>VDFB02271358.1:1104044072-1104054605 GCA_007258455.2 Sequoia sempervirens | reverse complement strand
GAGATATAAATAATGTCTCATTTTTAAAGGAAATTTTATGTTTTATATTAAAATAATTATTTTGATGAACTTATTGTAAGACTAAAATACTTGAAGTTATTATAAAATAAAATATATGATGTATTTATGTATTTATTTCTTCTTCATGTAAGAATTCCTTAATAGTTGGACAATATTATTTTCTATATACATTTTTTTAATGATAAATATAGGGCTTGAGTGTAGCAACAAAGTATAGAGCTAAAGAATGAAAAATTTGAAACTCTTTTATCCTATTGAAGTTGTTATAGTAAACTCTAGAATGAATAAAACTAGCTTTGGAATTAAACTCAGTCTTCTCTAGACTTAACTAAATGGCTCTAGAATGTGCAACATCATGACCCTACAAACTTGGAGTAGTGACAATCCCTACCACTTGCCCAAGAATTTTGGCACATGCTTTATAGAGTATAAGTTGAACTTCAATGATTTTAGCTAAACATAATTGTTGTACAAGATTCTTGGGTTTCTAGCTTGAAGGTCCACATTTTTGCATGTTTTATTTTACTAATTTTAATTAGTCAAATAATTTAATCCAAAAATGACCAAAGTATTTATCTTTTAGTCTAATCCCTCGGTGAATCTAGAGCACTCTGCACTTTATTGTATTAAACACCACCTTGATTTAAGATCAATAAAATTTTCAATAAAAATTGAAGTTAAACCTTCATGCATTTGTGTGAAGTAATAAAATAACTTTCACTATTTAAGATCTAGCATGATTAAGCTATTAATAATCATGTTTTTAAGTTCATTGAGAACAAGGATACAAACATCTAGGATTCGCTTTCATATCATAAGTCTAGTTTGAGAAGATAATAAAAATAGCTTATTTTATATAAAAACATTAGTATGTAAGGATATGTT
This sequence comes from Sequoia sempervirens, assembly GCA_007258455.2. NCBI lineage: Eukaryota > Viridiplantae > Streptophyta > Pinopsida > Cupressales > Cupressaceae > Sequoia > Sequoia sempervirens. The sequence goes on along the minus strand of VDFB02271358.1, from coordinate 1,104,053,699 downwards.
TATCCATCATCTATGAAAATAAGAAAAAACTTGATACAATACAAGGAGTAATGGGTTGAACCAAAAGGAGGGTACGAATTTACTCCACCAAGGGGAAAATCCAATGATATTTTATTTTTACAATAATTTCATTTTACTTCAACTCCATAATTATATAGATTTTTTAATTATCATATGCTTATTTTAAAATAAAATGAAGAACTAACTAGAAAAGGATAAAAATAGTTTAGTTTCATTATTTCTAGTTTTCTTGTAAATTCTATTTACCATTCCAAATTAAGGAGTCTAGTTTAATTTTTAGCAATGAATTCAATTTTAGTACATTTAATTTCTAACAATGTGTTTTATTTTACTACATTTAGTTTCCATTAGAGTATGTCCAATTTTAATATATCAATAGAGTAGATTTAATTTCAAGTTTATCAAACCTTAAGATAGATTGGAATCCATTAGGAGAGGTTTGCTACCTTCAATTTCAAGACCATATTGTAGATTCCCCATGGACAACAACCTCATCACCTTTCATCATCCCCTTTCATTCCCCTTTGATAACCCAAATCACATTTCTCCATCAAGACATACTATAGTCACCTAATTCTCATAACACTTCTTCTAATTAGTTAAATATTTATTATTTAATTGATTATTCCACCTTATTCTTATAATTAATTAAATATTTCATTATTTGATTAGTTATAACATTGTCTAGATTAAAGTTCTCCCAATTAATTAACTATTTGAATTATTTAATTAATCCCACCATTATCCTTATTTCTTCTAATACCACTTAAGTTAATTAATCTTTGATTAATTAGTCTTATCCCTCTTTTAATTATCATTAGCCCATCCTCCAACATTTGACTCCACCCAAGTTAAATAAATCTATGGTTTATTAACTCAACCTACCCTATTAAATTAATTAATCCTTCATTAGTTGATTTAACCCTTCTTACTAATCATCATTATCAATTTCTTCCAATTTAAAATTCCCTCACCTCTCCCTATAAAATTACTATAAAACTTTAGAAGAATCTTTATAAAATATCAAATATAAGATATGATATTGGACTAATTGATTTGAATAATTTTAAACTTGTATGCACATAAACAATTTATGACTACTCTAAATTTTTATAAACACAATTAACTATATATATTTTATATCCACTTACAAATCAAAATGTACTCTAATAAGAACCAGCACAATGCATTTCCAAAAAAATGTTTTCATCTTTAATCCAATCAAATTTTATATTCTAATGTAATAAAATAAACCATATAAATAAATATAATTCCATTCTTGCTGACCAATGGAATGCATTAGTTTTTCTTATGATATCTAACATTTATTCTCAATGTAAGTATGCAAATTTGTTAAAAAAAAAATCTAGTTGTTCAATAAAATTAATAGATGAAGGTTGATTTTTTAATTTGTATTGCAAATTCTAGAACTCAGAATTACAGTACAAAAACAAGAGTATCTCACCTTACAACAAGATGGAAACTTACAGTTCTATTCTTATGGTGTAGTAGCAACAATACAACTAGATATAAGACATAGTTAATTAGCTCACTCCAGGCTTGTCACTCTTCCTACTGACTGGTAATAGGTTTCACGCATGCTGATTTTAGCTATGGAATAATCTTATATAACTTCATTTTGTCAATCCATGACAGGAAAGAAGGTTCTGTGTTACGAAACCCAAAGAAACCATGCTCCTTACTTTTGTTCATGCTAACGGGATCCAAAAATGGAAGATTTAGTAAAAAGTCTGCAGACCACCAATTTGCAACTTCATCAATTTTGGTAGCGCATAAATTATTTTGTTTCACAATTGCCTCCCAGACAGCTCCTTTGTCTTTCATCGCTTCAGCCAGACTAAATCCTTCACCTTCATATGGTAACATTTGCAGCTCAAATTTATCTGCAATATGTTTCCATAGCTTTTTCCATTTAACAACATCACCATTAGAACAATTGAAAGCTTGGTTCTTGGCGCAAGGTTCCGTAGCAGCCCATATTTCTTGCTCTGCAATCAGTTCAGCATCAGATGCCTGCACAAGTTGCTCCCAAGTCATTCCATTGCCCGGGTATTTGAAAGGAAGCCCCTCATATTTGCAAATGGAAGCATACACACACAGACTACCAATGATGTTGATCATGCTACAAGGAGAGAAGCCAAATATGACTGAAGGGCGGTGAATGGACCACGTTAACCCTTTCTTCTTCTTGGCAGCATCAAATAGTATATCTTCAAGTGTGTGGTAGAAATTAGGCCCAGGTAGCCTAGGAAGCTCTTCATGAAAGGGTGGCTCATGGGGCTTAATATTTTCAAATGGACCCAGGTAGTGTTTCAAACCAGTCTGAAGACAGATGTGCTCAAGATTTTCGGCATTAGGCAGCAGTGCATCTAAGACATTATTGAACATTCTGCCATTGTCTTCACAGTTCTGTTTCTCTGTCTCTCTATTAACCCAACAAACCCAAAAAAGATGAGTAACATCCTTCAAAGTAGAAATCTTTTCTAAAGTTTCTCCCCTGTTTAACACATCACATTGGATGTAATCAACTGGAGTATCTGGAGACCAATCAGGCTTAGGCCTCCTGGCGACACCGTAAACTTTCCAGGGTCCACCAGGAGTGTCTGACAAAGGCAAGATTTCAGCCAAGCTATTGCCCACAATTCCTGTGACTCCTATAATCAGGGCTACTCTTTGCTTGTCGGATTTTAACTCTGAGGCTTCAACGTTTTGCTGGACTCTCCCCTGCACGTAAATAAAAGTCACACAACTTTGCCAGATAATACAACAATAAATAAGTGAGCCCAATTATTGAGCACTCGTTATTTCCTATTTCAGTAGTGGAGGGATAAGAAATGGACAATCGACTTTAAGTTGAGGAAGGAAATATCAACTTCTGATCTTATTTCCATACCACCATCCATCCCCCTAAAGATAAGTACAATCTAGACATGCAAATTAAGTTAACGTCCGTTTATCTTGATTACAAAGCCACTACATAATATACTCTACTGGTGACAGATTATGATGCAGCGCGCAGCTGTGAATCTCACCGGCTCTTTTCCATGATCAAACCCAACTCCCCACAACATGTATGTAACAAAGCATGCACCAACAGTCTTACAGAACTTGACACGATATGCAGTGCTAAGTCAGGAAGGGCAATCGGCCCTGCTGAATAAGCAAAATGAGATTAATGGGCTTCTACGTTAGTCTGGGACCATTTCTCCTTGAGCATGATTCATCCTCCATTTGGGGTAATCCGTCATTGACCCAGATCACCATAACAATCCTAAATGCTCTGACACCACTGAAATGATCCCTTTTGAATCAGTTTTATTTTCAGATTTCGGCAGGGATCATTACAGTAGTATGAGAGAATTTAGGAGCGTTGCAGTCATATCAGAGCCGTGATTCTGACCGCATGTAAAGCTGTAATAACAATTCCAGAATAGACTCAAAGCAAGGAAAAGCCAGAGAACTGGTTATGGATGAGTGGTTCCAGCATTTGGTTCAAATCTCCAGACTATAGATAGCATGAGCAGGAACTTAAGAGAATGAAACAAATCATGCATCAACTTCTGCTTATCAAGAACAACAGATCCCTTTCTGTCCACCACCATTGACATGAGGCTGAAAGGTTACAGAATTATCAAAGTACACCCAAAAGGGAGTCTTTTTTCAAGTCATCAAAGGATCTCCTTCCCTTCACACAAATGGTCCAGGTTGATTGTTTTATGGAAATTGGGTGAACAGGTTGACCCTGCACATTATGCTTTTAAGATTGGTTGTGTTCACAACAGCATATACATGCCTAAGAGTTTGCGCTGTTATTATTTGTGGTAATCAGAACAGAGTTCTACTGCTCTTTTTCTACAGGGTAGACGGTTCAATGGCCAATGAACAAATTATTATCCCTGAGATCTCAGAATTGGGAAGTTCATCATTTTGAATGCAGATTTTATTTCAGGGTAACTGGCCAGTGACCTTCACATGACGAAAATTTCTCCATGGCCCAGCTTTGAGCTTGGGCGGTTGCTTAGTACTGAAGTCCAGAGCCTCAGCAACCAAAACAGAGCAGTTCGACCAGAAAAACAGAGCAGTTGACAAACTGCTATCTTTTGTAAAAGCGAAACCATAAAACATAACCGCGAACAAGAAAGCTGGAACATGGAAGACATCCTCATTGAAGGTGCTCCACATCAACTTAACATCCATTTCCCACAACGGACTACAATTCAGGAGTTGGGTTTCAAGACAGAAACAAAATAACAAGTGGGATTCATGGCTTATTTGCTGCGTTCGATTATCTCACAGTTAACTCTACGTCGATCTTACAGAAGCCAATATTATAAAATACATGGACAAATAAAATACTTACTGCTCTATGACCAAGAGAGCCTGTCCACCATGAGTGCCAACTCATTATGAGAGATCCAATAAAATAACCCAAATGCTAACCTGCCATAACACACATTAGTTAAGAATTTTTAAACGGGAAAACAGAAGAGTCTCTACACATAAGATACATACTGAGCAGAACATCTATACTTTCCTTCGCTAGTCTATCCATCAAAAAAGGGATTTCAAGCAGCAAGACTACATGTTCATGACGGCCACTGATTGAGAACAAATTTGGCACAGCTTAGCCATACATTGCAAATAAATCGAGTTTTAATCGTTCTAGAGAACCCAAATTAATGATGCACATTTTGATCGTTTTATTTGATTTTGATTTTCAATTAATTAGTCATACGCTTTCTCTGTGTTAACTGGAAAACCTCCCTCACGCCACTAAACCCTTAACTCAACTCTTGACTCATTTGTGTTATATTTTATTTCATTGGAAAACAATTTTGTTATTAAATGTTAAATAAAATGGTATTGAGTCTCTGGTTTTATATATGATATTATAGCAATATTTGGTGTTAGATCTCTGTTTGTTTCTTAACGTAGAGATATTTTGAAGAATTATTTAGTATTGAATGGATATCAGCTACTGCAATTGTTGTTCTAGAGCTATTTTCACATAGAGTGAATAGTAGAGATTGAACCATTTTAATATATTAAATTTATAACATTCTTTTTTCACATATCTTATATATTATATAATATATTTCTTTATAGTTTATATTTTAAAAATTAAATGTCACTAGGCAAGAGATTGGTGTGACACAAAACAACTAAAATTTTAAAATATTGTGTTGAATAAGTGACAAACAACTTGGTTTTCTAGATGGGTACACCCTCTCACATGGTTGGTCACTTGCTTAAGACTCAACGATACAATTAGGTAACAATATGTTTTTGATATTATTACATTCATTTTTTTTTTAATTTTGCTATATCAAATTGCTATCTTTACAATAAATGTAGTATCACTAGATTGCAACATGACCTTGGCTTACCTCCTCAATTGAAGGAAGTTACTCCTAGTTTTTGGAACAATATTTTGGAGAGAATGCAAAGAAATCTTGCAAGTTGGAAGGGTAAGCTTCTTAGTAGTGTTGGAAAACTTCAATTACTCTCAACCTCTCTCTAAGGGATCCTGGTCTATTTCCTCTCCCTCTTCAAAATCACAGGCTCCATGGCGGAAAAACTGGAAAGAATCCAAAGGACCTTCCTTTGGACTGGTATTGAAGATAAAAAAATGGCTCTTATCAATTGGGACACTATCTTTCATCCTAAAAGCCAAGGGGGGTTGGGGATTAGAAAGATAACTAACTTGAACAAGTCCCTCATTACCAAAATTGGTTGGAATCTTGTGATGGGGAAAGCCAAATGGTGCAATATCATGAGGGCTAAGTATTTGAACAAGGGTTATTTTTCCAGGGCTTTGGACTTGAATGGCCTCCACCTTGGGTCAAAAATATGGAACAATATCCTCAAGTGCAGATGCTTGTGAAAGGTCTTAAATGGAAAATGGGAAATGGGAAATTAATAAGATTTTGGGAGGACTATTTGATTTGGGATAGACCCCTAGCTGATAGTAATTTCATTATTCTGAGGGAGCGGGCTAAGCCCTTCTTTGGTACTTGTATTACTGATTATATTACCCCTAGAGGCAAATGGAAAAACCTAGAGTAGTGTTTTTTTTATAGGCCTGACCTTCTCCCTAAGGCTGTTGAACTCCAAGCTCTTTTAAATAAGGTGAGACTTCTTTTTCCTAAGGAGGACGGGGTCTTTTGGATGAAAAACCACAAAGGGGCCTTTTTGGTCAAGTCTTCTTATCATATGTTGTTAAAATTTGAAGGTGAAGAGAATTTCTAGAAGAAGGTTTGGAACCCATAGCTCATCCCTAAAATGAATTTCTTTTGGTGGGCTTCTATTCATGGAGAATTTTTAATGATAGATAACCTTGTTAAAAGGGGGTTTCAATTTCCAAACAAGTGGTACCCTTTGTAAACCGGATGAGGAGACTATCTCCCATCTTTTCATCCATTGTCAATTTGCTTCCCAACTTTAGCAAAACGTCCTTTAGAAGCTCAACATCCAATGGGTGTTTCGCAGGGATGTTCAACAATTTGTTATTAATTGGAGGTGTCCCTCTAACCATCCCCTTATCAGGAAACTTTGGCAACAAATTCCTCCTCATATTTGTTGGTGTCTATGGAAAGAAAGGAACAACAGGATATTCAGGGATAAGGAGAAAAATGTGGAAAGTGTGTTAACTATCCTTAATAAACTTCTTGCGGACAATATATTTGTTTGTAGGTGGAAGATTCCTAGTTGCCCCCTAATGGGTTGGGACAAAACCATTGCTAGAATTTGGAATCTGCCTAGGGACTTTCACAAATTTTACAACTCTAAGAAGGTTTCCAGGAACAACACAAAATGGAAAAATCCTAAACCACCCTGGTGCAAATTAAATTTTGATGGGGCAGCCAAAGTTGGGAAGGTTTTTGGGGGTGGTATCATCAGATACCATAATGGTTGTCTAGTTGTTTCCTACTCAGGGAATTTGAAACATCACACAAGTAATCCTTAAGCGAAAAGTATGTTGCTCCTTTGGGATCTCAAGTTTTGCCTTTGTCGATCGACGTCAAAACCTTGAAACTAAGGGTGACTCTCTCAATTAATAGTGGAAATACATGAAAGGTTACAATGGCTATTAGATGGTTAATCCAAGGGATAATTGAGGACATTAGATCTCTTCTCACTGGTCTGGAGGAGTTCACTTTTCAACATGTTTTCAAGGAAGGAAATGCGGTTGCTGACAGTTTGGCTGCTATGGGTCTTGATCTAAAGGGTTTACAGTGTTGGAGGAAGGAATTCTCTTTACCTCCTTCTACGTTGTCCCTTCTGAGGAGCGATTCAAACGTCATCCATCATGGTTGCTAACAAATTCTATTTTTTGGCCTTGGTGTGGAGTTTACTAACTTTAGTTAGTAGTTTGCATGGGAGCACGTATTTTAAAATTGACGTTGTGCAAGAAGGCCAGCGTGAAGGCTTTGCCACATGGCATGTGCTTTCCTTATTGGGTCACCACGGGACTTGTCATGATGAATCTAATGGCTGATGGGTTCATTATTTTGTGAACCCCCTCATTTTTTGTGATATTTCTATCAGCCTTGTGGATTTTTTTCAATCCTTTGTGTCACATGGATTTATTATCATCCTCATTTTTATCGAGCCATGGATGTCTCGCATGAGGGAACTACCAGGATTGAGTTGGTTACGGGAAGTAGCACTAAATGCCTTAATTTCGTGACCTTCAAGTTTCTTTTTGGCTATCATTTTTATGTGGTTGTTTCCAATATGGGGTTTTATTGTAAACACTTTGCTATTTGCATTCTCATTTTCATTATGCCTATCACTATTCTGGTTTATCACTTTCTTCTTGTTCGTGCCATGGGTGGAGACCATGTGCGTGTTGAGCCGGACGAATGTGACGATTGGAAGATGGATGGCATCGTCTGACATATTTGTAGAGAGGGTGGAATTTCCCAATTCATGGGGTGCATGTTGGGGTTTGACAAGGGCCTCTCTATGCAATTTGTCACCTCTTGGGATTCCAGAAGGGTGACTATAGGGAGCATTTCTTTTGAAGTTAATAAGGAAGTAATTGATAAGGCCACAAGGCTTGCTACAGATGGGCGTAAATGGAAGAAACGGTAAAGTTGCCAGCGGACCGGCCCCTCAGCTGTTCTTAGTGGAGATAGAAACCTATCAAACTTTGTAGGTGACTATGGCCAGTAGAGGCACTTTTGGGCAAGGACGTTGTGCATGAATTGGTGATGAAGTACTTCACTCTTGAGAGGGGTATGGTGTGTATTATTATTACCATTTTAATTTCCTCAATCACCTTAGAGACCACAACAATATTTTAATTCCTTTTTTTCTCTTACACTCTCTCAAAAATAATGTGCTTGATGTGGTTGAAGTCATGAATTTGGGTAGGAATTTCACCATTCTACACCAAGGTCTCATGTTTAGACTCTACCATTTCCACCTTTCCCTTTTCCTTCCTTGACCCATTACTACTGAAGAGGCTATAATCTCTTCTAATCCTCTGTCTACTAGCATCATGGATACCCTTGGCCCTAGTAAGAAAAAGTGTATCAAAAACCCTACTCTAAAAGCCCCTCCCCAGGACACATCCCCCAATTCAGGGTTTGTTGTTAAAAAAAAGGATTTGAAACCTTTTTCTCCTACCCCAAAAATTAAAGCCAAAGCCTCAAAGAAAACCAAATTTAGGCTGCAGCAAATTGACTCTGACATTGAAATTATTGAGGAGACTAGTACCCCTCAAAGGTCAAGTAGACTGGTTACCAAACAAGAAAAGGAGAAGAGTTCTAAGGAGGTCTCAGAGTTTGATAATGATGGTGAGAGTGAGAGAAAGAGTAAAGAGGAAAAATGATATGGAGGAGGAAGCCCATTTGGCTTCTACCAGTAGCTCCTCCCATGTTTTTGAAAGTCTAAAAAAGGGTTCCTTGGGTCCTTCTAGTGTTAGGGTCAAGGAGGTCAAGACTAGGGCCTCGAACATTGTTGAAGGAAAGGGCCCCATGGAGGAAGCTTGTAGCAAACAATACATTGTCTGGGAGGAGGTTGACAATCTTAAAAGCAAAGTGGAGAATTTGGAGAAAAGGCTTCAGGATGTCACCCACTTCACACTGAAGATCATGCACAGGTCCACTACCACTCTATGTTTGTTGCAGAAGGACAAGTCCATGGAAAATGCTAAGGAGGAAGTTGTCATCAAGGAAATTCTTAAGTTCCTCACTAAGGATTGGGCTACTATAACTTTAATCAAGCCATGCAGTGGAAAGAAGGATTAGGGTCGTGGGTGGTTCTATTTTTTGGTTGGATTTGGCCTCACTGGTCATCACTTCTTTTTTATTCCACTAAAGATACTGATATTGTCTTTACGTTTTATGTTTCTTATTATTGGTATGACCCTTGGTGGTCTATGGTTAAGATTGTTTTAAATCATGTTTTCATGATGGACATTAGTATTAGTATTTTGATTTTGATGTGGTTTTTGATATGGAATGTTTAGGGTGGTGGTTAGGTTTTTAGACCTTGATGTTTATGTGATGTTAATGTTATTTTGTTGTTGATGGCCTACGAGACCTTGTACTAAAAGGACAACACCCTAGTTTTGTT
>VDFB02271358.1:1103979180-1104043972 GCA_007258455.2 Sequoia sempervirens | reverse complement strand
AGTTGTTTCTCTTCTGATCTTTCCGGAAATCTTTTCCGCCAAAGTGAGATCTCTTTCCTTTTGACCTAGCAGCATCACGAACAGGTTCATCCTTCTTTGGAGTTGATTTAGAAATAGCCTCGCTGTCCTTCTTTTGCTCCTTTTCTATTGGCGATGAGAATCAGCTTTGAGTTTCTGCTCCTGCTTTATAGCTTTTTCATAGACTAAGTCCATGGTAGTTGGACCATGCATGTCCACTTCACCACCAATTTTGCCATTCAGCCCAAGTATGAACTTCCTGATACGGAATCGTTCATCCTTACGGTAAATCGGAACATACTGAAGGAGTCTAGTGAACTTTTCCCAATATTCATGGACTGACATAGTTCCTTGTTTTAATTCTTGAAAATCAGAAAGTTTCTGATCATAGAATAATTGTGGCAACCACCGCTTACGGAAGATTTCCACAAATTCTCCCCATTTCAATTTCCAAGAACTTATATCCAGTTCCAATTTCTTGTTCATCCACTAATTTGAGGCTTCTCCTGCTAATTGGTAGGCTCCCCAAGCTGCTTTTGTTACTTCGTCATAATTTCTTATTTCAAAGTATTTTTCCATTTGGACAAGCCAAATTTCAGCTTCATCACCTCCCGCACTACCGTCAAATTTAGGTGGTATTATCTTTTTCATGTCCCGTGACAGCTCAGTAGAAATTATCTTTGTATTTCTCTCGGCGGAGTTGGTTGGTGATTTCTCCCTTCCAAGGTTGTTATCTTCATTATGTCCGTGAGAAGAACTTACAGCTTCTGTGTTGTCTATATTTAATTATTTTTCCAGCTTATCCCTTTCTCTTTCATTCTCAATGTTAGACAACCTTGCTAGAATTAAATCTAAGGTTGCTTGAACTCCAGTGTCTCTTTGTTCATCATCCTTGCTTGTACCGGGTTTGTTACGCATCCTTTCGTAAGTTTTCACCATGATTATGATTGATTTATACCTGGTATCTTATCTAAGTTAGATTATTTAACCTTATGATAAAATGTAAAACATAAAAGCTTTCAAGATATAAACACAAAATTTGCCAAGCAAGTTTATGAAGTATACACAATTTTTTTTAATAACCGCAGAATTTTATTTATTCAAAAGGATTTCAACATCCACCGGTTACATAGAATGACTATTAAGATAGTCAAGAGGTGAATATCCTTCAGATTCACTCTCAGAAGCATAACTAAGAGGAGTATATCCTACAGATTGAGAGTATTGCTGAAACCTATCTTTTTCTTCATCTCTCATTTGCTCTTCTCTATCCCAAAAAGGATGATACCCTTCGGATTTATCTTCAGATACATAGTTAAGAGTATTGTTGATATGGTGCTCATCAACAATAGGGTCCATCATTTGATGTTGAGGACCATACACAACTGGTGGAGTCCTTGGTGTGTATCCCACTGACTCATCACTGGAAGAAATGGTTATGACCTCGGCCAACGGAAGAACTCTAGGATCCCGGAAAACGAATGCTGGACTCGTGCTTTCCTCGGAAGGCATGTCCCTGGATAGTGGTAAGGAATCAGATTTTCCCGGAGAAGTGTTGGGTAAGAGGCTGAAAGCAGCTTCCATTTTCAATCTACCCTTTACCTCATTAATACGGGAGAGAGCATGACTGACAGTTTCTGTGTCACTTAACCAAATTGCATTTTCATGATTGGTTCCCTGGATGGTTCTAGTGATGGCCTCATTTTCCTTCTTGGCTTTCAGGTATCGTTCGTTACCGATTACAGTCTTCCTGGCTGTTAATCGTACGCGTACCATCCTATCACAAGAATTTCACAACATTAGATAATGTTGGACTTAAGGAAAATTGGCGGACTCATAGGTTCCTAGTGTTTAAACCTAGGCTCTGATACCACATGTAACGAACACACTTGTACGATAAAATTTAAAACCTTAAAATTCAGTCACAATAAGTAAGAACAATACCATAATGATAAAAAATTTCTTTTCAAAAACATAAACAAGATACATCTTTTGCAACTTTTAACTATTTCATTTCAAATGAAATTACAAAGTAAGAAGAGTAATATACATACATAGCCCGTAGGCTTTTGGCACCAATAGAAGTAAGAAGGTCCAGGAGTTCGTCCTGTCAAGTCTTGGATCATCAGCCGGGTGTTGAGGAGGAGAAACATCACTCGGGCGCTTTTCCGCCATCCACGGACTTATAATGCGGTCCCCCGCACACGATCATTTTGCAATGAATGGCCCTCCCTTCGAAGAAGAGATTGGTTGGGTAACCTTTAATGACTACCAACTGGACATAGTGCTGTGATCCTACAAAGCTAGCTTTCGTGCAACCGGCAATTCTCAAACTAGGATGTATTTCGGGATCACGGTGAACTGACAGTGTAGTACTACATCTAAATGGTTCCTTACACTACTTTGGCCAAAGTGTTTACGTTCAATGAGGAACATAGGTCATATGTCACATTCACTAGCCAAGTTCAACTTGACTTGAGGCTATCTTATTCTACGCGTAGGTTGGTCTATCGGGGTAGTCCGTACCCTAGACATCCTACAACAGTCTAACTACTAGAACGGAGAACATTTAAATAAGATTCTACAACCAATGCCCTTTTTCAGGATACTCTCATCCTAGGGAGACAATAACTTAACTAAGTTATCTAGTTTCTAGTTGAAGCTTGTAACTCATTAAATGCTCTCGATTCATTCCTAGTATCTAGTAACTATATACAAGCATATACTCCATATATGGAGTCAATACAAACTATGCAGTTTTCTTTTCATTGCCTAGTGTAAACCGTACACTAATGAAAGCAGAAACCAATAAAAGATTACATGCATAAAACATTCTATTTCACAACTTAACATATGCTGACAAACTTTACTTCTTTCTTATTCATTCCTAAGTAAACCAGTTTTCAGACACATTTCTTTTTAGTCAAGAATATGATTCAGAATTATTTCAAAATACTAGAATATTAGAAAGCATGTAAAAGCAAGAGTTAGCATGCTTGGTAAAGCTTTCCAGATGTTTTGAAAAATGAGAGCCCTTCTCCTCAAGCTAACTGCCCAAGAACTTTCTTTAGAATTTTTGGAGAAAGAGTAACTCCTTCTCTTGCCTTCACCAAATGACTTTCAGCTAACTCTGTAATAAGTTCTCAGCACAGCAATCTGACAATTCTAAACTGCTGTTCTCAACTCTGAGATTGCTTCTCTCAACTCAACCAAATAGTTTTCTTAACAGGATAAGACTAAAAACTTTCTCACTAATGGCGAATTCCCTCTCAACTGCAAAATGCTCTACACTCTTGAATAAACAATATGAATATCTTGATTGTAAATTCGTGTCTGTTATGAATGACATTCGCAGGTTTATATAGAGTTGTGAATTTAACTGTTTTCCTCTTCTTATGGCGCCAGTGCTGCCAACAAAGCTTGGAATGATTCAAAAGAAAAATGTGTTGCTTAATGGCAAGGGTTTCGACCTCCATTATCTGACATCAATGACGTTTATTCCAATTCGCATTTGCTCAGTTCTTAAAAACGTGACATCTCTTGGTTCATGCGCGATTTAGCAGCTAGGTTAAATGACAAGTTTAAATTAAGACTTTTTCCCAGTTTCTTTGAAGTCCACATCTCCATTTCTTTTGCCAAGCACGAATTCAGTCGGCCGTTTTCAGACGTTTGGCCCTAATCACTCGATTTTCCTGCACGTTTTTCCTTTCTTCCGCCATTTTCACGGCTTAGCTTTTATTTTCGAATTTAACTCATTAATATTTTAATAAAGTTCAATATAATACTATGACGCATTTGACAATGGTTTAAAGTATAAAATTGAAGCCCAATAATTCGATTAATGAAGTATTTCCATATTAGAGAAAATCATTATTTTAAGATAAACGTTTTTATTCTCTAATTCGATTTAGTCTCATTTCTCTATGGAATATTTAATAAAATGTTAATTTACATTTCATTTTGATTTACAAATCTTTTATTTAAATATACCTATATATATTTTATTTTATTAAAATATTTATATAATATAGTTTTAATTTACGTTATATATTTATGTATAATTATTTAAATTAACAATTTAAATAATATCGTATACATATCTATATTTGTAAAAACTATATTATATTTATATTTTAATATAATATTAAATATATAGATATATTTATCTTTATACCTATACATGTATATACATCTACATTTTACGTACGTATACTGTGAGCCAGTCAATACTATACGTAACCATGTATATGTATATATATGTGTATGTATAAATTCTGAGGCAATATACCGTCATCATATATATTCATTCATCACGTTAGTTGCGGGTACGTATACTTGTATATATATTTATATATCTACTTTACGTATAAGTATTCATAAATACACTTATATCGACGCACACGTATGGCATATCCATCTGCTCAAATACATTGTATCGACATGAATGTACTTATGGGTACTTGTACATATCGTATTCATATGTATATATACAAATACACATATCCACCTCTAACAAGAAATATTACTCATAAGATTATACTGGCAAGCATCACTTATTTACACATTCAGAAGTAGATACGACTCCTAATGATACTAAACAAGCCTACGGATGACTTACCCTTAACTACAACAATGACTTAGCTTACTCAGTTCTATAGTTGTGTGTGTATGTCCAATTGGTATCCATTACTGTTTACCCGACCAAGTTCCTCCCCCGAGTGATATCTCTCCTCTGCCTGGAGGTACGAACCTGTTTCCTGCACATCATGACATGACAACGGAAGTCATTTGCTCAAAACCAAGGCATTGTACATAAAGCATCGTAGAAAGTTAAAACAACATTATTCTATAACTTAATATGCTACTTTCATTCAAGATTTACATCAATAGGAGTATCAGATAATGAGACAATCATTAGGACACATTCAATTGATCACAAGAACAATTTATTTTATTCAACAGAAAGATTCAAACATTTACAATGTACTTCCTATGCAGTAGTAGCTATACAATCGGGGTGTAACATCAATGGACCACAATTCTGTACTTAGATATATCTAGTAGTCTCTATGCCTTGGATTGCTCACTGTAACCAATAAAGCACTGTATACCTCCTTATTTTGTTTCTTGCATTTAGGGTTTTTTTTTTAAATTTTGGAATATGCACAAAAGCAATATGACTGAAAATTTGGAAATCACTTATTAAAGGTTATTTGCTTGAGCGTGATTCCTCAAGAGTGATATTTTGCAAGGCTTTGCAAGGACCTCTACTAAGGATGTAGACTGTTGTATTTAGAACTTATGCCCAATACCAATTTGACACTTTCTGGCTGTGTACTGTGCACCTTGCCATCTCCATAACTGTCCTATTCCTCCTTTCCACAGCCTCATTTTGTTGTAAAATGTATGGAGTATTGTACTGCTTATCTATAACTCCCTGTTTGCAGAATTCCTTGAACAGTTTTGAGATAAATCCATCTCCATTATCAGATCTTACAACTTTGATCTGTTTACTTGTTTGCTTCTCTACAAAGGCTTTCCGTGCTATAAAATCGGAAAAAACAATTTTATTTATTTTTCATAAAATAAACCCATATTTTCTTTGAAAAGCCATCAACTAGCAGCAAGAAATGCTTCACTCCAGAAATTTTTCGTGTCAATAGACCATGCAAATCAGCATGTAGTAGGTCCAAAACTCCTTTGGCTTGCCATGCTTTATCCGTATTCTATGGGTGTCAAATCTATTTTTACATTTGACATCTATGCATACATTTTGATTTTCCTACATGGATAGAAGTCCATCCAACATGTTAGATTTACTAAGTATGGATAAATAGTTTTCATTGTTGCCAAAACCAAAAAAGATCATGGTTCAGCCATATTGTCTTGGCATCATATAAAAAATGGAACAAATTATACACCAGAAGTCTGCAACACATAGTATTTGACAAAGACAATAGGGAAGATGGCAAATTACACAGGCTATCTAAACCCAACATATGCATAGATAACCACCAAACTAAGGCTTCACATTGCCTGGCACCTCCTCACTGCAGCAATTAACTTACTCAACTTTGAGCTCATCAGTAAACTTAACATGAAAGATATAGCCCGTAATCTGACAATGGAATAAATTACCTTGGTTATGCATTATTGTTTGCAAATGCTCCATTAAGAAGTCTAGATGAATGTCCAGCTATTGTTTGATCTCCTCTGCGTCCTTGTTCAACATAAAAGACCCAGTCATCATTCATAGCATAGAGGCACTGCTCACTCACTGCATCACATCAAAGATATTACTTTGATCAATCGATTGGCCTAGGTTCAACATCATCTTAACCATTGCCTATGGTATTTTCATGATGTGCTCACTATCAATTTCCTTTGCCACAACCCACATGCACAACATCCATATATGCAGCTTTGCATGGACAAGCTCTCTCAAAACATAGTTGCAAGTTGTTTAGAAACCCTTGTGCACTCACCTTGCCTAATCCAAGGATTTCTTTAATTTCTATTTCCACCTCTGCTCTAAGCTTCTTCTTCCCTTTGAATTTTTCTTTTCTTGCACCATGTCTAGACCTTGAGGCCATGCTAACCCTTGTGCCAAATTCCATACTTAGAGCATAGATTTTTTTCTTCTTTTGTTTTTAGATGTTCTACGAGTTCTAAAATGTCCTGAAAATGGGCTGTGATTGGCAACAATAGAAGGATGTTTCTCCTATGGAAAGATTTTTTTTATGATGATAATACTGACCTATGTTGTGTCTTATTAAACTTGAACTAAGTGTTAGGTTTGGTTTGCTCAAGAACATCTAGAGCATTGTTATGAAAATTGATTGGCCATCACACAATTGGTGAATAAGACAATTGCTTGGTTGTTGCAGGACTGGGACAGGCAAAATCCATCTCAAATTACCACTGAAATGTGTGGATTTGTCACAATACTCTCAGGGACATTTTTGCTGCATAAAACCAAAGATCTTGGGGATAGCTCATCATCTGGAGCAAGTATTAGTTTTTACTCTGTGATTATATTGTTACTGTCTTGAAGGATATTGATATTTGTCATGCTTTCCATTTCATTTATATGGTTCTCTTACACATTTGTTATGTTGTGACTAAGGTATATATGCAAGTTTGTCACCATCTTTTTCTTCACGCATCTCGAAGCATCCTCAAGAAAATGGGTGCACAAATGAGGAGATTCCACTTCGACGTCAAGATTCTTTTGCTTGATGCAATTCTTTGATGCTCACAATGAAATGGTATTTTCCACAAGATACTTTTGACAGTGTCCATTATGTAATCATAGAGTATTCTTTGTTCTCAACTACTGGTGTTGATTTCAACAAATTTGCTTATTAGTTAAAAGAGTGGCAGATTATGCTTCTTACTCAAAGAATATCAAAGTAGAAGCACAAATGTATGGCTGAATTGTATATGAAACTTAATCTGCCAGTATATTATCATTATGAATTGTAGTTTTTATAATATGCCATAATGGTTGAACAGTTCACATCTGAAAGCAGGAGCAGATATTCAGATCCAAATCTTGTTCATTTGTCTAACTTTATATCTCCTATAACCACAAACTTGTGAAGTTACATGTTCCATTCTAGTTATTCGTTTTAGAAGTCAATGATTGGGTTTTCTGGTTCACTCATCAAGAATTGGAGGTAATCCTATTAATCCTATTTGAGAAACCAGTGCTACTTGGTGACGCTTCTCCAAATATTTCTCATTGTTCTAATTCACATTTTCAGGAACATTATGTGTAGATGAATGAAAGTTGTTTTACTTTTAATAACACTAATCAATGACAATGGCTAATGTTAACTCCAAATGTACGATAAAATAAGAGATGCTTCATCTACATGAAAATAGAGTTGACACTTTGTCTTAATGCAAAACCAATACATCCCAAATTGGAACCAATGCTAATAGTGCATGTACGTTGTTTATTCAGAAGAGACTATCTAGCCTAGTTCATACTCTAGGAGAATCCTCTGTTGTGCATCTACTTTGACAGTTTTTTTTTCCCTTTGTACTTAAGGTTGAAGTTTGAGTCTGATGTGGACACAAAGATGGATCCGATCATGATGTGCTTGCAACGGTTGCATGATATCATATGATCATAGAATAGCTTAGCATTGGGTTAGTAAATCATCAGATATGGTTAAAAAAATGGTGTTATGGTCAAGGGTTAATTGAGCAATCACCATCCACTTAACCTATAAAAAATGCACAGATACTATATTAAACTGAAAATATTTACACATTCCAAATGAAAAGTATTACCTTTTTTAATTAATTTGTTAGAAAACTGAATAGTATGACCTTTTTTTTAGCAATTTGTTGGAAAACTGGGTAAGTAAAGTATTTGGTAGAAATACGTTGACACACTACTGTTTTACACTCTGCTCTCAAATTAAAATTACAAACACACATCTTACAGCTTTCTTGACTTTTAAGTATCCCTGAAATTTGTCTTGAAAGCAGAATTCACTGACTCCTGTGAAACTTGCCTCAGTTTTGCAGTTGCACTCCTCTTACAGATTTCTATAGCAAATTCTGATTTGGATATTTTTCTCCACAGTTCGTCTTACACTAGAGAGAAGTATAACAATGAAATGATTCACCTTCCAGCCATTACAAGAAGGAAACCATTCATGATGGATAGTGGAGGCAATTGTCTTCTAGATATTACTAGATATGTATCCTTGGTTTAGTTCAAAGTGATCTAAATGTTTCGCTGATTCGCATTTCTGCCACTACAAGAAGAAAATTTTTCAGGATTGAAAGGGGAGGCAATTGGCTTCTAAATGTTACAAGATTGTGTCCTTGATTTAGTTCAAAGTGTCAGAGATGTTTCATAAATGATGATGCATTTCATGTTCACTGATGTAAGACAATGGCGTTTAAAACCTTAAATAACCTCATGATGTCTATGTAATGACTATAATAGATTGCTACAAGATTGACTTTAGCAAGCTCCAATGCTGACTAGACTGCAAGATTCTCTGCCCACTTAAACTTTGAATCTTCTGATGTTTATTTCTTAATATCTTTGCATTGGCAAGTCAATGGGAAAAAGCACTCCATTGTGGGCATCTATTGCCAAGATATGACCTTTAGAAGATGTGGTTCTCACGTGGTGTCTTAGCCATGAGAACATAAATAATCTTAATGGTGATAATAATAAAATTATTTTTAAAGTTTGTTCTAGCATGATCTCAAGCTTATTTTTTCAAGATTGTCCGACTGTGTGCTTCTCGATATTAACGAAGTAGTCCTTAAAACAGTACCATGTTCATTTGACCACAAAATAGGCTCAAAGATGTAGATATTGTACTTTCAACGATGCTTTTGTATCAAAGATTATTAAATGCCATATGCACGATAGTTAGACGCCAAAACAATATATTGAGCTTCGATTACTTGGACTAATTGAAATTGCGAGATAGCCTTTCAAAGTAACCTATAAAGAATGATGGAAGAGTGCTTCAAGTATCGTTGACAAGGGAAAACAATGTTCACTTGAGTTACACTTGATAGGCACAGGGGTTTCATTGCATATGCAATTCTGTTGCTTTTTGTAGCAATCTTCTTAAATAACATTTAAACATAATTACTGCTGACACTTTTTTAAGCTATATTCTTAGAAAAATATATAAGGGTAATAGGGCAGTGTAACTAGAAGCGAATTATTATATTTCTTGAGTATGGGAATTTGCACCAAGAATAAATGTCACTATGATTACTAAATTGCATCACAACTACAAAACAAACTGGCATCATTTCGGCGGTTTAGTCTGTTGGCCAATGTTGTGCCATGTGGTTTTTCTCTTTAACCTATTGGCTTGTGTTGTGTTTACTTATGATAGGTGGAATTTATAGTTTTTCTGGTCAAGCACTGCAGATTTATATATTTATTAGAGCTATTATATTATTGTTTAGTTGATAGAGTTATAAATATTTGTGTCTACCAACTATTTGGTAGCACTTTTATGTGTTGATTAGTGTCTTAGTTCAAAATATGATAATTCAAGAGATTTTGGGTGAGTTTATAAGGAAGCAATTTTGGAGGTATTAAATAATTTATCAACGTAGATGATTATTTTTAAAGGTACCAAGAGTATCATAATAAATAAGAACCATAAGAACTTCACTAAATCTATAATATCTTTTCAATTCAATTTTGTTGGAATTGATCTCTCAACGCTACAACTCTCAAGGATCATTTACAATCAAACACCTATCACAAAAATAAAGAAAAACAAAGCTATGGAGAAGAGGATGAAATGAGACCATGGTGTATCTTCATGTTATGATTTGAGACACAAAAAACCGCATGGCTTAAGTGAGTTAAAGTACTAGAGTGAAAAGGGATTTAAGTAATAGAACAATTAATTAGGTAAATATCCTTTTACTTTAATAAATTTGTGAAAAAAAAATAAAAAACATAATTTATTGTTTTTTTCATGCTAGTAGCTGAACTTTGACAAATAATTTAATATCCTATTGAAAATATAGGAGGCTATCCATCTTTTATTTGGATACAAGGGTTGCATTTTTAGTATGGTTGAAAAAAATAAGAATTGTTATGAAAATGTTACTTGAAATAATTTGAACTTTCATTGATATTATGAACAAAAATATTGGGGATGAGTCATATCTTTATTGTTAGGTTGTACCCATGATAAACCTATATTTTACTAACTTTTATTTTTAGGGTGGAAGTTGGTACTTCTTTTTAGTATTGAATAAGTTGGGGGTGTGGTGCTACTTAGTTTGGATTTAAATATCATATTATAATTATGTTGTTTTTTTATTGGTAGGAAATAAGTGAATATTTTGTGTGGGTTCACTCTATGAATTACTTTTGGTTTCTAATTAGAAAGAATAATCAGCACATTCATCACTCTCACATTTCTATTAATATTGGTTAACATTATATATGTTGTAAATAATTAATAATAAGTATAAGCATGTAATAACATTTTTCAAATATATTGTTTCATTTTTTATTTTCTATATTGTAAGATTGATTATTTCCATGTCATTGATTTCACCTTCTCTCAAGCCAGAATTACAGAGTTTTAGAAAATGCAAATACTTTTTGAAGTTTATAATTTTAACAAACATAATAAGTTCTAAACCATTACATCTGCACAAAAAAAATGTATCAATTTACGGTGTTAAATCCAAATACATCAAGGTGTTTTTTTAATTTTTGCACATATGATGAACATATTTATAACCCTCATTTGCTAAACCTTTTTTATTGCATGCTAGCAAAAGATAAGTAAAACTTACATAGTTAGGTTGGGTTGTAGAGTGTTTCATTAGTTCGAACATCTTGAAAGCATCCTTTCAAAATCCATTTTGGCATAGTGTTTGGAAGGTCACATTTCTTTTAGACAACTTGTCAAACAATTTGTGTGCCTTGGATATGCTTCCACATTTTGCATACATGTCTATCAAGGCACATGCACCTCCAACTTTTGATAAAAAATCACTTTCAATTATGTTTTGATGGATGTTGATACCTTGTACTAAAGCTCTATTTTGACATAGGCTAGAAGGATGTTTGCAAAGGTTGTGGAGTTAGTCCTTATACTTATTGATTGCATTTTATCAAAAGTTTTTAAGGATTTTCATTAAATCCATTTTGTGCATATCTTGCAATCATTCTAGTCCATGAGACCACATCTCTTTGAGACATTTTTTCAAATAGTTTGTGTGCCTTGTGTAATCTTCCACTTTTTGCATACATGTCTACTAAGGCACTTTCAACATGGGACAATCTAGCTTTCATTATTCTTTTATGGAAGTCCATCCCTTTTTCTAAAGCTCCTATTTTAGCATAGGTAGGGAGGATGCTAGCAAAGATTGTAGAAATTGGATTCACACCTTCAAATTTAATTTGCTCAAAGTTTTCTAAGGCATTTTCAATAAATCGTTGTAGTCCATGAAACCATGTCCTTTCGATGCATTTTTTCAAATAGTTCACTTGCCTTGTGTATTCTTTTGCATTTTGCATAAATATGTACCAAGGCATTTACAACTACTATGATAGATAAAATCTGTTTTTCATTATAATTTGATGCATGCCCATACCCCATTCTAAATTACCATTTTTACATAGGCTTGATGATGCTAGCAAATGTTACGGAGATTGGCTTTATACCTCTTGATTGCATTTGCTTAGAAGATTCCAAGGACTTTTAGATAACCATTTTGTGCACACACAACAATCATCACATTGCATGAGATCACATTGCTTTGGGGCATTTCATTGAAAAGCCTTAAATCCTAATCAAGTGCATCGTTTTGTGCACATCTCATAATCATGGCATTCCATGAGCCCACACTTTTTTCAGGCATTTATCAAATAGTATCCTCTTTTATTTTTCTAGTATCAAGGACATGTTGCTATCTTGATTCTTGAATTTCATATTTTGCAATTTTGTGTAGTCATTATTGCTCCTATCTTATCCAACTTCTTCCCATCTACATGTACAAAAATTTTCGAATGAAAATTTTGTCTTTATGTGACCTCATCCGATTATTGAAACCCCACTAGCACTGCTTAACAAGAAAACAAAAAATGCTTCTAACCCCAACATCCCTAGAATTGACAACTATTTTTTTGTCTTTAATGTCACCTCAAAATTTAATTAAAGAGTTTATAGATTCTAAAAGATTGTTTTTGAGATGGAAGCACTTCTCAGATTGGCCGCTAGGAGGGTCAGAGGAGGATAGGCAAGAGTTGTCTTAAATTCTTGCATCACGTGAATGTAATTCCATGGCGAGGCAAGATGTCTTGGCTTGGAGTAACAATGATTTATCTGGTAAGTACTCTATTTCAACGAGTTATGGTGAGTTGGTTAGGCAAGTGTTTGGGGACATTGAGGTTCTTTGGTGGAAGCAAGTGTGGAACAAATTTTCTTGGCCCAACTGCAATTTTTTTATGTGGTTGGTGGTCTAGAACTGGTGTCTTGGGATAACTTGTGCAAGAGAGGGTTCCAGGGTTCCTCGACGTGTGTTTTGTGCTGTAAAAGTGAGGAGGGTGTCTCTCATCTTTTCTTCCAATGTTCTTTTTCTAGGAGGCTTTGGCACCTTTGGTGGGCTGTGTGGAACTAGGCTTGCTGGCATGTCTCTTCTTTAGTGGAGTTCTTTGCCCGGTGGGGGAAGGCCCCTATTAAGACCTCTTTTCTTCAAGTTACTTGGGCTCTTGAACCAACTTTTATTATCTGACATATCTAGCTAGAGAGGAATCACATGATTTTTCAAGATGTGACGTTGGTTGTCCAACATATGTGGTGGAAGATTCTTCATTCTTTGGGAAAAACTATTTTGGCTAAGTGTGACTTGGTTGAGGGTGTGGATCTAGGAGAGGTTGTTTGTTGCACTCGTCTCAATCTTCCTCTTCAGAGGGGTGCTGCTCAGAGTGCTGCTCAAATCATGAGAAATAGATGTTGACATCCTTTTCAGAAGATAAATAGGGAGGGGAGTTGGTGTCCTCCTCAGCGTGTTTTGAAAATCAACACAGATGGTTCTTCTCATGAAAATCTTGGTCATGCTGGTATTGGAGGTGTTGGGAAGACTAGTTCTGAGACTGTTGAGTTTATCTTTTCTGTTTATAAGGGTTGGTATACTAACAATGTGATGGAGGCTCTTGCCATTTTATGTGTTATGGAGCATGGTTGTGCTCTTGGGTGGAGGCAGATCATTTGTGAATTTGATTCTCAGGTGGTGGCGACTTCTTTGAAGAAGCGACAATTGGCATTTGGTTGTTATTATAAAACAAATTCTTAATCTCTGTGCTTCCTTGGATTCTGTTTCTTCCTGTCATATTCCTGGAGAATGGAATGGGGTTGCAAATTGTTTGGCTAAATGGACTTTTGATCATTTGCATGATTGGAATATTGTGGAATAGGGTCAATTACCCCCGGATTTGTCACAAAAGTTGAGCCAATTAGTGGAGATAGACAGTGGTGTGTAATGCCTGTGCTTTGTATTGCTCTATTTTGGATTGAATAAATTTTTACCCCTCTTTTAGTTTTAAAAGATTGTTTAACTTAGAAGATAAAGAAATCTTGCTTATAGAAATGGTGTAACTGTAACATTTTTCTATAAAAATGAATTTTGTTTAATATTCAATTATATGTATACTTTTTTCTTATAATACCTTTTTTAATCTTTATATATCAAAATCTATACTTTTAAGATTTATTTGTATATATCAAGCAATTTTGAATTTTCCTATCATTCAATATTTTTGCAGGTTCAACTTCTAAACAAACCAATTTAATATAGTTCACAAATTCGAAATATGCAAAAACTAAACAATTTTTTTTATTATTCCGTTTATGCCTTGTTTTTCATTCTCCATTAAATAATACATTTTTACATAAACATATTCAATAATATGTATAAGTTTTCACATTTTAAACCTTCTAATTGTCCTCGTCCACTACACAACTGTATGCAACTAAAATACCAATTTTTTTCCTGGAAGGTCACCTCTTCCAAGTTGGGGTTCAGGAAGGGGCAAGCTGAGGTATCCCAGTGACCCAACCTTTATGCCAAGGAAGGGGCAAGTTGAGGTGAGACTAGTCCTCTAAGGATGAGAACAGCCGCCTGCCAGCTACTCCCTTTATGCCAAGGAAGGGGCAAGCTGAGGCGAGACTAGTCCTATAAGGATATCCTCTCTCATCCTTTATCATTTGAGATTATTAGTTTATAACTGGCGATTAAATTGTCTAGTTCAAATCAATCAAAAACATTAGAATATTGCTAAAAATAAATTTACTTTAAAGTTTCAAATATTTTAATGATTTAAATTGATCACTTTTTAAACATAATTATGTAATAAAAAAAAATTCTCTATCATCATTAGACAAATTATTCTTCTCCCAAAAAAGGAGGCAAAAAAACCTACAATAAGAGTAAATCAAGTGACATTTGGCTTTCAATTTAGTTTTTCTCCCATTAGAAACCCCTTTCATCATGAGGGTGTTGAAATCAGCACTAATATTTTCTTGACCAAAATTCAAGAACATTCAAGTCCATGTAAATTGGCTCCCAAAATTCATGCATATATGGAAATAATTAAAATATTAATATTTTTGACTTTATAAATATTTTGGAGAACATAATTTATATTAAGATTATTCTTGTATTTTGAAAAGTTATTTTGACCCTATAATTATATAATCTAGATATTTTATATTTTTTCTTGTATTTTTAGATTTAAAAATTAAAAAATAATTTAAATTAATTAAATTTATAATATATATATGTTAATAAATTTATTGTTTATATTTTAATATTTATATGATATTAAAATATTTTTATTATTTATATATCAAATTTATTAATAATTAATTTAAATATGTTAACAATTTTTTTGATATTTTGTTTAAATTTCACAATGATTTACATCTCAAATATTAATAATATAATATTCTAAAATAAGTAACAAATAAATCTATAATTTTGTCAAATTAAATTTACCAAAATATTGAATAGTACTTTTTCAAAATAAAATTAAAAGTTACATATACAAATAAAATAAATATATTAAAAAATAAAATAAATAATATATATAAATAATAAAAAAGATTTGAATCAATTTAACATTTCATGTAAATATGAAACCCAAAATTTTAAATTTAAATTTCAAAATTCAAATCCATGTGTTTTGTAAACAACACATGTACACTATCAAATTTAGAGCACATACATAGAGATCACTTAGATGACATTAGAAATGAACCAAAATAGTACATAATCAAATTCATAAATTGGTGATAATCATTAAATTTTTAAATTATAATGTGAAGAAAACATCATTAAATTTAGAGCTAAATACTTGTACATTTCATTTGCTTTTCACAGTTACTTAACCTTTTTATTACAATAATAGGGTGAAGCCATAATAGTGGTTTACAATTTGATGGAGGAAGGAAAATTGAGAAAAAACGACCCCATGGCAAAAAAATTGGTTTTAGGGGTTCGCATGAACCTACATGTTCGACCGAACCATAAAGGGGTTCGACCGAACTAGGGTTCGAGTGAACCCATTAACTATTGGGCCCAAATTTCCCGGCCAAAAAATAAAGGGAAAATGCATATTAGTGGGGGTTCGCTAGAACCCCCTTGGTTCTAACGAAACCCCTTTTTCCCTAATTTTTTAAATTGTTCACACAAAAAACCTAAAATTTTATGCTTTCAAGCTCCGGTTGAGGATGAAAATGGGGGAATATTTAGAAACCAAACTTGGAATCGAGTAGCCTTCAGAATGAGCTATCTAATGAATATAATTTTAGTATGTTTTGGTTTTATTATCTATCTGTTTTTTAAGTTTTATTAAATATAGGTTTTTCTTCGAAAACAAAACTCTCTGTTATGCACAAGTGGAAAAATAGAAGATTATAAAAAAAAAAAAATTTAAAAATATGAGTGCACCAGATATTGAAGTCCTTGATCCAACAAAAAAGAAGAATTTCGATACATACAAAAGTTATGCTATACTATCGCTATGTCGAATTGTCATTTGATTGACTTGAAACTTGATTAAAGAAAAAATATTCAATAAAAAACTATCTAACCAAGTGGAAGCACTAGATATCGGAGTTAGAAATCTAAATTTGAAAGAATTGAAATTTTATCCTTTATGGAAAAAAAAGTTATGCATTATACGGTGTGCGTCACTTTTTAAAAATGCTGTTTTTATGGAAAAAGAAGTGCAATCTGATTCCAAAAAAATTGAAAAAAATATTTTTAGAATCTACAGACAAAATATGACAAGACTCTAGTTTGCATCATCTTCAAATTCCTTATGGTTTAATCGCTATAGGTGCCCGAATGTGGAGATTGTGTTAAAAAAAAAAATATCAGTGTCCAGTTTGGCCAAAAATTGTAAACCACTATTGTGGAATCACCCAATAAATATTTTTATTTTTTACACAAGAATATTATAAAAGAAAGCTCCTTAAATTGTAGTACCAAAATTATTTAGTCCTAACCCTAATGTAATTGTAACCCTATCCTAATGAATTCCTAACCCTAACCCTAATTCTAATTGACCACTTATTGAACCCTAACCCTAATTGAACTCTAATCTTAACTCTAAACCCTAATTAAACCATAACCTTAATTGGTCCTTACCTTAATCATAAGTGAACATAACCATAATTAAACTCAAAATTTTAGTCTAATTAAATTCTAACATATAAATTTAATAGACATTGTTGTTTAAGAAACAAAAGGTTTGCTATTGATGGATTGCTTATACAAAAGAAAATAATTGGTTATACAAAAAAAGGCAAAAAACAGTTATACATAGGTGATTAAAGGGTTTTCATATTTGAGAAAAACATTTCAATCATCTGTCCTCATCATTGTTAAAAATAAAACAAAACAACTATTACTCTAAATTTTCCTCCACTTCAAAAAACAAAATTGTCTTGCCATTTACTTTGTAGCAATGTAGTCTTGTTTATATATAGATTATTTAATAAGATAAATACACTAATTCTAAAAAATATGAGACACCTCTAAAACTTAATTGAAATTGACGGGCAACTGGCAGCAATGGAATTGATGTGGGCCAGTCTAGAAATTTTACTATAAGCGAGTACCGTATCATCGGCGCAGGTTCATATTTCAGCCCTCCTATATACATTGTTTGTAAAAATGAAGGATTTAGCGGTTTTATTGTCTGGCAAACTTTAATGAGCAGGAGATGACTGCATCGTGTTTGGCAATGGGTGCTTGCAAATGTTAGTAAGGAATCTGACATGCGGTCCAGGCCATGGTATAAGGTAGCTTTCAATGCATGTGAATTATTTTTTTGGGGATTATTTTTCAAATTTGATTTATATCCAATGTAATACTTTTTTGGGTGTTGATTTCTTTTGTCCTAATCATTTTATATTGATCCATATTTCATAACTAATGGCTCAGAGAATTTATTTTTGTATACAATTAAATGTGGTTTTTTTTACAATCTCAAATAATGTCATCTAAACAAAACATTTACATAAGAGTTTATACATTGAAAAAATTATGTATAAGAAACTTTATAACTAGCATATATATATTTAGAAAAATATATGTAAAATAGTCGAGAGATATCCTTCTCGAGGTGCCTATTTTAAATTATATTTCCACCGTATAAATACAATAGGCGTCTCGAGAAGGATATCTCTCGGCTTATTTTACATAAATTTTTCTAAATATAGGTATGCTAGTTAAACTCTAGAATGGGGCCAAATATAATTTCTTTTCAAACTAACTTAGTCTCTTCATAATAAGACTGTTTAGGGTAAACCAGAACATTATTAATCAATGCTCCAGATATCGATGGTAGTTTGAGAATTTAGCCATAAATTTCAATGATTTTGAGTTGAGGTTGTGGTTGAGGGTGCTTGGGCACTGTCACAGTCAGCACTCCATTCTCCATGCTAGCTTTCACCTCATCCAGATTTGCATTCTCAGGTAGCCTGATAAGCCTCTTGAAGCTCCCTCTCCACTATTCAACACAATGATATTTCTCCTCCTCCACCTCCTCTTCTTTCCTGCCTTCTCCGCTTATTTGAAGAATTTGATCGTCTAACACTTCTATTTTCACATGTAACAATTGATTGCTTAAGCTCGACTATGCTCTTCCCGTGTTGGCTACTTTTTGAATTTTCGGTATTGTTTTGTGTTGTTTGTTTCATGGGTTGTTCGAGGGGGGGGGAGGGGGTGGGAAGGCTCCCCATTCCAAGGTTTTTTTCCCCTCTTTTGGAGTTGTGCCTACGGTGGCAGTGGCCTATCTGACTGCTTTTGATAAGACGTCTTCTCCTCATACTGTTGTCCTTTCCCTTGGGGAAAAGACTAATGGAATCTTTGAGAAGTCACCCTTCTCTCTAACGCTTGGGCTTAATTCCTTTTTTTCAGAGGAAGCTTTGGCCTCCTACGTGGAAAAATTGGTGGGGTTTGACTCGCCAGCCCAGTCTAAAAGACTCGCAGAATCTGCTTCTTGCTCGGTTACTGGCTGGGAAGTCGATGTCCCTGAGGTCCTTATGCTGAAGGTGATGGATAGCCTCAAAATGACTTTGGTTGGAAAGTTCTTGGCATTTAGGCCAACTATTGAACTAGTTCATCAGTGGGATGCTTCCACCTAGAACCTCAAAGGTAGTGTCACCATAAACGCCATGCCTCGAGGTATTTTTCTGTTCTATTTTGTGGTTTATGAGGATATGTTGAAAGTTTTAACCGGAGGTCCTTGGACCTTTGACCCATGTTTTAAAAAATTTCTCTCTGTCTGTAAATAGAAACCGGGTTTTGACCCGTTGGCTGATTTGGGCGCGTTTGCGCCAACTTGGGTTCCCCTTTCGGGGCTTCCCTTGAAGTTTTGGGAGAAAGGAATTTTACAGGGTATTGCAAACTCTTTTGGGAGTCTATTGGCCATTGATAAAATCACCTAGGAGAGATCGAGGCTTGTGTATGCTCGTATTTGTGTCAATGTGGCTGTCAATACAGTTCTACCCTCTTTTATATTGCTCAAGTCTAAGTTTGGTAACTGGACCCAACCCCTGGAGTACGAAAATGCTCGCCTCTTTTGCCAACATTGTAAGAGGTTTGGTCATCTTATTGACTCTTGTGTGGTTCTGGGTGAAAGTTCAAAAGCTAAGGGTAAGAGGTCTAAAGGGGACATTTCGCCTAAGGCTATGGACTCTGGAGTGCAACATTCTTTTGCTTCCCCCCCAGAAGGTGTCCATTCCCCTTTTGAAGGATAATGATCGTGATGTGTTGGTTGTCCCTATGCCTTAGGTCGATGCTCAAGAGGTCAAGGTCCAAGTTGAGGACCCCTTGTTGGTGCGGAATGTCCAGGTTCTAAAGGCTAACGAGCAGATTATGTTGGATGTTGTGGTTGTGTTGTTGATATGTGGTTGTCATTGATGTCAACACTATTAGCATTATTGCATTAGAGGCTGTATATGTCGAGGATATTGAGAAAATTGTTAAAGAAAGAGTTGTAGGTTGCTAGTGGAATAGTGAAGTTCATGAAGGTGTCTTGCTCAGTACCTTCATGATCAATTGTTGTGGATTAAAGGGTTTATTGTTGAGTGTATCTAGTCTATCCACCAAAAGTTTCAAAGGCCCGCATGAAGATTTGATTGTGTTATGAACAATTGTGTTCTGACAGTTTTCTGTGGCTTCAGTTAGTGTTCCTGATTGAAGTTGATGTGATTCTAGTAATTTCAGTTGCTGCGGATGCTTCTCTATTGATTCTTGATGCTTGTGGATGTTTCTAGATCATGCTCTATCTTTGTTGCACGTCCGCATTGATCAGTGTGCTCGTGGTTGGCAATTTTTCTCTTGTGCGTTTGAGTTTTTATGTTCTTGGCCGACATGGTGGTTAAAGTGTTGTGGATCCTTGGAGATTAAAATTTAAATGTTTGGCATGCTCGAGGAGGTTTTAAATCTTCATTATGTTGTGGCCAACGGTGTTCGATTCGCATTGAAAATTTACTTGCAAATTTGGGCCGACAATGTGTATATGTTTTATATTTTCATATTTCTTTTGGTTGATGAAGTTGTTAATGTAATTCTATGTTGCGGATATATAAGAGCGATTGTTTGAGCAAAGTGAATTGTGCATAAGAGTGAATGTATGCCAAAGAAAGTGTAGATGTGTGAATAGTGTTCTAATCATTTGATTGTAGAGAAAAGTGTGAAGAAGTTTGAGCGAAGTGTGAAGGAGTGTTTCTGTGCTTAACCGGAATTGTAATTAGGCTTTTGTAGAAGCTATTTTCTCAGTTCATACCCTGTGGATCTAATCCAAATTCTTTGGGCAGTGAGCCCTCTTGTATTTGAGTAGTGAGCTCTAAGCAGTGTGCTTGAATGCATGTGCATTCCCATTATTATTCTTTATACTTTTAACAGGGTATAATACTATGGAGTGACATCCACTGTGGTTTTTCCCCTAACAAGGTTTCCACATAAAAAATCTTGGTGTTCTCTGTGTTTCTGATGTGCTGATTGTTAATGTTTTACTGTTCATTCATTAGCTTTGAGATTAAGTTAAGTTGAGTTTGAAAATTTTAAATATTTTGTGACAACTGATTCACCCCCCCTCTCAGTTGTATGTCCTTGTTTTGCCAACAATTGGTATCAGAGCAGGTTCCTCTGAAGAATTTTAAAAGCTTGAGGTGATTTGAGATGGAATCATACAAGGACAACCCTAGATTCGATGGAACAAACTACTGTCTGTGGAAAGCCAGAATAGAATGTCATTTGAAGTGTATTGGTGAAACCCTTCTGGAAGATTACAAAAAACATATATGTTATTCCTCAGAATATTCCTTCCACTCTTGATGAGACTAAAGAGGATGAGATTAACATTAGGGCTATGGAAGCTTTGCTGAGTGCTTTGACAGATTCGGAAATGACAAATGTGATGGATCTGAAGACAACTCATGAGATCTAGAAGAAGCTGGAGACTTTGTATGAAGGAGATACACCTATGAAGGTTGCTAAGCTACAAAGTTTGAAAGAAAAGTATGAAAATTTGAAGATGGGTGAAGATGAAAATATTTCTTCTTTTATGCAAAGAGTAAATGAACTTGTGTTGGGTATTAGATGTGTCAGTGGTACCCTGGATGAATAAGAAATTGTAGCTAAAGTGCTCAGATGATTGCCTCCCTCTTACAAATCTAAGGCTCATGCTATTGAAGAGCTGATAACAGTAACAACTATGACAAGAGATATGTTGATTGGTAAACTTGTTGCCTTTGAGTTGAGTGAATTTGGTGATTCTTCCCCCAAGACTGAATCTGCATTTAAGGCCTCTATATTTGGAAGAAACAAGCAAAGATATGATCCAGGAGAGAGTTCTAGAAAAAATTCAAGTATGAGGAAGAGATGAAACAACTTGAAGATGAAGAAAGAGAGGTAGAAGAGTTGGAAGCACTGATTGTAAAGAAAGAAGGCAGAGGACAAGGTAACTATAAAGGAAAGTTTCCTATTAAATGTTTCTCTTGTAGTAAAATGGGTCATTTTTCTTCAAGGTGTCCTGAAAGAGTTCCTAGGTCTAAGCCTAACAAACCTAGATTTCAAAAGAAATGCTATTATGCTAAAGAAGGTATGACTGATGAAGAGTTTGATAAAGAAAATGGAAATGAAGATGAATGGGTTTTCATTGCTATTAAGGAAAATGGTTCGGTGGTTACTGAATCTGCTAAAGTTGAGAAAGCTCTTGCAGGCTGAATTGAAGAAAAGGATGATTGGATGATTGACAGTGGATACTCACATCATATGATTGGTGAAAAAAAATTGGTGTCTAGAGAAATATGACGGTGGGGTTGTAAGATTCAGAGATAACAATGTTGGTGTGATTCGTGGCATAGGATCTATTTGTCTTGGTGGTAAAAATAACATTGATGATGTCCTTTAGCTTGAAGGCTTGAAGCACAATTTGTTGAGTGTTGGACAAATGGTGGACAAGGGTTATGATCTTTAGTTCAAACATGGAAGATGCAAGATACATGGAAGCTCTGGAAATATAATTGCTTCAGGTACAAAGACAAGAGGTAATATTTTTCACCTGAATGCTGCTAGTGAAAGTTGCTTAATTGCTCAAGTAGATGAAAGTTGGTTATGACATAGGAGGTTGTGTCATGTGAATTTTGATAACATTGTTAAGGTAAGCTCCACTCAAGCAGTAAGAGATCTACCTAAGTTAGTGAAGCCTACTAACACAATATGCAAGGAATGTCAAATGGGAAAACAGATTAGAGTTTCTTTTTGGAGCAAACATCACTCTAATGGAATACTGGAACTGGTGCATACTGATCTATGCGGTTCCTCCAAAATCATAAGTCTACAAGGAGAAAGGTAATTTATGCTACTTATTGTTGATTACTCTAGGATGATATGGGTTGCTTTATTAAGCGAAAAATGTGAAGCATTAGAGAAGTTCAAAAGTTTCAAAGCTATGGCAGAGAATGAAATAGGTCTAAAGATAAAATGCCTAAGGTCAAACAGAGGTGGTGAGTTCATTTCCCGGGAGTTCAATTCTTTCTGTGAAGAGCATGTAATCAAATGACAGTTATTTGCTCCCTGAACCCCTCAATAGAATGGAGTTGTAGAAAGAAAGAATAAAACAATTTTGGATGTTGCTAGAACAATGATGTTGGAACGAAATGTGCCTCACATCTATTGGAAAGAAGCTATAAACATTGTTGCGTACACTCTAAACTAGGTAAATGTCAATGATAATTCTGGTAAGACTCCTTTTGAGTTGTGGTTTGGTTATAAGCCTACTATTAAATACTTCAAGATCTTTGGAAGAAAGTGTTATATTAAGAGAGATGAGGACATAGGCAAGTTTGATGCAAGGAGCGATGAAGGAATCTTTCTAGGTTACTCTACTAAAAGCAAGGCCTACTGGTGCTATAATAGAAGATTGAGAAAAATGGTAGAAAGTGCAAATGTCAGAGTTGACGAGGACTCTGTTAGATCATCCAGATACTGTGGATATGATTCAGATGATCAACAAGATAGTACAAACAAAGGGAAGAATGCTCAGGCACATAATCAAATTCAAATTGTTTTGGTAAATCAAGAAAGTCAGGAAGGAGAGACAAGTGGAAGTGCAGAAGAAATAATAGAAGAACCAAAAGTGCGAGAGAATCCTAAAATTATGAGGTATGTAAGGATAAATCATTTTGAAAATAAAATTATAGGAGATAAGAGAAAAGGTGTGCAGACTAGAAGAAGGATTGTAGAAGAGTATTGTCTGATTTCCAAGACTGAGCCTAGCAATTTCAATGAAGCTTGTAATGATGAACACTGGATGGAAGCTATGAAGGAAGAACTGATGCAGATTGAAAAGAATGATACATGGATTCTTGTTCCCAGACCTAAAGATAAAAATGTGATTGGTACTAAATGGGTCTTTCAGAATAAGCTAAACGAACAAGATGAAGTGGTATGGAATAAAGCAAGACTAGTATGTAAAGGGTATTCACAAATGGAAGGTATTAATTTTTAAGAAACCTTTACCCCTGTTTCCAGAATTGAAGTTGTAAGATTATTTCTTGCTTATGTCGCATATAAGAACTACAAGGTCTATCAAATGGATGTGAAGTCAACCTTTCTTAATGGTGAGTTAGAAGAAGAGGTATATGTTGAACAACTGGATGGATTTCAACTGATTGATAAGGAAGACATGGTTTGCCGATTGAAGAAAGCTCTGTATGGACTCAAGCAAGCCCCTAGAGCTTGGTATGCTAGACTGGATAAATACTTACTAAAGCTTGGATTCAATAAAGGTACTGCTGACAATAACTTTTATTTTAAGTTGGATCATGATAAAGAGTTGATTATTGAAGTCTTTGTTGATGACATTATTTTTGGAGGAGATGATGATCTATGTATGTTCAGTTTGTTGATGAAATGAAAAGTGAATTTGAAATGAGTATGAT
Source organism: Sequoia sempervirens (assembly GCA_007258455.2). Taxonomy (NCBI): domain Eukaryota; kingdom Viridiplantae; phylum Streptophyta; class Pinopsida; order Cupressales; family Cupressaceae; genus Sequoia; species Sequoia sempervirens. The sequence continues at coordinate 1,104,019,463 of VDFB02271358.1, read as the reverse complement.
TGGAGAGATGAAGTTCTTTCTGGGATTGCAAGTCACCAAGTTAGAAAATGGGATTTTCATATCTCAATCCAAATATGTGAGAGAATTGCTAAAGAAGTTTGCAATGGAAGACTCAAAGCCTGTTGGTATACCCATGGTAACCGGATGCAAGTTAACAAAAAATGATGATTCTCCTAAGGAAAATCAAACAAGATACATGTCAATGATTGGTGGATTTCTCTACTTAACTCAGACCAGACCAGACATCATGAATGTTGTGTGTATGGTTGCTAGATATCAAGCTGATTCGAAAGAATCTCATGTAATTGTTGTAAATAGAATTTTTAGATACCTGAAAGGAACAATTGATTTTGAGCTTTGGTATGCTAAAGATGATGAGCTTACTTTGAGTGCCTATACTGATGCAGATTGTGAAGGAGATGTAGATGACAGAAAAAACACAAGTGGTGGTTCCTTCTTCCTAGGGAAGAAGTTGGTGTCTTGGTTGAGTAAAAAGTAGAATTCCATTTCCCTATCTACTGCTGAGGCAAAGTATATTGCTGCTGCAAATAATTGTACTCAAGTGATGTGGATGAAACAGATGCTGAAAGATATCAGAGTATCATATGATGAGCCTATTTCCATATACTGTAACAACTCAAGTGCAATAAACATATCAAAGAATCCGGTGCTACACTCTAAGACCTATTCTTCCTTCAGCACACACGCCTCGTTTGAAATAGGGACCCTCTTCCTTTTCACCTCGCCAGGCTACTTTATCATTGTCTCATTTTGCATTCCCCCTATTTTGGTGCTTTGAATGGTTAGTGAGCCTTAGATAGTTCATCTTGAGTTGGCCATGTTTTTTCCCCTTCAAATTTTCAAGGTTCGTGGTCTCTACGGGTTCCCATCAACAGTTTGCCTTAGTTTTTTAAAAAAGCTGGCGTCCCTGGAGCTGGTCAGGCCCGCTCTGTCGAGCCAACCCTGTCGGGTTTTTGTTGCCTCACTGTCATCTCAAACGACCTTCCTCCGACAGCTCCCCACTCATCGAGACCCGTAGGATTGTTCGCCGTCTCCCCTGACTGTTAACTTGCAAACAACCATCGTCTGATAGCCTTCCGCTATGCAAAATCTGAAGCATCAACCGTCGTCCGTTTATCACCAAACTTCCAAATGGTCGAGCGTTGACTGCCACCCGCTAGTGGGTCCCGGTGCTCCCGCCACCGTTTTCAAATGACAGAGCTCACAAAACCCAGCATCAGCCATACAACTATTAATGGATCTCATTTAATGCCTAATTTTCTATAAATAGGTGGCTTTCACCTGTCATTTTCAACTGTTAGTCACTCAGAGAGATAATCAGAGAGCCAACTTCCAGTGCCGCCATCACTTTCGCATCACCTGATTTCCATTTCGGATCTCTGTTACTTGTTTCATCGCCATATTCACCGGGTTTTAGAGGTAGGGTTTCCTCTCGTGGGCCTTGTATTGTGTTTTCATTGATTTCTGAATAAATCACGAAGTATAAGGGAGGAAAACTTAATAGACATATAGATTATGACAAAGAACACAAAACCCATATGCTCGAATCATAAAAACCCTCAAAATTGACCCACATGATGACCGTGGAACCTTGAATCCCTGGCGTCGTTCTTTAGCCCGAGCGTTTACGGTTTGTGGACCTGCGACTTCCCATTGTCGTCACCAACATTAGAAAAATGAACTTAAACATAAAACGATGAATGAACCCTTCGGGTCTGCTCTTGTGGGAGGGCCCCTCTCCTTAGCCGTCTAAAACTTGGTCAAAAACTTAAAATGAAATTGAAGAATTCCAATGAACCTCTCAGATCCTACCCCACAGGATTCTGTCTCTGGGGCGTCGCTCATGATTGTCATTCCAAATGGCTTTTGGACCCCAACCTTTCGGTGCCCGGGTCCCGTCCCTCAAATCGCCCATAAACTCACTCTCATGAAATCTTAAGTCATGCCATACTGCGGATCCTACCTGGTAGATTTCCGTTGGCAGAGTTCTATCAGTATCTCGCCATCTTGAGCAGCTTTTGTAGCCTATCTGTCTGACCTTCAAACCTTGAGTCCTCCTCAGCCGGTTGACTTCATTTACAAATGACCAAGTGCTAACCTCACTTTGGGTCTCGCCTAGCGGACTTCCGTCCATGGGCTGCTGTGGCAAAACCATTGTCTTGAACAACTTCTTTGGGTCACCTTTTCGTACTCCGGGACTCGAATCCGCTAAGGATGTTTGAATGCAAAGATGAAATCCCCAAGGGCCGAACCATGAGCAGACCCCTCTCGTCGGGTTGTCGTCTTTGGGACTCCGTCCTATCCCAACAGTTATACTAAAGTGAAAAGGATCACCATCCTTCCACTGCCCAGAACTCGACCTCTCCATTGACTTCACATTCTTCAAACAAGTAAACATGGAGGCTCCTCCTCTTGTCAGACCCAATGCTGTGGGCCGCTTCCAGCGAAATGCCATGTGACTTTCGCTGTCTCAAACGGGTATGACCTAATGTGCTCCCACCCCTTCCAACCCGAAATGACTTGAACGACAATCAAGATATATTGCCGTCTTCTAGAGCCTCGAGTCCCACTCAATGAAATGTTGTCTGCAGATTTCCATCTTTCCAGAGTTGTTTTTAATGACAAACCCCTAACAACTAAGCTACCTCCTGATTCAAATCGCCTAAAAGGTGATCTTGATGCACTTCAATCATCAAAATGACTTTGACCCACATGCCAAAATAGGGAAACCTCCTTGGTGGACCCCACAAACTGCCCAAATCTCAAGGCGGGTTAGGATAACAGAGCTAGTACACCCTAATTTCCGTCCCTCTTGTAGTTGCTTCAAAGTAGCCATCAACTTAGCGAAGTCCAATCCCTTGACCCGAATTGCTCAAACTCCTTCTTGCAAAAGGCTAATGTCAATTTGGAAGATATGTTAGGACTCTTAATTAATGAATTATCTGATCTGGCACTATTTTGCAGGATTGTGGCTAACTTTCCCATATTTTTATGCTTGAATATGCTTACATCTCTCTCATCCATAGGATTTATGGAATCAAGTGCAGGACCCTCAAAGGCGGCCATGGAGAAGGACAAGGGAAAGAAAACAACAAAGAAACCTTGTGGTAAAGAAGACAAGGACCAAATGAAATATAAGTTCCAAGGGGAACCTGTTAACTCTAAGGTTACCTCAGCATGGAAGGAGGTCTCAGAAACAAACATCAAACATGTAGTGGATTAGCCAAGGCTGTAGGCTTCCCTCCCGCTCTTGTTGCACCTGAAATCGTAATGGCCTGTAGGGAGGCATATCAACCAGAGACTAGAATAATTGTTGATAGAGATAGGAACATTCTGGTTGACTTCTTCGCTAAGTCAATAGGAAAGACCTTCCATATCCCTACCTTAGGGGAGATGGATGAAGAAACCAAGGAAGATTGCAAGATGTGGGATGAAGATCCCCTCAAATGCAAAAGGCTCATAAATCAATATTGGTTAAAAGAGAAGAGGGGTAGTGCTGCAAAGGTCCCTCAAGAGCTCTTCTGCAATTACTTTTATGAGGATTATCATGACTTGGTAACCCTGTTAAGAAGAGTAATGGGCCTTCCTACTACGACTTACTTCCAAGAATGGATGCTATATTTCATGGAGGAGATCCTCCATGGCAAAACTAAGTTCTATTGGGTCGGGATTATCAACAATTGCTTCCATGAATAGTTTATGGTAGTCAAGAAGACTTCAAGGTTTTACATGACCTCTTACCTTGTATATTTGTTGGTTGATAAGATGTAGTACAAGGGCTTGTTTAGAGATCCTGATGAAGAACCTGACAGAGAGCTAAAAGTCTATGACAGGTACCCTCAATTGCAGTTCAAAAACTTCAAGAGGGATTATTGTAGAGTTAACCTCTTCATAGGCCACATCATCAGATTTCTTGGCAGTGAATTCAAGAGAAGAGTCTCCCATAGTGTGAATTCCTTCCTTAGCAAGTTTTCGTTCTTGTTTATTCAGTTTCCAAAGTTTACCTATATCTGAGCTGAACGCTTTTCAGAGAAACCGTACAAGCTACCCCGATATCCCAATGACCGGATAATACTGTTGGAACTTTCTCGTTAGTTGCGGTACACACATGACCTCTTGAGAAACAAGCATAAGGTTGGGATACCTTATCCCCTCTCTCTTGATCAAGGGCTATATGAACTCCACACCTCCCAATGTGCAGACAATTCAAATAAAGAGCCCATGGAGTATCACCTGAGATTCCACACTGCCCAATCGCGAATGGATCCCTATGGTAAACTAAAGAAGATGGTCGTGGTTGAATACACCCATTTGCATAGTGTGGAAGATTTCTTGGCCAACTGCAAGGATGGCAATGAAGAGCGAATGAGGCACTACATGCACATGATTGCGTATTTTGTGAAGAGAGTCAATTTGTTTCCCATACCAGATTAGGTGGTGGAAGATGAAAATACAGTAATGGATCCTTGGTACAATGCAATTTCCAGCCTACCACTATCGTTGATCTACTAGGATGAGGAGGTTGATGACATCAATATTTTGACCAATCCCATCGAGGCTAGGACAAAGCAATGAATTGTTGGGAAAATTTCCCAATTTAAACAAGGGGTCACTTTGACCTATGAGGAGCTTGAGGAAGAGCCTGGAAGTGAAACTAACAATGGGACAACTGTTGCACCAAGTGGAGAAACCTCAAGATCCCCTCCTACCACTAGTGCTGGAATAATGTGCCTCAATCCCACAGGTTGAAACCTCTGGAAGAGAAAAGTTAGTATGACCTTCGTTGTGTCTGGCCGACTAGCAGATCCAAAAGCTTTTGAAATGTTCTGGTCACTGTGACATTGTTGATGTCTTGCTGAATGGTGTTGTCACTGTGACTTGTGGCGTTTGCTGTAATCCTCTACCGAGTGGAGATCTCTGGCCAACAGGCCACTCTTATCGGATATCGGGGAGACTCTGGGTGACAAGTAGTTTCAGGGAGAGACTTGGACGTTCGGTATGTCTCATATCGACAAGAAAAGTCTCACCGATAGCCACACTTGTGTCATCGGTGTAACATGTGACTTCGATAAGAACTCTCGGTGAAAGTGATAAGTCCTGCCGACATTGATGTGTGCTAACGAATGTCTTCGGTGAGATTTATTGACGATGCTTTTGGCACAACATGCAAACAAAATATTGATACTCTGTTTCTCTTGAAAGAGAAAAACAACACATGGATATCTTAGCTCCCAAGGTCTTTTTAGTTGGTTCTCAACTGTGCTAATGTTGCTCAATTGGTCAATGTAACAATAATGTTCAAGGGACCTGCTGGTGTTGAGCTTCTGGATAGTTCTAAGATCAAGCATGAACTAAAACCTACTCTAATTGGGGTTTTTAAAGAAACAAAAAAAGATAGATCAGGGCTTTGGAATAGAAAAGAATGATACTTCATCCAAATTAACCAGACTTGTTATCTTTCAAGGAATTGTAAACTAAAACTGTAGAATGAAATTAACTTGTGATTAACACACAGTTTCATTCATTCACAGTGATGATTTCTATAACAGATTATAAGTTATCATTCAAACAAAACATAAAATGAGACTCCAATCCTTGAAAGCTTCTCAAATCAGATGATCAACTTAAGATAAAAAACATTCTGAAACACAATCTGAAGTAGATTTTAATCTGGTTGCTTCTACTGCCCATAAAACAGATAAGCAACATTTACAAAATTGGCACAATCACCATTGTACAGAAAATATGTGGCTCCAAATTGTTTCCATCTATATTAAGAAAACTTGAAAATACATTACAGGCTATTTTGAATCTAACTTCTATCCTAAGAAGGTAGTAGAAGTTCCTATTACAAAGAATCAGGATGCAACTCTATCTCCTTCTATTAACTGACTAACTCCTAGATTTTCTTCTGACTATCCATTCTAACACTGTATCTTCTATTTTCTCCCTTGGTTCTCTCTACTTCTAACTGTCTAACCTTTACAAAGAGGCCATAACGGCATATATATAGAATTTCAAAAAAAGAGAATGCGCTGGCTACTGCTTTAGGGTTTTTACAAAATATCTACTACCTGCAGGAGGGTCGGCCCTCAGATTTTTCTGAGGAGAGTCAAAACTGCATTCAATGTGAAACCCTGCTATCCATACTAATGACGACTTGTTCTAGGAATGATATGTAGATCTTTTGTGGCTGCAACATTAACTCTTTTGTCTCCGTGTCCATCTTTGAACTCCTTCACAGAGCTGCCTTGAATGCTCCAAAGTATCACCATTAATACTAGCCTGCCTCTGCTAGTGATCACTACAATTGTCCCTGTGACTCATAGTTTCTTCGCCCTTTTTCATGTTCTCATTCATGTTTTAGATTTCTCTGCTTGTTGACCATCCTCTGGAAGCATCATCGGGCCTCCCTATAGATTTGAACATTTCACCCGAGTCGATCCATCACCTTTGGATCTTAGAAGGAATCCATTTCGCTTGCATTCTATTGGTTTTCCCTCGCGGGAATAGTTAATCATCCAAACTGTCGCCAGTCAGTCCTCTTAGCCTCTTCTAATTGGTCAGACATATGCCACACAAGCTTCTCTGGCGGTCAAAGGTGGTTCGAATGGCATCGCATGTCAGTGAGATACTAATCGTGTCTCCCTGATGCAATTATATTGCTTTTAGCAACCATCGACATGACATTAGACAGTCGACAAGATGTTTCGGCGAGCTGTAGAAGTCATATCAAGCTCGTGAAAACCATCGGAAAGACAGTCACTAGTCGATGGGACATCATAGCGAACCTTAGGATCCTTCAGCGATCACATTTTTCATGTCGTGGAGACTATCGCTTGTCACTGTGACCTCATGGCGAAGTCTTCTTTATCTCCTAGCGGGCCCATTCTCATGTCGGGGATACCTTATCGTTTTGGGGAGATCTTACCCCAAACTCCTCTTTTCTTATGGAGCCCCTCTTTGTTATCGGCAAGACCAACACACTCGAGAAGACATCTCCCTGAGTCCATCCTTACTCCCCCAAGCCCGAGTCCCTTTTTGCTTCGGTGTGACTTTATTTCTTTGCCAAGACCTTTTGGCGAAGGCATGATCCTTTGCTGAGCTCAATGTCCTTCAGTGGGACCTCCTACCTTTTCGGCGAGACATACGCCAATCAGCCAGACCTCCTGTCAAAGGAAAAATTATCGCCGAGACTTACTCCTTCACTAAGACCCTATACTGAAGTCTCCCTACTTAATTGAGAGTTCATTTGAGTTCGGGGAGAGCTTGTTTGATCGGAAAGACTTCCTGCCGACACCATACCCCTATCATCGAGACTTAATCCTTTCGGCAAGACATTATGCTGAACTTAGAATCTTTTGACGATGGCTGCTTCAGTCGGCGAGACACATAAAGACTCTCAGCGACATGAAGTTCTGGCGACTAATGAGTCTCTTCTAGATAGAACATACAACCAGTCGACAAGACAACTGCAGAGTCTCGCCAACTTTCTCCTTAGAGGAAATTTATGATCAACTGGATTGAAGAATGCTTTCCAACTAAGTTCCCTTGGAAAATATCATCATGTGTGCAATTTAATCTTGCAAAAGAAAGGTCTGCATTAGCACTCAGGGAAAATAAAACATAAAATATGTCATAATGAAATCCATTATTGCTTGTGATTATTTCAACGAATCCTTAGCAAGAAGAAAACCAACTTAGGCTAAGACAAAACCAAAATTAGATCAGAACAAGAAGACAAAATCAGGAAAAAAATAGGAGAACTCCCAAGAGGAAAGAAAATAACAGAGGCAAAGAAACCAAAAAGAGAAAGGGGGTACCCATTTTGTTCCAAATCAAAATGGGGTGGTTATGCAAGGCATAACAAATGACAACTCGGCTGGGAAAATGGTTTAACCATTTTCAAGAATCTGAAGGATTCAGCTACCCAGAACTCCTGGTTTATGAACATCACAACTCCAGTTGTGTCAGTTTTAGTAAGCAAGGTTGAGCTAGAATCTCAAATGTAATTCAATCAATGGCTAGCCCTGAATCTATGTGTGTGTGTAATTGTGCACCACTCTTTTGTAAAGTTTTCTTCGTCTTTTGAACAACAATGTGCAAGATATGAGCTACATGAGTTGATCCCCTTTGTGCAATGATATCTTGGGCATTGCTCTGTTGCCAGTCAGGCGTCCATAGCCCCGACGAAGATACCTCTAGTTTTCTCACAGCATTGCTCTACTGCCAATCAGGAGTCCATAGCCCCGGTAGAGATACTGGAATCACCCATTCATATTGAGTCTTCTTTCTCTCTAGATAATTCTTTTCCTTTCTCTTTTTTTTTATAGAGTTTCAGATATTTAATTCATTTTTCTCAATATGTCAGATGTTTGACATTTGATCTAGGTTGAAAACTACCATGGACCTCATAACAACACTTGGAAAATTAGATTTTTCACTCAAATCTTACAACATTATCACCCTAGGACAAATATATCATGACAAAAGGAGATGATCTTAATGATTTGTGACAGATTCAGAGGGAGCTAAAGAAAGTCGTTTACTTTGCACTTTGTTTTCAAAACCTTCCACAACTCTTATTGACCATGGGCATAAAGCAAAAGTTTAGGACAAAATCAGCCAATCAACAAACTTGAAAATATCTAAACCACTTCTCTCCTAATGACCAAAGTATGCATTAGATAACAACCACCATTTTAAGATGGGAAAGAACATATAAACCCCAAAGAACAAAACAAAAATAAAAACCAAAAGAACAAAGGAAACAGAAAGATAGAAAAAAAAGACAACAAACGGTCAGCAAACTATTTACAAACAAAGAGTGAATTACTTACACAAAGAGCAGCAAATTATTTACATAAAGGACCAAGTTATTTACAAGTGGAAACACATAAAATATTTACATAAATACAAATTATTTACAAACAAGAGACAAATAAATTATTTATATAAAGAACAACGAATTACTTACATACAAAAAAAAAATCAACAAACTTTATGACTCAAAATAGTGCTTGAGAAACTGCCCATTGACAGGAAAGGGAACTGGTTCTCCAGTTAAGCAACTCAGTCTGAAAGCATTTTCCCCTAGGATCTTAGCAATTTGATAAGGACCTAACCACAGTTTGTCAAATTTCTGGTGACTGCCCTTCTTTTCACTAGCTTTATCCCATAACAATAAAAGGTCATATATCCTAAAAGCTTTGATTTTGGCTCTTCTGTCAAACCAAAATTTGACAATAGCCTGGTGCTTAAAGAATTGTTGCAAGATGACATCCCTCTCTTCCTCTAATTTCAACAAAGCAGCTAGTCTCACTTCTATCCTATTGTCATTAGAGTAGAATTTTTGCATGAACTCGAGGATAGGTATCTGCAGATGGACAGGGAAGACAGGCTCTTGGCCATATACTATCTTGAATGGTGAAGTCTTTAGAGCGGCGTTAATCCTAGTCCTATCTGCCCGTAATGCAAATATCAGCTGGGTGTGCCAGTCCCTAGGGTTGTTTTCTAACAATTTTTTTATTACCCCTAAGAGATTCTTATTGGTTGAATCTACTACTCCATTGCCTTGTGGGTAATAATTTGAAGAATACTTCAAGAAAATTTTGTGATCATATGCCCAGGAAATAAATTCAGCAAAAGAAAAGGAAGAGCCATTGTCACATAAAAACACGAAGGGTACCCCAAACCTTGTAGTGATGCACTCGGTGAGGAACTTGATCACTACCTCTGCTGTGCTGTTCTTGCAGGGTGTAGTCTCTGTCCACCTTTTGCAGTAGTTAGTAGCAGTCAAAATAAACTTGTGTCCTGCAGAAGAGTTTGGGTTAATCACCTCGATAAAATCCAGTGCCCATTGGGAAAATGGCCTTACCTCATAGACAGGCTGCAATGGCATGGCTGCATGGCATTCTTTTGATGCAGAAATCTGACTTATGTGACATGTTCTAACATGCTGATGGGAATCTTTGAATATACAAGGCCATTAATAACTAGATTTGAGGATCTGGTGTGCCAATGAGTTCGCAGACCCATGACCTGTGCCATGTTTCCCGTGAAACTCATAGATCACATGGTTAGCCTCTTGCTGATCAAGGCATCGTAGATATACTCCTTCAAAATTCTTCCTATATAGCAACCCTCCTTTTAACATATAATGAGAGCTCTTCATTCTTAGGGCTCTCCTTTGAGTTGAATTCATCCCCTCTGGACATCGATTGTTGAGCATAAAATAGATGATATTAGCATACCAGGGGTCGCTTGAGAAGGACTGGGTTGTGTATTTTTGACAGATGATGTTGTCGCTAGCGTTCGCCATGGATTGAGACAAGCCTGTACCCCTGACTAGTTTCATAGGGTGTATCTCCAGATCGAACTCTTGCAAAATGGACATCCATTTGCCTCTCCTTTCTCCTAGCTTGTTCTGCATGAGTAGGGACTTCACAGCAGTGTCAGGAACTACAATGATGGCTTGGCTTCAGAGGATATAATGTCAAAACTTCTTGATAGCCCGAACTAGCGCAAAATATTGCTTCTCCAGAGGTGGGTATTTGATTTCCGTGTTTTTAAACAGAGAGATCATGAAAGCAATCGGTCTATCCTCTGCCTCTTCTCTTCGTTGGGTTAGTACAGCTACGCAAGAATGATCAGAGGCAAAAGAGTAGATGTAAAACGGTCTCAGATAGTCAGGGCTGGTGAGCACAGGTGCTTCTGAAATGGATCGCTTGACTTGTGCAAATGCGGCCTTTTCCTCCTCAGTCCACTCAGTTATGGTGTCCTTCTTCATCATTTCGTTTAGTGGCTTTACAATCTCTGCAAAGCTTGTGATAAATTTTCTTACGAAATTGATCTTCCCAAAGAAAGACCTCATTTCTTTCTTGCTCCCTGGCCTGGTGATCTTCAGAATGGACTCGACTCGGTCTAGATCGATTGATATTCCTCTTTCAGAGATCACGTGTCCTAAAAGCTTTCCCTCTGAAACTTCGAACACGCACTTTCTAGGATTCAGGGAGACGCCATATCAGATGCATCTTTCGAGAACTTTGGCCAAGTCAGCGGTATGATTCAGTCATCCCTGGAGAACACTGTTAGATCGTCCATGTAAACAATAATGCATTTACCAATTAGATCCTTGAATGCCACGTCCATGGTGTGCTAAAATTTTTCCCCAACGTTTATCAGACCGAACGACACCCTTCTATATGCAAATGTTCCCTATTTCGTAGTGAAAGATGTCTTCATTCTGTCTTCGAAGTTAACCATTACCTGATTATACCCAGAGTAACCATCGAGGAATGATATCATTTGAGATCTGTTGATAGTCTGCAAGACCTCATCCAATGAGGGGAGTGGGTAGTTGTCTTTTTCTGAAGCTCTGTTCATATTCCTAAAGTCCACACACAACCTGATCTCTCCATTTTTCTTACGGACTTGAACTAAGTTGGCCACCCATGTTGAATGGCATACAGGGAAAATTATCCTTGAAGAAAGCAATTTCTGAACTTCCTTTAGGATCAATGGCTCAATCAGGGTGTTGACAGGGCACTATTTTTGTCGAAATGGCTTGGCTTCGGGCTTCGGGCTTCAGAGGGATAGTATGAGTCATCACATAATCATCGAATGTCTTTAGGTCTTCATATCCCCAAGCTATCGCAATAATATCCTTCTTTAATGCCTTTAGTATATCCTTTCTAATTTCTTAAGGGAAGGCTTTCCCTATGTAGACATTCCTTTCAGGACCCGAATCAACTAGGTTAACCATTTCATATTCACCTCCTTTGTCTTCAGATGGTATCTTCTCTCGAGCCCTTGGGTCTGAATAAAAAATTCTTTCCAAGGCCACCATTCCCTTGGGAATGTTATTACCTTTTAGATTAAGGACTCCTTCTGTATCACATTCTTCAGGGTTCCAATCCCCTTGATCTCTATTGGACTCATCAATAATTTTCCCCTCAAAAACATCTGAGCTTGCTAAGAAAGCTAGAATATGTCGATCATCATCAAAGACTTGAAAGTTCATGATGTTGTCAGGAACTACAGGGGTGGAAATTAATTCCACTAAGAATTTCTTGAGCTTGGATCCTTGCATAGGTTCCAGGGTACTTGCAACAACAACCAACGAATTAGCTATCTAATTTTCTTCTCTAGGGATTAAGCTAATCCCATAGGCATCAAAGTCTTCGATTAGATTCCATACCCGATTTCTATATGCTGCTAGCCTTTTGTTGTGACATGTATATTGGCTGCGCACTTGCCTGATAACTATTTCTGAATCTCCCTTGACCATCAAGGCAGTGACCTTCTTATGTGCAAACATCAATCCCCGTGCTAGAGCTTCATACTCTGCTACGTTGTTAGTACACCCAAATTGCAACCTATAAGAAGCAAATAAGGTTTTCCTTTTAAGGCTGGTTAGTACAATTCGAACACCACTGCCTGTCTTAGATTTGGATCCATCAAACGTGAGGGTCCACAGTTGATCATAGGTTGGAGTTGATTTTTTTGAAGTTGTTATAGGTGCTTGAGTTAGATGAGTCACAATTGGGGCTGTTTGATCTTTTGCATCAGATATAGGGAAATGATGCTTTGTAAGTTCTTTAGATGCACTCTCCAATTCCTGCTTAGTTATATCATCTGACCTGTGGCTATCCTTATGAAAACCACTTGTGTCTTTGATGGGTCCATCAGGTTTCAGAATACTTGTGAGTGCAGGGGTATCGGGAAAATCTCAGAGTTGTTCCACATAAACATGTTGGTTTGGAAATGTAACTGAGTCAAGTTCGATTTGAGAAGGAATCTCCTTTAAATGTATTATATCCCTGGTTAACATGGTTGCTTCCTTGGCCTCAAATGAGAAGCGGTCTGCAATGGTCTTAGGGTGACTTGAGCTAGCTTTCTTAGCTTGGGAAATATGATTTAAAATTTAATGCAGGGTTGACAAGTCAATGCAGAGTGATTTTGGTAATGCACCCTGCACCAGTTAGGGAGAAGAAGACTCTACAGATCGGTATCTTCCCCTAAGAACAATTGGTCTTGTTGTAGCTTTTTAATCAAGGCCTATTGATTTTCATCAATCGTGGGGTCAGGGAGTTTTTGTATTGACATGTCTTTAGAATTGAGAACCGAGAAGGTTAGAATTTCTTCTCTTTTATAAACCCCCATCTCAGTCTCAAAGTAAGCTACCTCATTGGGACAATCATACTCAGTGATGATATGCTTGAGGCGAGGCTCACTTTCAATCCTAATCTGAGTAGGAATCCCTCTCCATGGCAGCCACATATGTGAAAAGTCAAGGGAAAGATATCCCCGTAGAATTTTCATCAAATCTCTACTCAACAACATACCATAGGTCTCGGGAATATCTGCTACTTGAATATCTATGTTGGTTAGGATCCTAGGATCCGACCCTACTTGCACATGTATGTTTCTTAATTCCCCCACCACATTAACCTTTGTCTTGTCAAGTTGAATGACCTTATTTGTCTAAATGGGGTTCAATCCCAACTTTTTGCATACGGAAAATGACATAACATTGCTTGAATCCCCTGAATCCAACAAACAGTTGTGTAGATTCTTCCCACAAATTCTTAAACTTAAAAGAAAAGGTGGAGTACCTACCTTGTTTCTATACAAGGCTACATTCACGTCCCCAATAGGTGCCGCCTTGTTCTTTCCTTTTTATTTGTTAGCTAGCTCCAAAGCTTTCAGCACTATCTCCCTTTGAGCAGGGCACCACTTTAAGATGTCAAAGAATGACAAAGAAGTTTTTTGTTTCTGCATCTAAAAAACAATATTAAATTCCATATTATAACTTGAGTTATTTTTGGAAACACCAAGTGAGTTACCTTTGTTATGGAAGTCGGGTGGGCCTTTTGGTGGAGGAGGATTATTATTAGCACTTTGATTTGGAGGCACCATATGATTAGGAGGTGCTGATGTAGTGAATGGACCCTTATTATGATTCCTCAGGAAGTGTCCTCCTTTCATCTAAAAGGCTTGGGCATCATATGAATCTTCCTCTGGTTCATTCTCCTCTTGCCTTGGGAATGAAGGTTCCCCCTCAAACAGGTCATAAGTCATTGCTGTGTCTACTGAGCCGCCTCCCTTGTGAGGGTTCCTTTGGAATGTTTGGGCATCTTCCTATGCCATCTTGACCATCTTCTCCACTTCAGGGTACTTTACCTCAAAATGGGTTGCAGTATCATGCAGCCTGCACCAATTGGTCATAAAGTTGAGGTCAGCCACGTTTGCAATATGTGCTCTCTCCTCATTTGCTTGATAGTTGTGAGAGACTCCACCATTATTGGGCCCTTTATTCCATTGCCTGTTGTTGTTTGGCCTTTGGTTATACCCTCTGTTTTGATTTTGATATCCTTGATTAGAGGAGTTTTGGCCCTGATAACCTCTTTGGTTGTAATTGTTATGATTCTGATAAGTACCTCGACTGTTGCTGTTTTGATTAGGGTAGTTACCTTGGTTTTGGGAGGGGTTCAATCAGAGCTGAGCCATGTCATTTGTAACTTGAGATAGTGTTTTCTTCAAGGTTTCTACCTCATTTGTAAGCTGTGTTGTCTTTTCACTTTCCACATTCTTAGCAATAGGTGGCTGACCACCATGATTTGGTGTTCCAATTTGTTTATGATGACCATGGGAACTTTGAGGAAGCTGTGGTTGTTGAAAGGGATCAGAAGTTCCAGTAGCAAAGAATGCAACAGGTGGTTGAGTTTGCAATTCAAACATAGGCCCATAATGGGAAGGAGACATCCCTAGGACAGTGTTGAATAGAGGAGTTGGGTTGTGCATTTGATATCCTATTGAAGGGAAACCTCCTCCCATACTTCCTTGTTGAGAACTGATTTGTTGCTGCAGTGTAATAGCTAAGTGATAAACTTTGGATAGAGAATCAATATCAGCTGGTTGATAGGTCCTTTGCAAGAACAAGCCAAGAAATGGGTCTATAACTCTAAAGTAAGCTTGAATAACACTGTTCTCAGCGACTAGATAGGGATCTTGCAATCTCCTATACATTCGTTGGAACCTGGTGTTGAACAAGGGCAAGGATTCACATGGCTCTTTCCTAATGGTAGCAAATTGGTGGTATAAAAGAGTTGGATCCACATAAACTCTGAACTGATTGATAAAGGCATTTTCCAAATGTGTCCAGGTTAGAATGGAACCTTGAGGAAGATTAAGGTACCAATTGTATGCCATGTCCCCTAAAGAGTAAGGGAACAACCTATAGACTACATCATGGTGAGCTATCTGAGCTCTGGTACAAGCATCCTTGAAAGCTTGTATGTGCTCTTCAACACTCCTTGATTCGCCATGGATGTACTTGGGGAAAAATTTGTCAGGGTTCTTGGGCATATCATGAAAACCTCCAGGGATAGTCCCCAATGGAGAAGGATTATTCTGAAAGAATTCCATTGGTGGGGGTGGTGGTTGAGCCAGCTGTTGTATGGGTTGAACCAACTATGATGACAATTGAGATGGATGTGATGGTGGATTGATAGGTATCCACTGGGGTATTGGTGAAAAGCCTGGTGGAGTGAGGGGAGCTGATAAAGGTGGTATGATGGTTGCCCCAGTCTTATGATTCTTATGTCTTATTGGAGTCTTGAGTTCTATGAAAGGTGATGGATTTTCAGCTCATCGAAGAACTCTGTGGGGCCTTTCTGGGGAGGAAAACCTAGTTTTATCCAGTTTTCCCTTCTAGGCCCTCCTTCTAGTGCAATTTTTTGTTGATGGTGCTTTTGGCACAACAACATGCAAACAGAATATTGCTACTCTGTTTCTCCTGAAAGAGAAAGATAACACATGGATATCTTAGCTCCCAAGGTCTTTGTAGTTGGTTCTCAACTATGCTAATGTTGCTCAATTGGTCGATGTAATAGTAATGTTCAAGGGGCCTGCTGGTGTTGAGCTTCTAGATCGTTCTAAGATCAAGCATGAACTAAAATCTACTCTAATCGGGGTTTTTAAAGAATTAGAAAAAGATAGATCAGGGTTTTGGAACAAAAAATAATGATACTTCATCCAAATTAACTAGACTTGTTATCTTTCAAGGAATTGTAAACTAAAACTACAAAATGAAATTAACTTGTGATTAACACACAATTTTATTCATTCAAAGTGCTGATTTATATAACTGATTGTAAGTTATCATTCAAAAAAAAACATAAAATGAGACTCCAATCCTTGAAATCTTCTCAAATTAGATGATTAACTTAAGATAAACAACATTCTAAAACACAATCTAAAGTAGATTTTAATCTGGTTGCTTCTATTGCCGATAAAATAGATAAGCAACATTTACAAAATTAGCACAATCACCATTGTACAGAAAATTTGTGGCTCCAAATTGTTTCCATCTATATTAAGAAAACTTGAAAATACATTACAGGCTATTCTAAATCTAACTCCTATCCTAAGAAGGCAGTAGAAGTTCCTATTACAAAGAATCAGGATGCAACTCTATCTCCTTCTGTTAACTGACTAACTCCTAGATTTTCTTCTGACTATCCGTTCTAACACTGTATCTTCTATTTTCTCCCTTGGTTCTCTCTACTTCTAACTGTCTAACCCTTACAAAGAGGCCATAATGGCATATATATAGAATGTCAAAAAAAAAGAATGCACTGGCTACTGAGTTTGGGGAGAGCTTTTTTGATCGGCAAGACTTCCTGCCAACACCACACCCCTGTCGTCGAGACTTCTTTCAGCAAGACATTATGCCGAACTCAGAATCTTTTGGCGATGGCTACTTCGGTTGGTGAGACACATAAAGACTCTCGGCGACATGAAGTTAGAGCGATTGATGAGTCTCTTCTGGATAAAACATACAACCAGTTGGCAAGACAACTGGAGAGTCTTGCCAACTTTCTCCTTAGAGGAAATTTATGATCAATTGGATTGAAGAATTCTTTCCAACTGAGTTCCCTTGGAAAATATCATCATGTGTGTGATTTAATCCTGCAAAAGAAAGGTCTGGATTAGCACTTAGGGAAAATAAAACACAAAATATGTCATAATGAAATCCATTATTGATTGTGATTATTTCAACGAATCCTTAGCAAGAAGAAAACCAACTCAGGCTAAGAAGAACCAAAATTAGATCAGAACAAGAAGACAAACTCAGGCAGAAAACCAGAGAACTCCCAAGAGGAAAGCAAATAACAAAGGAAAAGAAACGAAAAAGAGAAAGGGGGACCCATTTTGTTCCAAATCAAAATGGGGTGGTTATGCAAGGCATAACAAGATTCCCAGCGACATAAGTCTTCAGCGAAAGGTGTGAGCATTCGGTATTACCTCTCAGCGATAGTGGTTTGTCTTGCTGACTGTTGGACATTTCGGTATAACATAAAGGCTCGGTATGATCTCTTGGCGAAGGACGATAGTCTTGCCAATGGGAATACTCATGTCTAAGTGACTTTGGGACTTTGGTATGATGTCTCATCGAAAGCGATTGTCTTGGTGATAACGATGCAAGTGATGATCATCGGTATAAGGTCTTGACGACGAGGCGAAGTCTGAGTGATAGCTTTCTGAACTTGGTGGAACCTCTGGCCGATAGTGATGACTCTTGGTGACATCGATGGTTAAGTTTTGTGGCATCAGGGAGACATGGTTAGTGTCTCACCGACATGCGAATACAGGTTGAACGCCTTTGACCGATTGGGAGACCATCCTACGTGGTGTGTCTTTTACCAATCAGAAGCCAAACGTGAACTGCTAGTAGTTGGACTGTTGCGGCCATTACTAAGAGGAAGTTCGATAGATAGGGGTGTCATCGATATACTAAGAGATTGAAGATTGTGATCAGTTTGATGGATTTAGTTGGATGAATAGTTCAATGTGTATCAGTGTGAATTCTATTCTGAGAATACTGTAACTTTAATGTTTCTAGTACAAGGTTGATAATTGTGAATGCTGTTGTAAAATGACATCAGAAAGATAAGTCTGGTCTCTGTATGTAATTCTTATTACTGTAATACAAAGTGACTTCTCTTGGTGTGGTGGGTTTTTCTCATGTAAGGGTTTTCCCACGTAAATCTGGTGTTCATGTGTGTATGTTTAATTCTCTGTTTCTATTATTTCTTTTGAGTGTATCTTAATTGGACTGTAATTGGAAATTTAAAAGTATCTCTGCATTCTTCCCTGAGGTTTTGACGTTAGGAGAGTTGTTTCCGCACCTAGCTTTCCTTACAACCAAGTCAAGGAAGAAAAAAGAAACGATTGAAGATAAGCCCAAGCCCAAGGTGTATACAAGGAAAGCGTCGAAGGGTGAATCCTCCAAAAGACAGAAGACATCGGGAGGTCTTGAAACTATTCAAGAAAACCCTCTCTGCAAAGGAGGAGTAGAGGCTGAGTAGCCGAATTCTCCACCTGCTTCCTCCACTCTTGCAACCACTGCTGCCATTGATGTTGCTACTAATGTTGCCCCTTCGCCTACCTCTCAGGTGATGGTTGCTACTCTCTCGCCTGCAATGGACATCTTTGTCCACCTTGCCTCTGCTTCGCCCATGATATAGGTAATGATAATAAAATCTTTTTTTGCCACCACCTCTCTTCTTTTCTCTGCTTCCATGTCTCTGACAACATCACTCCCTTTGGAAACAACAACAATACCAACGCCCACTCTTTCACTCTCGGAGGCCTTCTCCCGCCATATGCAAAAAAATTTTGTGGAGCTATTTGGAGTGTTGATGGACCCAGCCATACAGGCTACCTTGGCACAGATTTCCACCCGTCTTCCTATCCATATTCCTCCAACTAAGCTGCCAGAGATGAAGGCTACAATGGAAATATCAGAAGAGTTGGAGAGATAAGAAAGGGAAGCTACAAAGGGTATGGAAGAGGAAGTTGATGATTATCATGAGCACCCCGAGTACCAACATTTGACAATTGAAAAGGTGGTGCGTGAGGGATACAAAACACAATCATCAGAAGAGGACACTAAGGATCTGGGCACCAAGTACATTTTAGAAACATTTGATCCTGACCTCGAAGAAGAGTTGGCTTGACAACTGAAGGATGTTAGAGAAGAAGTGGAAAGGAAACCCTTTGATGAAGAAAACAATGGAGAGAAAATGGAGAAATATTTTGAGCCTCCAATTGGGGAGCATGACAAAAGCCCCAAGCATGATGAAGAAATGCCTCCTTCAGGAGAACAAGAGGAGAAAGAAATAGAAGAACGAGAAGAAGAAAAGAAAGAACAGGGTAAACCTAAAGAAGATATTGAAGTCCATAAGAACCCCGAAACATAGCATCCTGAGGAGCATGAGCGTAAAAAAGGAAACTAAAGGGGAAGACAAACCCAAAGAGCACACAACCTTCGAGTCCCCACAAAAGGAAACTGTGTAAATGTGAAATTCTGATGAGGAAGATGGAGAAATGACAAAACAAGAAGCTTTGGGTGATAAGGTAATGGAGATTGAACACACCCATGAGGAAGAAGGTGATTGTGAGTCACCAAAAGGAGAATCTCAGATGCCTGAGTGGCTCGAGAAACAATTGGAAAAAAAAGCCCCAACTTCAAGAGATCCAAGGGCAAGGCTGGAGGCCATCTTGGCTCGAGCCCAAATAAGTATGAAGAAAGAGAAGAAACCTAAGGTTAGATCTCAGCTGACAATGGATGCCTTCGGATCTTGAACAATGCAAATAGCCACCTCAATGGTGGGAGAAGAAGGAATTAGTTATAACATCTCCACCTTTGATTTGGGGACAACTACAAGAGAGGAGAAAATTGATCACCTTCGAGGGTCTATCACCACTATTGTGCATCAGATTCGCAAGGATAATATTTCCAAGGAGGAACTAAAGGCGCAAGTGGCTAATTTGAAAACTTATATTCAACAATGGTCATCGGCGGAGGAAATCCCTACCACATCCTCAGCGCCACCACAATTACTGTCCAAGGACCATATTGATCAGCTAGAGAAGAGAAAGAATTGGACAAAGGCCATGGAGGATTGGTTCAGACAAGTCCTCTACAATGGCAACATGGGCATCATCCGTGCGGTTAGAACGACCAAAAAATTCCTACAATTGTAGAAAGTGCTCAAGGGAACAAGGAAATTATGCACTAACTTCCCTGAGTTATACAAGATCACGTACCCCAAACTTGAGGCTATCCTCAAGGTACTTGAGGGATCCTGGGAAAAGGAGTTTGCTCTGGAAAAAGGAAATCATTGGCTCGTGGAGACATGGAAGCTGAGCCTTGACCACATAAAGGAGGTATTGGAACAAGTGCTTCATGAAGTGGAGCTGGAAATTGATTGGATCAAGGAAGTTCAGGCTATTTTTGAAGAATATATAAGATTAATGATAGAAATCAATGTGCCTGCTATCGAGTTAGATCCCGAAAAGATAAAGCCCTAATTTCACAAGAAAATGGAGAATGGTACTGCAAATGCACTAACACTAGATTTCATGGGTTTTGCTGCTTGAGCTTTCACTCAATCTGAGCAGGTGATCAAGAATGCACAAAAAATTGACAAGGACTGGGATGCCGTCATGAATAAATCTAGAAAATTCAACTTCCAGGTGATCAAATCCGATATATTGGAATGGAGGAAGCTCCAGGGAACTAATCAAAAAATTTGTGGGATTTTCCACCTTGACGAGAAATGAAGGAATTCCTGTGATTGATGATGAATTCCTTACAATGTAGCTACAACAAAAGGAAATTAGTAAGAAGACAAAATAGCTACAGTGCTACCACAAGAAGACAAAATAGGAAAAAAGACAAGAATGTATTTTAAATTGTAATATATTTGGGGGTAGGTGAAACCCTAGTTTGTAATCAATCTTGGCCATTCATTCTACTTTTTGAACACTATAAATAGGGTGTCTCCTCTCATTTGCAAGAGAGATTTGAGTTGTTGTAAGGGCATGCTGCTGAAATTTTAATAGAAGTTCATTGGATTTTGGTGAATTCTTGGGTTTTGGTTGCATGTTACATGGCTCTCCCATAGTTAGTTAGTTTGAAGTAGATTTACTTTGTTGTTCTTCATGTTTTAGCTTGTTCTAGTAGATTAGTTAATGATGTTCACTGATTTTGAAGAATTCTACTATGTGTGGCAACCTTTCTCATCCATACTTTCTATTGTTTATTGATGACATACAATTGCGTAAAATTAGTCTGGGAATAATCTAAAAGTTTCTCTAAACTTCTATCTTGTAATCATGCTTATGGTGAATGAATGGTAGAATATATGCAGTCCTTAGAAGCTTGCACAAATTTCATGAGACTGTGACGAAATATGGTTAAGTGGAATTCTATTTTGGGAAGGTTGTCCATAGCAGGGTCCTCCATGATCACTGTTCATTGCTAGTTTCATATCCAAGAACTTCTTCTCCTTCCTGCTCTTTTTCCTTTTTTCAATAAATGACCTATGCTAAGGTTCATTGCACATTGTAAAGCCAAATCTGAAGTTAAAAAAGGAGTTTAAGATTGTTGTTTGAACCTATAGCAAGTGTACACCAATGTTCCCATCTCAAGAACTCCATTTTAGGATCTAACTTCCCTTCAGCTTAATCGTGTAAGTCTACCCTGTGCTTACCAACAAAATCACATTGAAACAACTGAGGGATTCCATGCATGTCATGACCTGACACCCAAGAGACCTTGGGGTGATTTTCAACAACTTGTTGTTGGAGATTACCTTTCAAGAGAGGTAGTGAACTTATGCACTGCCTATGTTGAGAAAGTGCTAAAACACCCATTAAAAAAACTAGTGCTAGAAGGAGGACATTTGAGTTATGCTTGATCAAGGTGATTCATTCTCCCCTGAGAGGTCTTGAAGAGTTTTAAGATCTACACCAAACAAAAAGGAATTTCAGGAATTACAGCCACCTACAAGGGCTAGACGATCCAAAGGAGGGGACGTAGCCTCTTCTTCCTCCCCCATTCCACCCACTTCACATTTTTCTTCACCTCCTTTCTCCTTCCATTCACCCCACACTCAGCAGACTCCCTTCACCTACATTGCTTCCATCTAGTCATACCACACTGCTTTTCCACCGCTTGCTTCCCACAGCTGAGGTGCTTCCCCTTTCCCTGTCCTTCAAGTTCAAGGCACAGTACCAACTGCCACTGCCCCTGTGCAACC
Organism: Sequoia sempervirens; assembly: GCA_007258455.2. Classification (NCBI taxonomy): domain Eukaryota; kingdom Viridiplantae; phylum Streptophyta; class Pinopsida; order Cupressales; family Cupressaceae; genus Sequoia; species Sequoia sempervirens. Next base: position 1,103,997,327 of record VDFB02271358.1, on the reverse strand, counting down.
CTAAGTCACTGTGCAATAGCAAATACCACTCCCACCTCCCCTCATGGCTTGGATAGGGAATAATCCTTCTCTGTTGCACTTCAATGCCTAAAATGACAAGCCCAAGAATCTAAAGAGCTTTTGTTCAAAGTTCAATCCTCAAGATCCCTAGAGGACAACTGAAGAACACATCAAAATATTCCAAACAACACTGAAAGACATGCAGATCGATCAGGAAGATGTGGCATGTAGGATTTTACCTTATTCATTGGGGGAAGAGGCCTTCTATTGGTATATTAACTTTCCAGTGGGTTCCATTACATCTTGGGATTTGTTGATGAATGCCTTCTTGCAAAAGTATAAAATCCTGATTAGCCCTTTAGAGCTATATCGACAATTCACGTCAGTTCGTAGGGAAGTCAACGAGCTGATCAACTCCTTCAATGATCGATTCCACTGAGCCTACACAAGGTTGCATGCCCCGTATGTACTCAATGATGTCGTTGCCTTGCCAGTCTATTACACATCATTAGATAACCTCACAACTGCATTGGTGAAGAGAATGCGACTAGCTCCAACTAGATTGGTGGATGTTTACATTGAAGCGGTTATTGCTAGTACTGACTTGGGTCAAAATATTTATGGTCCACTACCCTCCTTGGGGTAGGCCGCCCATCCGTTGCAAATTCAGGGTCTTACTCAAGCATTACAACATCAGACGCCCCTAATGAATTAAGTACCATAACTGCCTATAGTGCCTCATCCTGGGAAACCTATGAATTAGACACCTCTAGTGCCCCATTACATGTAGCCACAAGCATATCCACATCAGCCCCAAATGCCCCTATACCTACAAGGGCCTGAATTTCTGCCTCCTCATCAAAACCAACCAGTAGCACAACCCGTATTCCTTCAAAATTAGATGCTGCAACCAAGTAACGTAGAGAAGGATCAGTTGGATGAGTTGACGGAGATGATCCAAAAAATTTCCACAAAAATGACACATTTAAGAAATTAGAATAACCAACTGCATTCCTCCCAACATAGCCTTCAATCAAATCTCAATCAAGATAATAGAGATAGTAGGGATAACCGCAAGGCAAGTACCTCCTCTAGACATGATTATGAACGAGGACAAAATTCTAATCAGAACTTCGAAAGAAGGCCCTCCTAGAGGAAAAATTGAACATGGAATACACGACCAAACAACGGATGTGTTTCCACTCCTCTTGATCAGCCTGCCAACCCAGAAAAGACAACCAGTGGAGTGTACCTTGCCGAAGCTACCTTGTCCAGATGGTGCCACATTCACAAGACTAACAGGCATTCCGAATTAGATTTCCCTAAGTTCCAGAAAACCACTGAGATCTTTCAAGGGGAGGTCCATAATGCCATTGAGAGAACAAATTGTAGGGACATTGTTCCTTCTGAGCCTTATGATTCCTCCTGCCTTGTGGTTAATCGGGCCCCATTCCCATGGAGTGAGAGCAACGAGCCCAAGATCGAGACTGCCTCTACCAAAAATGAAGAAGTACAAGAGGTAAGTAATGAAGAAACTCTATCTCAACTCTTTAATTCGGTAGATAATGGCCCCGTAGATGAGGAGGAGTTTCATGAAGATGAGGTCCAAACGTTCCATCAAAGAGACACTCCATATTTCCTACGCAACCAACAAGTAGGGGGACCATTCACTACTTCCATTCCACCTAACAATTTCAACATCCCACTTGATCCCAACACTAGCAACAACCCTAGCTATCCCCATGTTCCCCAACAATACTTGAACAACAACAAACAACCAAGTCAAACCCAAAAATATCCTGCTAACTCGTCTATAGGAAAAACTTTTGAGTCTGAAATTGAGCAAATGGGGGAATATGTTGTTGAAGAATTCAAGAAAGTTAAAATCAGCCTATCCGCCTTTGAATTACTCAAGATTCCCATAGTTAGGCATGTCTTCTTTAGGGTAATCAATGGAACCCCTTCCTTTAAGACAACACATGAAATACCAGCTAAGAGGGTCACCTTCAAAGAGCCTCGACAGGAGCCCATAATCCAAGAAATTACAGGTTAAAGGAAGGATATTCCCACCAACCAACAAACTGGAAAACAACCTACTACAAAGAAAAGTCAGGGACAATCCAAGGAAAAGAAAAATGAAAAGGATAAGGTTCAAGTGGCCCAGGTTGATGTGCCTATGGAATTATTTCAAGGAAGGTTTGAAATGCCTCCCTTCCTTACTACTATTAGGATATTTGGAAAGAATTTGCACAACTGTCTAATTGACTTTGGAGCATCAACCAATGTCATGCCTTTGGCTGTATGCAAAGCCCTTGGGATTACCCCTACACCCTCCAGAAGAAAAGTGACTCAGTTGGATAAAAATGAGGTGAACATCATTGGGAAGATAAACTGTATCCCAATGCAGATTGCTGTAGACTCGAGGGTGCAACAAGTTATTGACATCCAAGTGGTGGAAATTCCTAACACATATGGAATTATCTTGGGACAAGAATTCACCCGTGCATTGAATGGGTATGCCGCAACAAATTTTTCTCACATGTGGTTGCCATGGAAAGGGCTGCCAAATTAGATTCGCATTGACTAGGAACCCTACATGAAATTCATGATCACAGAGTACAACAATGTCAATGAGGTGTTGTTTTCCGAAACAGAATTGGGAAATTATTGCCCCTTTGCTTATCAGGAAGAAGCGAAGCCTCAAGAAGAAGAACTAGCTACAGAGGTCTGCTTGGTGCAATGTAGCCCTCCGACCAACTTGGATTATACACCCCAAAGCACAAATATGTTAGTGGAGTTAGAAGATGATGAGCCTCATGAAGATGGTAATTTAGGACTGCTCGACAATTTTTAGGACTTCATTGAGAAATGCATACAAGATCAACTCAACCTAAGGGGAAAGATGGAATTCCAAGACCTCTTGCTGCCAAGCTGGTGTAGAGTTCACAACACTACCCATTCCAAGTTTGAATGTTGCTTGTGCCAAACAATAGTGGAACATATCAAAGGATTAGTTACTCCTCAGAAGGAGATGCCAACAGGAAACCTGCTCCCAATCATATTGAACCAATGCCTACTTCGAGGATTATGGATGTAAGAACATAGCGAAAAGGGAATGAATGCATCATCAGCCCCAAGGCCAAAGAGCCCTCCAGGTTCTAGAAGTTGTGCTTCGATGGATCCAAGTCCATGCAAAGAGCTCGAGTTGGGTTTGAACTCATCAGCCCCACTGGAAAGACCTACTTTGTTGCCCATAGACTTCAGTTTTATTGTACCAACAACGTAGTGGAATATAAAGCTTTGGTCCATGGTCTTTTGTTGGCTCTAAGAAAGAATGTCAAAATGCTACAAGTTTTTGGTGATTCTAAATTGGTAGTCAAACAAGTCAGAAAATTATACTCTTGTCATGATAGAAGATTAGAAAACTATAGGCATAAAGTCTAGGATCTCTTAGAGGGTTTAGATGCCTTTAATATCCAGTTGATCTCACATTCTCAGAATCATACTGCTGATGCCTTGGCTCAAGCAGCCAACACGCTTCAACCACTTTCCTTGTCTGGTCTCAAGAGATTCACTGTTGAGTTGACATCGACTCCATCTGTGCCAAATAATGTCACTCATTTCTAGGTATTCAATGATGATAAGCACATCCTCGAGTTTATCACAAGCTTTGATGTCTTCACAACACAAATAATTGATGAAGTTGATCCAGAAGAAGCCGAACTTGACATAGAGGGGGTCATCAACCTCAAAACCAACACTATTCCACGAGGTATGGTTTAGCTTGAGTGTATATTTGACTTGGATTAGATTCGAGATCAAGATTAGCAAACAAAGAAGGAATCCATATGTAATCAGTGTGACACCCACAACCTTAGAACAACCGAGGAAGCAAAAAATGTGTTTATTGGCAAAGTGTGTACTATAGAGGAAAAGAAAGGAATTGTCGATTCCCTAAAAAAGTATCATGACGTGGTAGCATGGAGTTATGAAGATTTGAAGACCTATGATACTTCCATTATCACCCATACCATCCCCCTCAAACCTGACGTAAGGCCATTCTGACAAAGACAACATCTCATCAGTGCCTTATTGGAGCCTATCATTTATAAAAAAAGTGCATAGAATTCTTTCAGCTAGAATTATCTTTCCAGTGAGGCACTCCACGTGGGTGGAAAACTTGGTCTCGGTTGGAAAAAATAACAGAGAAATTAGATTGTGCGTGAATTTTTGCAATCTGAACAGAGCTTCAGAGAAGGATAACTATCCAGTGCCTTCACTTGATGAGGTATTGCAGATCGTCAATGGTTCACAAATGATGTCCTTTCTTGATGGATATTCCAGGTACAACCAAGTCATGGTGCACTATGCAAATTGCCACAAGACAACATTCACCACCAAGTGGGGCACCTTTTCCTATAGATGAACGCCATTTGGGCTCATCAATGCTGGCAATGGTTTCTAGTGTGCAATGGACATCACCTTCAAGGATTTGATTGGAAAGTGTATAATCATCTACATGGATGATTTGACCATGTTTGCGAAGAAGCGGAGTGATCATATCTCCAATCTATGCAAAGTATTTAGGAGATGCTGAGAATTTGGGGTTTCTCTTAATCCAAAGAAGTGCATCTTTATTTCAGAATGATGAATTTCTATAGACCCTGAGCGTATCCAATCCCTGCTAAAGATTTAGCTACCAGACAGCAAGAAAGAACTGAAATCAAAGATCAATTTCGTCAGGAAATTCATCACAGGCTTTGCTAAAATTCTCAAGCCGCTCAACGCTATGTTAAAGCAGGATGCTAAGATTGAGTGGACCCTGAAAGCAAAGAAAGCCTTCGAAGAAATCAAGAAATTAATTGCTGAAGCGTCAGTGTTAGTTAGCCCAAATTATTTGAAGCCATTCTACATTTATTCATTTGCTTTAGATCACTTGTGTGCCAACATTTTGACCCAAAAGGACGATGAAGGAAATGAGCACCCAATTTCCTTCATGAGCGCTCCCTTGAAAGATGCTGAATTAAGATATCACAATGTGGAAAAATAGGTATATGCTCTTGTCAGAGGAGTTAAGAAGTTCAAACATTACATCTTGTGCAATAAGGTGTTTTCCATTGTCCTTGACCCAGCAGTGAAGACACTGCTAATGTAAAATGAGCTGGGAGAATGAAGAGAAAAGTGAGTTACCCTACTGCAAGAATATGACATGGAGATTCAGCCCATGAAATTAGTAAGAGGAAATCCACTCACCCGAACAATAGCTGAGATAGCAGCAAAAGCAGGACCTGAACTTACAGTCCAACAGTATTAGCTTGAGGACATTTCCCCAGGGGAATGGTATGATGACATCATCTATTACTTATTGAACAACAAGTTCCCACCTCGCATGCAAGGAGATCAGAAATATGCCCTCAGACTGAAGAGAAGCAACTACATGCTACAAGGATCCATACTATACAAGAGGAATCACAAAGGTGTCTATCTAAGATGCATTGGTAAAGAAGAAGCAAACCAAGTCTTGAAAGAATTTCATGACAAATTTGGCACCGGTCATGGATCTAGCCCCTCGACTGCTCATCAAATCCTACGAGCAGGATACTATTGGATGAAGGTCTTCAAAGACACTCACAACCATGTTCACACATGCCACATTTTCCAGATCGCCGCAACCAGAGAAAGGAATGTCGCTGTCTCGTTGCAGCCAGTATTTGAGGTGAGACCGTTCGTGCAATGGGGTCTTGACTTCATTGGTTTGGTAAGCCCACTATCATCTGCAGGACATAGGTACATTCTAACTACTTCTGATTATTGCACTAGATGGACATAAGCCATTGCATGTAGGAAATGTACAACAAAGGTAGTTCTAAAGTTTCTTGAAAGCTTTATATTAAATCATTTTGGTTGCCCATATGCATTAGTGTGTGATAATGGCCCAACCTTTTCCCTGCTTAGGTTCGCTAGTTGGGCCTTTGATTATGGAATTTCCCTCAAGTTTTCATCCAACTACTACCCCCAGGGAAATAGCCTAGTAGAATCCACTAATAAGAATCTCATTACTGTGATAAAAAAAATCCTTGATCAGAATCCCAGGGACTAGCATACCCAGCTCTGCTTTGCTCTTTAGGCAGATCGTACATGCTAGAAGGCTGCCCTTGGTGACTCCCCACTCCATCTTGTTTACGACTTAGAGCCTATATTCCCAATTCACTTGAAAATCCCCACCCTCTAGTTAATTAATGACTTTTACGAAGAAGGGGATCGTAGAGAAGCTCGCTTGGTTAAGTTGTTACATTTAGAAGAAGTGTGTGACCGTACTATAGAATTTTTTTCCAAACATCAGGGCGTTGTCAAAAGATGGTTTGACCGTTGAGCCAAAATCAAGGCCTTCAGAATCGTTGATCTAGACCTATGTTGGGACAAGGCCCATGAGAAGAAAGGGGGACATGACAAATTCGACAAGCTCTAGCTTGGCCCCTTTCAGATTGCTGAAATCCTCAGAGATAATGCTTTCCACCTCAAAACTCTAACTGGTGAAAATGTCTCATTTCCTGTCAACGGGCAACACCTAAAGCATTACTTCCAAGCCTAAGCACTTTTTGAGCTGCTCCTATAAATACTTGTATATAGGTTAGGGTGATCTCACAATAGTGGTTTACAATTTTTGGCCAAACTGGACATTGAAATTATTATTTTTAACAAAATCTTCACATTCGGGCACCTATAGTGGCTAAACCGCGAGGAATTTGAAGATGATGCAAACTAGATTTCGTCACATTTTTTTTGTAGATTCTAAAAATATTTTTTTCAAAATTTTTGGAATCAGATTGTACCTTTTTCCATCTCCCACGAAAGCTGGATTTTTCAGAAAACATTTTTAAAAGTGACGCACCATATAAGGCATAACTTTTTTTACATGAAGGATAAAATTCTAATTCTTCAATTTAGATTTGTAACTCGATATCTAGTGCTTCCACTTGGTTAGATAATTTTTATTGAATATTTTTTCCTTGATAAAGTTTTGAAGTCAAATCAATTACAATTCAGACATAGCACCGTATAATCGTTTTTTTGTATATATCAAAATTCAATTTTTGTTTTGTTGGATCAAGGACTTCAATATTTGGTGCACTCATATTTTCAATTTTTTTGATAATTTTCTATTTTTCCACATGTGTAGAACAAAACCTTCATTTTCGATGAAAACCCTATGTTTAATAAAACTAAAAAAATACATAATAAAACCAAAACATATTAAAATTATATTCATTGGATAGCTCATGTGAGGACTACGATTCCAATTGGGTTTGTGAAGATTCATCAATTTTCATCCTCAACTCGAGCTCTGAAGTGCCAAAATTTAGGTTTTTTTTGTGTCTCAGGGGGGATGAGGGATAAGGGGGGTTCGTACGAACCCCTAGGGGTTTGAGCGAATCCCTAGGGGCTCGCTCAAACCCCTTTGCTATGCCTTTTTTTGGTTTTTTGGAAATCAAAATTCAAATGGGTTCGGTCAAACCCTTGTTCAGGCGAACCTCTAATGGGTTCGGTCAAACCAATAGGTTCGTACAAACCCCCAAAATCACTTTTTTTTACTTTGGGGTCATTTTTTGTGAGTTTTCCTTCCTCACTTGAATTGTAAACCACTATTGTGGCTTCACCCAATAGTTTAGGTTACTTTTGGTTTGCTTTGTTCTATCACGTCACGTCACTTTGTTTTGCTCACTTCCCAACTATTTTTCTTTGATAATGGTGTTCTTTGTTTCTGCTGTGGCGGTCATGCTCATTGAATAAATGATTCACTTTGCTACCTGCTCTTAGTGTTCTTTGGCTAAATACTGACTGCCAACTATTAGTCTCTGATAGCTGCCATGAAATGGTTTCCTCACTTGAACTTTGACTTAGAACCTGACCCTTGGTTGAATCCTCCCTTTACGATCATCTTAGATCCAACACAAAACACATACTAATTGTTTCCAAAGAGTTGTATAGCGGCTGTTATGACAACTTGGTAAGCGAAAAATCTCAAGTCCACTCCAGTGACCACTGTGGTTCCCAAACCCATAGTAGGCTTCAATGCTTACATGGTTGATCAAAAGAAGAAAGTGTTAAAAGAAGTATTGAAAGAAAGAAAAGAAAATGTAGAAATCAAGCAACCGTATGGGTGTGCGGATAACTCTATTAGGGCTATGGATGCCTAGTTGACAGTAGAGCAATGCTCATGGGGTCACATCAATGACTCCACTAGGGCTATGGATGCCTAACTAGTAGTGGGGAAACGTCCAGGTTACTTTTGGGGTTGGACAATTTATGTAGCTTACTCAGTTAGATTCACTACCACTTGTCACAGTTTCTACGGAAAGGGAATGAATTCACTAAACTCACACACTTTTGAGATGTTTCATGGGTTGACTCAACTAAGGATCCAACTCTCCTAGTTCACCTTTGGAAGATGGCCCCTTGGTCTGTGAAACCAGAGATTCTGGGTTTTGAATGAATACTTATCCTCAGAACGCTCAAGAGCATTCCCCAATAGAGTTGTCATTTGTTGTTCCTTCAACACACATGCCCTGTTCGGAGCAGGGAACCTCTTCATTTTTGCTTTGCTGGGCTGCTTCATCACTATCTTATTTTACATGCCCCCTATTTTGGTGCTCTAAATGGTCAGTGAGCCTTAGATAGTTCATCTTGAGTTGGCCATTTTTTTTCCCCCTCAAATTTTCAAGGTTCTTGGTCTCTGTAGGTTCCCATCAGTTGCTTTCCTTACTTTTTTTAAAAAGCTGGTGTCCTTGGAGCTGGTCGGACCCGCCCTTTCAGGCTACCCCTATCAGGTTTTTGTTGCCTCGTTGCCGTCTCAAACGACCTTCCTTCGATAGCTCCCTGCCCGTTGGGACCCACAGGATTGTTCGTTGTTTCCCTTGATTGTTAACTTTCAAACAACCATCGTATGATAGCCTTCTGCTATGTGGAATCCAAAGCATCCGTCGTCATCTATTTATCACCGAACTTCCAAATAGCCAAGCATTGATTGCCACCTGCTTGGCAGGTCCCAGTGCTCTCACCGTCATTTTCAAATGGAAACTCACCAAACCCAGCGTCTGTCATAAAACTATTAATGGACCACATTTAATGCCTCATTTTCTATAAATAGGTGACTTTCTCTTGTCATTTTCAACTGTCAATCACTCAGAGAGATATTCAAAGAGCCATTATCTACCACCGCCGTCACTTCTGCATCGCCTGATCACAGTTTTAGATCTTTGTTACTTGTTTGGCCACCATATTCACCGGGTTCTAGAGGTAGGGTTTCCTCTTGCGGGCCTTGTATTGTGTTTTTATTTATTTCTAAATAAATCACCAAGTACAAGGGAGGAAAACTTAATAGATAGATAGATTATGACAAAGCGCACAAAACCCATATGCTTGAATCATAAAAACCCTCAAAATTGACCCACATGATGACCACGAAACCTTGAATCCCCGACACCATTCTTCAGCCCGAGCGTTTACGCTCTACAGACCTGTGACTTCTCGTTGTTGTCACCAACATTAGAAAACTGAACTTAAACATAAAACGATGAATGACCCCTTTGGGTCCACTCTCGCAGGAGGACCCCTCTCCTTAGCCATCTAAAACTTGGTCAAAAGCTTAAAATCAAAATGAAGAAGTCCAATGAACCTCTCAGATCCTACCCTGCGGGATTCCATCTCTAGGGCGTTGCTCATGATCTACTATTCCAAATGGATTTCAGACCTCGACCTTCTGGTGCCCGTGTCTCATCCCTCAAATCGCCCATAAACTCACTCTTGTGAAATCTTAAGTCATGGCCTACCGGGACTCTCGCCTCATGGATTTCCATTGGCAGAGTTCCATGAGTATCTCACTGTCTCGAGAAAACTTTTGTAGCCTGTCTGTCCGACCTTCGGACCCCAAGTCCTCCTCTGCTGATTGGCTTATTTTACAAATGACCAAGTGCTAACCTCACTTCAAGTCTTGCCTAGTGGAATTTTGTCTGCGGGCCACTATGGAAAAACCTCCATCTCGAATGAATTCTTTGGGTCACCTTTCCACACTCTGGGACGTGACTCTGCTAAGGATGTTTGAATGCAAAGATGAAAATCCCCAAGGGCCAAACCATGAGCGGACTCCTCCCGTCAGGTCACCATCTTCGAGAATCCGTCCTATTCTAGTAGTTAATAAAAGGAAAAGGATCATCGTCCTTCCATTTCTCGAAACCCAAAATATCCATTGACTTCACGTTCTTCAAACAATAAAGTAAACATATAGGCTCCTCCTCCTTTCGGACCCGATGTGGTGGGCCACTTCTAGTGGAACATCGTGTGACTTTCGCTGTCTCAAATAGCTATGACCCAATGTCCTCCCATCCCTTCCGACCTGAAATGACTTGAGTGACAATCAAGTTATATTACCACCTTCTAGAGCCTTGGGTTCCACCTGGCAGAATGCCGTCTATGGGTTTCCATCTTTCTAGAGTCATTTTCAATGACAGACCCCTAACAACTATGCTACCTCTTGATTTTGATTTCCCAAAAGGTGATCTTGATGTCTTCCAATCATCAAAATGATTTTGACCCACATGCCAAAATAGGGAAGCCTCCTTGGTGGACCCCACAAACTTCCCAAATCTCAAGGTGGGTCAGGACAGTCGGGCTGTTGCGCCCTGATTGTTGTCCCTCCCTCCTACAACTACTCAAGAGCAGCCATCAACTTAGGGAAGTCTGACCCCCTGGAGCCGAATTACTCAAAATCCTTCTTGCAAAAGGTTAACGTCAATTTGGAAGATATGTTAGGACTCTTAATTGATGAATTATCTGATTTGACACTACTTTGCACGATTGTGCTAACTTTCCCATATTTTTATGCTTGAATGTGCTTACTTCTCTCTCGCCTGTAGGATTTATGGAATCAAGTGCAGGACCCTCAGAGGAAGCTATGGAGAAGGACAAGGGAAAGAAAACAACAAAATCACCTCATGGTAAAGAAGACAAGGACCAGATAAAATATAAGTTCCAAGGGGAACCTCTTAACTTTAAGGTTACCTCAGCATGGAAAGAGGTCTTAGACACAAACATCAGACACATAGACATTGATGAATTCAAGCAGAGACTCTAGATCAACCCTACAATGAAAAGTGCAAGAAAGATCAAAAGTAGTGGATTAGACAAGGTTGCAGGATTCCCTCCCACTCTTGTTGCACCTGAACTTGTAATGGCCTGCAGGGAGGCATATCAGCCAGAGACTAGAACAATTGTTGATAGAGGCGGGAAAAATTTGGCTGACTTCTCCGCTAAGTCAATAGGAAACACCTTTCATATCCCTACCTTCGAGGAGATGGATGAAGAAACCAAGGAAGATGGTAAGGAGATGTGGGATGAAGATCCCCTCAAATGCAAAAGGATCATAAATCAATACTGGTTAAAAGAGAAGAGGGGCAATGCTGCAAAGGTTCCCCAAGAGCTCATTGCAACGACTTTTATGAGGGTTACCATGAATTGGTAACCCTGTTAAGCAGAGTAATGGGCCTTCCTACTATGGATTCCTTCCAATAATTGATGCTATATGTCATGGAGGAGATCCTCTATGGAAAGACCAAGTTCTATTGGGTCGGGATTATCAAAAATTGCTTGCATGAGCAGTTTATGGCAGTTAAGAAGACTTCAAGGTTTTACATGACCTCTTACCTTGTATATTTGTTGGCTAATAAGATGTAATATAGGGGCTTGTTCAAAGCTCCTGATGAAGAACTAGGCAGAGAGATAAAAGTCTATGACAGGTACCCTCAATTGTAGTTCAAAAAATTCAAGAGGGATTATTGCAGAGTTAACGGCGCCTTCATAGGCCACATCATCAGATTGCTTGGTGGTGACTTCGAGAGAAGAGTCTCCCACAATGTGAATGCCTTCCTTCACCACTTTTCCTTCTTGTTTATTTAGTTTCCAAAGTTTACCTATATTTGAGCTGAAGGATTTTCAGAGAAATTGTACAAGCTTGCCCGGTATCCCAATGACCGGATAATACTGTTGGAACTTTCTCGACAGTTGCGGCATGCAGATGCCCTCTTGAGCAACAAGCATAAGGCTAGGATCCCTTATCCCCTCTCTCTCGATCAAGGGATATATGAAATCCACACCTCCTAATGTACAGACAATTCAGATAAAGAGCTTGTAGAGTATCACTTGAGATTCCACACTGCCCGGCCATGAATGGATCCCTATGGTAAACTAAAGAAGATGGTCACAGTTGAATACGCCCATTTGCATAGTGTAAATATTTTTAGGCCAACTACAAGGATGACAATGAAGTGCGAAGGAGGCACTACATGCACATGACTGTGTATTTTGTGAAGAGATTCAATTTGTTTCTCGTACTAGATCAAGTGGTGGAAGATGAAAATTCAATAATGGATCCTTGATACAATGTAGTTGCCAGGTTGCCGCTTCCGTAGATCGAATGGGATGAGAAGGAGGTTGATGACCTTGATATTTTGACCAAGCCTATCGAGGCTAGGACAAAGGAATGGATTGACGGGAAAATTGTCCAATTGAAAAAACAATGGGTCACTTTGACCTATGAGGAGCTTGAGGAAGAGCTTGCAAGTGAAACCGATAGTTGCATAGGTATTGCCCCGACTGGAGAAACCTCAAGATCCCCTCCTACTACTAGGTCAAGGAAGATAAAAGAAACAGATGAAGGTCAACCCAAGCCCAAGGTGTATGCAAGGAAAGCTTTGTAGGGTGAATCCTCCAAAAGATAGAAGACATCGGGAGGTCTTGACACCTTTCAAGAAGACCCTCTCTACAAAGGAGAAGGAGTAGAGGCCGAGCATTCGAAGACTCTACCTGCTGCCTCCAATCTTGCAGCCACTACTGCCATTGATGTTGCTACTACTGTTGTCCCTTCGCCTACCTCTCAAGCGATGGTTGCTACTTCCCTGCCTGAAGTGGAAATCTCCGTCCACCTTGCCTCCACCTCACCCATGGCATAGGTAATGATAATAGAATTTTCTTTTGCCACCACCTCTCTAGTTTCCTCTGCTTTCATGTCTCTAAAAACATCACTCCCCTTGACAACAAAAACAATACCAATGCCCACTCCACTCCCGGAGGCATTCTCCTGCCATATGCAAAACATTCCTATGGAGCTATCTGGAGTGCTGATGGACCAAACCATACAGGCTACCTTGGCACAAATTGCTACTCGTCTTCCTATCCATATTCCTCCAACTGAGCCACCAGAGATGAAGGATACAATGAAAATATCAGAAGATTTGGAGAGACAAGAAAGGGAAGCTGCAAAGGGTATGGAAGAGGAAGCTAATGATTATCACGAGCACCCCGAGTACCAACATTTGACAATTGACAAGGTGGTGCATGAGGGATATGAAACACAATCATCGAAGGTGGACACTGAGGATCCGGGTGCCAAGTACATTTTAGAAACATTTGATCCTGACGTTGAAGAGGAGTTGGCTTGGAAACTCAAGGATGTCAGAGAAGAAGTGGAAAGGCAACCCTTTGATGAAGAAAAGAATGAAGGAGAGAAAATGGAGAAAGATTTTGAGCCTTCAACTGGGGAGCATGACAAAATTCCCCAAGTATGATGAAGAAATGCCTCCTTCAGGAGAACAAGAGGAAAAAGAAATAGAAGAACGAGAAGAAGAAAAGAAAGAAGAGGGTAAACCTAAAGAAGATACCAAATTCCATAAGAACCCCAAAATGAAACAACCTGAGGAGCATGGGCATGAAAAAGAAGAAGAAAAGGAAACTAAAGGGGAAGACAGCCCCAAGAAGCACACAACCTCTGAGTCCCCACAAAAGGAAACTGTGTACATCCAGGATTTAGATGAGGAAGAGGGAGAAAGGACAAAACAAGAAGCTCTAGGTGATAAGGTAATGGAGATTGAACACACCCGTGAGGAAGAAGGTGATCATGAGTCACCAAAAGGAGAATCTAGGATGCCTGAATGGCTTGAGAAACAATTGGAAAAGAAATCCCCAACTTCAAGAGATCCGAGGGCAAGGCTAGAGGCCATCTTGGCTTGAGCCCAAATAAGTATGAAGAAAGAGAAGAAACCTAAGGTCAGATCTTAGCTGACAATGGATGCTTTCATATCTAGAACAATGCAAATAGCCACCCTAGTGGTGGGAGAAGAAGGAATCAGTTATAACATCTCCACCGTTCACTTGGGGACAACTACAAGAGAGGAGAAAATTGATCACCTCCAAGGGTCTGTCGCCACTATCGTGCATCAGATGCACAAGGATAAAATTTCCAAGGATGAGCTAAAGGCGCAAGTGGCTTATTTGACAACTTATATCCAGCAATGGTCATCGACGAAGGAACTCCCCACCACATCCTTAGCGTCGCCACAATTACTGTCCAAGGACCATATTGATCAGCTAGAGAAGAGAAAGAATTGGACAAAGGCCACAGAGGATTGGTTCAGACAAGTCCTCTACAATGGCAACATGGGCATCGGTCGTGCGGTTAGAATGACCAACAAATTCCTAGAATTGTAGAAAGTGCTCGAGGGAACAAGGAAATTCTGCACCGACTTCCCCGATTTATATAGGATCACATACCCCAAACTTGAGGCTATCCTCAAGGTACCTGATGGATCCTGGGAAAAGGAGTTTTCTATGGAAAAGGGTGATTATTGGCTCGTGGAGACATGGAAGCTGAGCCTTGACCACTGAAAGGAGGTATTGGAACAAGTGCTTCATGAAGTGGAGCTAGAAATTGATTGGATCAAGGAAGTCTGGGTTGTTTGTGAAGAATACATAAGATTAATGACAGACATCAATGTGCCCACCGTCGAGTTAGATCCCGAAAAGATAAAGCCCTACTTTCACAAGAAAATGGAGAGTGGTACTGCGGATGCACTAACACCATATTTCATGGGTTTTGTTGCTCGATATTTCTCTCAATTTGAGCAGCTGATCAAGAATCCGTAGAAATTTGACAAGGACTGGGATGTCCTCACAAATAAATCCAAAAAATTCAACTTCCAGGTGATCCAATATGATATATTGGAATGGAGCAAGCTCCAGGCACTGATTGAAAAATTTGTGGGATACACCACCTTGAAGAGAAATGAGGAATTCCTATGATTGATGATGAATTCCTTACAATGTAGCTACAACAGAAGGAAATCGACAAGATAAAAGAGCTACGAGGATGCCACAAGACGACAAAATAGGAAAAAAGACAAGAATGTATTTTAAATTGTAATATATTTGGGGTTAGGTGAAACCCTAGTTTGTAATGAATTTTGGCCACACAATGCAAATCAATCTTGGCCATTCATTCTACTTTTTGAACACTATAAATAGGGGGTCTCCTCTCATTTTCAAGAGAAATTTGAGTTGTTGTAAGGGCATGCTACTAAAATTTTAATAGAAGTTCATTGGATTTTGGTGAATTCTTGGGTTTTGGTTGCATGTTACATGGTTCTTCTCCCATAGTTAGTTAATTTGAAGTAGATTTACTTTGTTTTTCTTCATGTTTTAGCTTGTTTTAGTAGATTAGTTAATGTTGTTCACTGATTTTGAAGAATTCTGCTATGTGTGGCAACCTTTCTCATCCATACTTTTTGCTGTGTATTGATGATATACAACTACGTAAAGTTAGTCTGGGCATAATCTAAAAGCAACTCTAAACTTCTATCTTTTATTCATGCTTATGGTGAATGAATGGTTGAATATCTGCAATCCTTAGAAGCTTGCACAAATTTCATGAGATTGTAAAGAAATCTTGTTAAGTGGAATTCCATTTTGGGAAGGCTGTCCTCAACAGGGTACTCCATGATCACTTTTCACTACTAGTTTTATTTCCATGAACTTCTTCTCCTCCCTTCCCTTTTTCCTTTTTTCAATAAATGACCTATGCTAAGTTTCATTACACATTGTAAAGCCAAATATGAAGTTAAAAAAGGAGTTTAAGACTACCGTTTGAACCTGCAACAACTGCACACCAACGCTCCCATCTCAAGAACTCCATTTTAGGATCTAACTTCCCTCCAGCTTAACCCCATAAGTCTTCCTTGTGATTACCAACATAATCACATTGAAACAACTAAGAGATTCCATGCATGTCATGACCTAACACCTGAGAGACCTTGGGGTGATTTTCAACAACTTGTTGTTGGAGATTACCTTTCAAGAGATGTAGTGAACTTATGCACTGCCTGTGTTGAGAAAGTGCTAAAACACCCATCAACAAGACCAAGCATATATCAATCAAGTTTCACTTCTTGAGGGAGAAAGTGAGTGAGAAAGAAGTTAGACTGGAGTATGTGCCTACCAAAGAACAGATTGCAGACATTTTCACCAAGTTATTGCCAAAGGATACTTTTGAGTATCTCAAAGGGATGCTAGGGGTGATTACCCATCTTGATATGAACTAGTGATGCATTGAATTACATCAATCTGTGCATTTCATAGCTATATTTTGATCCAGAATGATGTTTTTGTGGCTGCTACTTAGGGGGAGAAGTCAGATGTGCAGATATGTGGTTTAGAGCTTTTATGTGGAAAGTTAATGCTTATCTTTTCCATTGATGTCAAAGGGGGAGAAGAATAATGTGAAAATCTACTGATTATCTAGGGAGAAGAACCTTGTGGGGGAGAAGATCATGTCGAATAGTTGAGAAGAAGAGTCAGAATCTAAGGGGGAGTAAGTGTTGATTGAGTGTTGTGTTGATGGTATTTTTCACATCATGTGTTGCCATCAATGTCAAAGGGGGAAATTGTTGGATGTTGTGGTTATGTTTCTAATATGTGGTTGTCATTGATGTCAACACTATTAGCATTGTTGCATTAGAGGCTGTATATGTCAAGGATATTGAGAAAATTGTTAAAGAAAGAGTTGCAGGTTTCCAGTGGAGCAGTGAAGGTCATGAAGGTGTCTTTCTAAGTACCTTGATGATCAATCATTATGGATTAAAGGGTTTATTTCTGAGTGTCTCTAGTCTATACACTGGAACTTTCAGAGGTCCGCGTGAAGATTTGATCGTGTTATGAACAGTTGTGTTCTGAAATTTTTTTGTGGCTTCAATTAGTGTTCCTGATTGAAGTTGATGCGATTCTAGTAATTTCAGTTGTTGTGGATGCTTCTTTGTTGATTCTTGATGCTTGTGGATGTTTCTAGATAATTCACCTATCTTTGTAGCACATCTGTGTTGATCGGTGTGCTCGTGGTCGGTGATTTTTCTCTTGTGTGTTCTTGTTTTTATGTTCTTGGTTGACATGGTGGTTGTAACATGTTGTGGATCCTTGGAGATTAAAATTTAAATGGTTGGCACACTCAAGGAGGTTGTTTTAAATCTTCATTATTTTGTGTCCGACGGTGTTCGATTCACATTGAAAATTTTCTTGCAAATTTGGGCTGACATTGTGTATATGTTTTATATTTTCATATTTCTTTTGGCTGCCGAAGTTGTTAATGTAATTCTATGTTGTGAATATATAAGAGCGATTTTTTGAGCAAAGTGAAGTATGCATAAGAGTGAATGTATGCCAGATAAAGTGCAAATGTGCGAATAGTGTTCTAATCATTCAATTGCAAAGCAGAGTGAAGAAGTTTGAGCGAAGTGTGAAGGAGTGTTTCTATGCTTAACTGAAACTATAATCAGGCTTTTGTAGAAGCTATTTTCTCAATTCATACCTTGCATATCTAATTCAAATTCTTTGGGTAGTGATCCCTCTTGTATTTGAGAAGAGAGCTCTAGGTAGTGTGCCTGAATGCATGTGCATTCCCATTATTATTCTTTATAATTTTAATAGGGTATAATACTGTGGACTGACATCCACCATGGTTTTTTCCCTAACAAGGTTTCCACATAAAAAATCTTGGTGTTCTTTGTGTTTCTGATGTGCTGATTGTTAATGTTTTACTGCTCATTCATTAGATTTGAGATTAAGTTAAGTTAAGTTTGAAAAGTTTAAATATTTTGTGACAATTGATTCACCCCCCCTCTCAGTTGTCTATCCTTGTTTTTCCAACAAATTACTGGCACTGTTGAAGTCTTGGAAGAGGGAGAGTATGTTCTTCATGAAACAACCCCATCTCTGGAGGAGCTATATCCTATTTCTCAATTTGTTGTTCAAAATATGAACGATTCGCTAGCC
>VDFB02271358.1:1103899899-1103979080 GCA_007258455.2 Sequoia sempervirens | reverse complement strand
ACTTCTCGTTGTTGTCACCAACATTAGAAAACTGAACTTAAACATAAAACGATGAATGACCCCTTTGGGTCCACTCTCGCAGGAGGACCCCTCTCCTTAGCCATCTAAAACTTGGTCAAAAGCTTAAAATCAAAATGAAGAAGTCCAATGAACCTCTCAGATCCTACCCTGCGGGATTCCATCTCTAGGGCGTTGCTCATGATCTACTATTCCAAATGGATTTCAGACCTCGACCTTCTGGTGCCCGTGTCTCATCCCTCAAATCGCCCATAAACTCACTCTTGTGAAATCTTAAGTCATGGCCTACCGGGACTCTCGCCTCATGGATTTCCATTGGCAGAGTTCCATGAGTATCTCACTGTCTCGAGAAAACTTTTGTAGCCTGTCTGTCCGACCTTCGGACCCCAAGTCCTCCTCTGCTGATTGGCTTATTTTACAAATGACCAAGTGCTAACCTCACTTCAAGTCTTGCCTAGTGGAATTTTGTCTGCGGGCCACTATGGAAAAACCTCCATCTCGAATGAATTCTTTGGGTCACCTTTCCACACTCTGGGACGTGACTCTGCTAAGGATGTTTGAATGCAAAGATGAAAATCCCCAAGGGCCAAACCATGAGCGGACTCCTCCCGTCAGGTCACCATCTTCGAGAATCCGTCCTATTCTAGTAGTTAATAAAAGGAAAAGGATCATCGTCCTTCCATTTCTCGAAACCCAAAATATCCATTGACTTCACGTTCTTCAAACAATAAAGTAAACATATAGGCTCCTCCTCCTTTCGGACCCGATGTGGTGGGCCACTTCTAGTGGAACATCGTGTGACTTTCGCTGTCTCAAATAGCTATGACCCAATGTCCTCCCATCCCTTCCGACCTGAAATGACTTGAGTGACAATCAAGTTATATTACCACCTTCTAGAGCCTTGGGTTCCACCTGGCAGAATGCCGTCTATGGGTTTCCATCTTTCTAGAGTCATTTTCAATGACAGACCCCTAACAACTATGCTACCTCTTGATTTTGATTTCCCAAAAGGTGATCTTGATGTCTTCCAATCATCAAAATGATTTTGACCCACATGCCAAAATAGGGAAGCCTCCTTGGTGGACCCCACAAACTTCCCAAATCTCAAGGTGGGTCAGGACAGTCGGGCTGTTGCGCCCTGATTGTTGTCCCTCCCTCCTACAACTACTCAAGAGCAGCCATCAACTTAGGGAAGTCTGACCCCCTGGAGCCGAATTACTCAAAATCCTTCTTGCAAAAGGTTAACGTCAATTTGGAAGATATGTTAGGACTCTTAATTGATGAATTATCTGATTTGACACTACTTTGCACGATTGTGCTAACTTTCCCATATTTTTATGCTTGAATGTGCTTACTTCTCTCTCGCCTGTAGGATTTATGGAATCAAGTGCAGGACCCTCAGAGGAAGCTATGGAGAAGGACAAGGGAAAGAAAACAACAAAATCACCTCATGGTAAAGAAGACAAGGACCAGATAAAATATAAGTTCCAAGGGGAACCTCTTAACTTTAAGGTTACCTCAGCATGGAAAGAGGTCTTAGACACAAACATCAGACACATAGACATTGATGAATTCAAGCAGAGACTCTAGATCAACCCTACAATGAAAAGTGCAAGAAAGATCAAAAGTAGTGGATTAGACAAGGTTGCAGGATTCCCTCCCACTCTTGTTGCACCTGAACTTGTAATGGCCTGCAGGGAGGCATATCAGCCAGAGACTAGAACAATTGTTGATAGAGGCGGGAAAAATTTGGCTGACTTCTCCGCTAAGTCAATAGGAAACACCTTTCATATCCCTACCTTCGAGGAGATGGATGAAGAAACCAAGGAAGATGGTAAGGAGATGTGGGATGAAGATCCCCTCAAATGCAAAAGGATCATAAATCAATACTGGTTAAAAGAGAAGAGGGGCAATGCTGCAAAGGTTCCCCAAGAGCTCATTGCAACGACTTTTATGAGGGTTACCATGAATTGGTAACCCTGTTAAGCAGAGTAATGGGCCTTCCTACTATGGATTCCTTCCAATAATTGATGCTATATGTCATGGAGGAGATCCTCTATGGAAAGACCAAGTTCTATTGGGTCGGGATTATCAAAAATTGCTTGCATGAGCAGTTTATGGCAGTTAAGAAGACTTCAAGGTTTTACATGACCTCTTACCTTGTATATTTGTTGGCTAATAAGATGTAATATAGGGGCTTGTTCAAAGCTCCTGATGAAGAACTAGGCAGAGAGATAAAAGTCTATGACAGGTACCCTCAATTGTAGTTCAAAAAATTCAAGAGGGATTATTGCAGAGTTAACGGCGCCTTCATAGGCCACATCATCAGATTGCTTGGTGGTGACTTCGAGAGAAGAGTCTCCCACAATGTGAATGCCTTCCTTCACCACTTTTCCTTCTTGTTTATTTAGTTTCCAAAGTTTACCTATATTTGAGCTGAAGGATTTTCAGAGAAATTGTACAAGCTTGCCCGGTATCCCAATGACCGGATAATACTGTTGGAACTTTCTCGACAGTTGCGGCATGCAGATGCCCTCTTGAGCAACAAGCATAAGGCTAGGATCCCTTATCCCCTCTCTCTCGATCAAGGGATATATGAAATCCACACCTCCTAATGTACAGACAATTCAGATAAAGAGCTTGTAGAGTATCACTTGAGATTCCACACTGCCCGGCCATGAATGGATCCCTATGGTAAACTAAAGAAGATGGTCACAGTTGAATACGCCCATTTGCATAGTGTAAATATTTTTAGGCCAACTACAAGGATGACAATGAAGTGCGAAGGAGGCACTACATGCACATGACTGTGTATTTTGTGAAGAGATTCAATTTGTTTCTCGTACTAGATCAAGTGGTGGAAGATGAAAATTCAATAATGGATCCTTGATACAATGTAGTTGCCAGGTTGCCGCTTCCGTAGATCGAATGGGATGAGAAGGAGGTTGATGACCTTGATATTTTGACCAAGCCTATCGAGGCTAGGACAAAGGAATGGATTGACGGGAAAATTGTCCAATTGAAAAAACAATGGGTCACTTTGACCTATGAGGAGCTTGAGGAAGAGCTTGCAAGTGAAACCGATAGTTGCATAGGTATTGCCCCGACTGGAGAAACCTCAAGATCCCCTCCTACTACTAGGTCAAGGAAGATAAAAGAAACAGATGAAGGTCAACCCAAGCCCAAGGTGTATGCAAGGAAAGCTTTGTAGGGTGAATCCTCCAAAAGATAGAAGACATCGGGAGGTCTTGACACCTTTCAAGAAGACCCTCTCTACAAAGGAGAAGGAGTAGAGGCCGAGCATTCGAAGACTCTACCTGCTGCCTCCAATCTTGCAGCCACTACTGCCATTGATGTTGCTACTACTGTTGTCCCTTCGCCTACCTCTCAAGCGATGGTTGCTACTTCCCTGCCTGAAGTGGAAATCTCCGTCCACCTTGCCTCCACCTCACCCATGGCATAGGTAATGATAATAGAATTTTCTTTTGCCACCACCTCTCTAGTTTCCTCTGCTTTCATGTCTCTAAAAACATCACTCCCCTTGACAACAAAAACAATACCAATGCCCACTCCACTCCCGGAGGCATTCTCCTGCCATATGCAAAACATTCCTATGGAGCTATCTGGAGTGCTGATGGACCAAACCATACAGGCTACCTTGGCACAAATTGCTACTCGTCTTCCTATCCATATTCCTCCAACTGAGCCACCAGAGATGAAGGATACAATGAAAATATCAGAAGATTTGGAGAGACAAGAAAGGGAAGCTGCAAAGGGTATGGAAGAGGAAGCTAATGATTATCACGAGCACCCCGAGTACCAACATTTGACAATTGACAAGGTGGTGCATGAAAGAGATATGAAACACAATCATCGAAGGTGAACCAGCGAGGATCAGTGCCAAAGGCGTACATTTCGCTGTTGATCAGCGGATTAAGAGGAGTTAATGAAGATCGAGTCGACGGTAAAATTACAGGCAATAAACCCATAAATTCATCTCAATCATCAAAAAATCAAAATCGCTCCGCGTCGTCTCCGGTCCGTAAACTCTTCCAAAATTTCCTCGACATAAAGAAGAAATAAAGGGGAAACGATAAGGAGCACTATTCGAGTCTAAAGGAGGTGTTACAAATCAGGATTAGATGAGGAAGAGGGAGAAAGGACAAACAAACAGGTGATAAGGTAATGGAGATTGAACACACCCGTGAGGAAGAAGGTGATCATGAGTCACCAAAAGGAGAATCTAGGATGCCTGAATGGCTTGAGAAACAATTGGAAAAGAAATCCCCAACTTCAAGAGATCTGAGGGCAAGGCTGGAGGCCATCTTGGCTCAAGCCCAAATAAGTATGAAGAAAGAGAAGAAACCTAAGGTCAGATCTTAGCTAACAATGGACGCTTTCAGATCTAGAACAATGCAAATAGCCACCCTGGTGGTGGGAGAAGAAGGAATCAGTTATAACATCTCCACCGTTCACTTGGGGACAACTACAAGAGAGGAGAAAATTGATCACCTCCAATGTTCTGTTGCCACTATCGTGCATCAGATGCACAAGGATAAAATTTCCAAGGATGAACTAAAGGTGCAAGTGGCTTATTTGACAACTTATATCCAGCAATGGTCATCGACGAAGGAACTCCCCCCACATCCTTAGTGTCGCCACAATTACTGTCCAAGGACCATATTGATCAGCTAGAGAAGAGAAAGAATTGGAAAAAGGCCACAGAGGATTGGTTCAGACAAGTCCTCTACAATGGCAACATGGGCATCGGTCATGCGGTTAGAATGACCAACAAATTCCTAGAATTGTAGAAAGTGCTCGAGGGAACAAGGAAATTCTGCACCGACTTCCCCGATTTATATAGGATCACGTACCCAAAACTTGAGGCTATCCTCAAGGTACCTGATGGATCCTAGGAAAAGGAGTTTTCTATGGAAAAGGGTGATTATTGGCTCGTGGAGACATGGAAGCTGAGCCTTGACCACTGAAAGGAGGTATTGGAACAAGTGCTTCATGAAGTGGAGCTAGAAATTGATTGGATCAAGGAAGTCTGGGTTGTTTGTGAAGAATACATAAGATTAATGATAGACATCAATGTGCCCACCGTCGAGTTAGATCCTGAAAAGATAAAGCCCTACTTTCACAAGAAAATGGAGAGTGGTACTGCGGATGCACTAACGCCATATTTCATGGGTTTTGTTGCTCGACATTTCTCTCAATTTGAGCAGCTGATCAAGAATTCGTAGAAATTTGACAAGGACTGGGACGTCATCACAAATAAATCCAAAAAATTCAACTTCCAGGTGATCCAATATGATATATTGGAATGGAGCAAGCTCCAGGCACTGATTGAAAAATTTGTGGGATACACCACCTTGAAGAGAAATGAAGGAATTCCTGTGATTGATGATGAATTCCTTACAATGTAGCTACAACAGAAGGAAATCAACAACATAAAAGAGCTACGAGGATGCCACAAGACGACAAAATAGGAAAAAAGACAAGAATGTATTTTAAATTGTAATATATTTGGGGTTAGGTGAAACCCTAGTTTGTAATGAATTTTGGCCACACAATGCAAATCAATCTTGGCCATTCATTCTACTTTTTGAACACTATAAATAGGGGGTCTCCTCTCATTTTCAAGAGAAATTTGAGTTGTTGTAAGGGCATGCTACTAAAATTTTAATAGAAGTTCATTGGCTTTTGGTGAATTCTTGGGTTTTGGTTGCATGTTACATGGTTCTTCTCCCATAGTTAGTTAATTTGAAGTAGATTTACTTTGTTTTTCTTCATGTTTTAGCTTTTTCTAGTAGATTAGTTAATGTTGTTCACTGATTTTGAAGAATTCTGCTATGTGTGGCAACCTTTCTCGTCCATACTTTTTTTTGTGTATTGATGATATACAACTACGTAAAGTTAGTCTAGGAATAATCTAAAAGCAACTCTAAACTTCTATCTTTTATTCATGCTTATGGTGAATGAATGGTTGAATATCTGCAATCCTTAGAAGCTTGCACAAATTTCATGAGACTGTAAAGAAATCTTGTTAAGTGGAATTCCATTTTGGGAAGGCTGTCCTCAACAGGGTACTCCATGATCACTTTTCACTACTATTTTTATTTCCAGGAACTTCTTCTCCTCCCTTCCCTTTTTCCTTTTTTCAATAAATGACCTATGCTAAGTTTCATTACACATTGTAAAGCCAAGTATGAAGTTAAAAAAGGAGTTTAAGACTATCGTTTGAACCTGCAACAACTGCACACCAACATTCCCATCTCAAGAACTCCATTTTAGGATCTAACTTCCCTCCAGCTTAACCGCATAAGTCTTCCTTGTGATTACCAGCAAAATCACATTGAAACAACTAAGAGATTCCATGCATGTCATGACCTAACACCCGAGAGACCTTGGGGTGATTTTCAACAACTTGTTGTTGGAGATTACCTTTCAAGAGAGGTAGTGAACTTATGCACTGCCTATGTTGAGAAAGTGCTAAAACACCCATCAACAAGACCAAGCATATATCAATCAAGTTTCACTTCTTGAGGGAGAAAGTGAGTGAGAAAGAAGTTAGACTGGAGTATGTGCCTACCAAGGAACAGCTTGCAGACATTTTCACCAAGTTATTGCCAAAGGATACTTTTGAGTATCTCAGAGGGATGCTAGGGGTGATTACCCATCTTGATATGAACTAGTGATGCATTGAATTACATCAATCTGTGCATTTCATAGCTATATTTTGATCCAGAATGATGTTTTTGTGGCTGCTACTTAGGGGGAGAAGTCAGATGTGTAGATATGTGGTTTAGAGCTTTTATGTGGAAAGTTAATGCTTATATTTTCCATTGATGTCAAAGGGGGAGAAGAATAATGTGAAAAGCTACTGATTATCTAGGGAGAAGAACCTTGTGGGGGAGAAGATCATGTCGAATAGTTGAGAAGAAGAGTCAGAATCTAACGGGGAGTAAGTGTTGATTGAGTGTTGTGTTGATGGTATTTTTCACATCATGTGTTGCCATCAATGTCAAAGTGGGAGATTGTTGGATGTTGTGGTTGTGTTGCTAATATGTGGTTGTCATTGATGTCAACACTATTAGCATTGTTGCATTAGAGGCTGTATATGTCAAGGATATTGAGAAATTTTTTAAAGAAAGAGTTGCAGGTTTCCAATGGAGCAGTGAAGGTCATGAAGGTGACTTTCTAAGTACCTTGATGATCAATCATTGTGGATTAAAGGGTTTATTTTTGAGTGTATCTAGTCTATACACTAGAATTTTTAGAGGTCCGCGTGAAGATTTGATCGTGTTATGAATAGTTGTGTTCTGAATTTTTTTTGTGGCTTCAATTAGTGTTCCTGATTGAAGTTGATGCAATTTTAGTAATTTCAGTTGTTACGGATGCTTCTTTGTTGATTCTTTATGCTTGTGGATGTTTCTATATCATTCACCTATCTTTGTAGCACATTTGCGTTGATGGGTGTGCTCGTGGTCGGTGATTTTTCTCTTGTGTGTTCGAGTTTTTATGTTCTTGGTTGACATGGTGGTTGTAACATGTTGTGGATCCTTGGAGATTAAAATTTAAATGGTTGGCACACTCAAGGAGGTTATTTTAAATCTTCATTATTTTGTGTCCGACGGTGTTCAATTCACATTGAAAATTTTCTTGCAAATTTGGGCTGACATTGTGTATATGTTTTATATTTTCATATTTCTTTTGGCTGCTGAAATTGTTAATGTAATTCTATGTTGTGAATATATAAGAGTTATTTTTTGAGCAAAGTGAAGTGTGCATAAGAGTGAATGTATGCCAGATAAAGTGAAAATGTGCGAATAGTGTTCTAATCATTCAATTGCAAAGCAGAGTGAAGAAGTTTGAGCGAAGTGTGAAGGAGTGTTTCTGTGCTTAACCGAAACTATAATCAAGCTTTTTTAGAAGCTATTTTCTCAATTCATACCTTGCGGATCTAATTCAAATTCTTTGGGTAGTGAGCCCTCTTGTATTTGAGAAGAGAGCTCTCGGTAGTGTGCCTGAATGCATGTGCATTCCCATTATTATTATTTATACTTTTAATAGGGTATAATACTATGGACTGACATCCACCATGGTTTTTTCCCTAACAAGGTTTCCACATAAAAAATCTTGGTGTTCTTTGTGTTTCTGATGTGCTGATTGTTAATGTTTTACTACTCATTCATTAGATTTGAGATTAAGTTAAGTTAAGTTTGAAAAGTTTAAATATTTTGTGACAATTGATTCACCCCCCTCTCAGTTGTCTATCCTTGTTTTTCCAACAAATTACTGGCACTGTTGAAGTCTTGGAAGAGGGAGAGTATGTTCTTCATGAAACAACCCCATCTCTGGAGGAGCTGTATCCTATTTCTCAATTTGGTGTTCAAAATCTGAACGATTCGCTAGCCACCATGAAAAGTAAAAAGAAAAAGAAACCGGATGTTGGTGGGGGAAATAAGGTGGGAAGACCCTCCCAAAAGGAATCAAGATTGAAAGATACTGTATGGAATGTGGCTATAGGCAAAAAAAAAACCTTGGACTCGATCGCGAGATTGAAGCCCAAGAAAAAGTAGAATGGGGGCTTAAAGGTGTTGGTGGGGGTGCTTCTATTTTTTAATGTACACCTCCTAGAATATTAGGGGCCTTAATAGTCCCTATAAAAAGTTTTTGGTTAAGTCTTGTATTCTAGATAACAAAGTTGATGTCCTCCTTTTACAAGAAACGAAGATGAAGAAAGAAACATTTGAGAAAGCTATTGTTAGTATCTGTCTTGGAGCTAATTTTTTTGTTTGTGAAGCTAAAGGTGCATTGGGTGGTATTGCAACCCTCTGGAACCCCTCTAAATTGGAAGGTTATTTACGTTCAACAAGTAAGAATTACCTTGAGATTACTCTAGAAGATACTGGCTCTTAGGAGATTTGGAATCTTGTAAATATCTATGCCCCTAATTCTAGTAGAGACAAATTTTTGTTGTGGGAACAACTAAGTGAATCTATTTCTGAAAGGTGTAATGAACACTAGATGCTAGGAGGGGATTTCAATTCTCCTCTCCTTCCTTCAGAAAATTCAGGAGGGTTGGATGATTATTCAAATAGTATGATGGAGCTTGTTGAATTATTTAACTCGATAGGTCTTATTGATATTCTCCTCCAAGGAATTAAGTTTACCTGGTCTAACAAGAGGAATGGAAGCCATCTAATTCAAGTAAAATTGGATAGATTCTTGATATCTGCTAATTGGGATATCTCTCAATTCCTTTCTCTCTCTACTCTTCCTAGGTTTGGATCGGATCATAATGCTTTGGTTCTAAAAAAATATTTGGATCATAATAAGGGCCCCTTCCCTTTTAGATTTGAAGCTATATGGTGCACTCATCCAGATTTTGTTGCCTTAGTTCAATCGTGGTGGGAGGAACTCATCCTTGAAACTCCTATGTTCTGTTTGGCTGAAAAGCTACATAGAATTAAGCAAAAAGTGAAAGGGTTGAATAAGCTTACCTTTGGAAACATCTTTGAGTTACAAAAATTCCCTGGGGAAAAGTTTAAAAGAGGTTTAGGATATTATGGAGTCCGGCCTGGTGGATGAAGAGATTTGTGCGAAGGAAAGAGATCTGAGATTCCAATGGTATAAGATTAACAAAAAGGAGGAAATATTCTGGAAACAAAAGTCAAGAGTCCAATGGTTGACGAAAGGGGGTAGGAACACAAAATTCTTCCACCAATCTACTCTCAAACATAGAAGTAGAAACAAAATTAGATCGTTGGTTAAAGAGGATGGTTCTTTTGTGACAAATGAAAAAGAGATTGCTAAGGAAGTTGTTACCTTCTTCTCTTCTTATCTTTTAAATCCTGTCAACGATCCCCAGGTTAATGTTGATTTTCTTCGTGTTATCCCTAATGTTATCTCAGATTTAGACTTAAAGATGATGACTAATGTTGTTTCTATGGAAGAAGTCAAAAAGGTTGTTTTTTCTTTTGGAGCTTTTAAATCCCCTGGACCAAATGGATTCCCTCCTATTTTTTCTCAAACTTACTTGGATATTTTCAAAAATGATATCTTTAATGTTGTCATAGAATTTTTTAGGTCAGGAAGGTTTTTGAGCAATATAAATGCTAACTTTATAGCTCTTATCCCTAAGTCTGTCGATGCCTCAGTGATGAAAGATTATAGACGTATTAGCCTTTGCAATAGTGTTCATAAAATTTTCTCTAAAATTCTGGTGTCTAGACTCAAACTGGTGCCTGGAAAAATGATAGCTCCTAATCAAAAAGGTTTTGTTCAAGGTAGAAACATTCTTGATGCTATTATCTCAACCCATGAAATAATTCACTCTATGGAGCACTCAAAAAATCTTGGGATGGCCTTCAAAATTGACATCTCAAAGGTCTATGATAGGGTCTCCTGGCCTTTCCTTTTTGTTGTTCTTAAGAAGTATGGGATTGATGGAAGATTCTTAAAGATGATTTATGCTTGTGTAACTTCCCCAATGTATTATGTTCTATTTAATGGTGTTCCTCAAGGATTCTTCTCTTGTGGTCGTGGTCGTAGGCAGGGTGACCCTCTTTCTCCCTACTTGTTTATTATTGTTGCTGAAGTCTTGTGAAGGAATATTCAAATGTATTAAGGCTGCCTCCACTCTCAGGCCTTAGTCCCATCAAAAATTTGTTGATGATACCCTGTTGTTTGGGGAAGCTTCAGTGAGTGAAGTAGGATTATGGAAACAAGTCCTCAATGATTATGTTGTTTCTAGTGAGTGCATTAACTATGAAAAAAGAAAAGTTTACTTTTTCAACATTGATCAAAAAATAAGGGATAGAGTGAAAAAAAAATTGGGATGTCAAGAAGTAGTATTTCCTGATACCTACTTGGGTCTCCCTTTGTTTTCTAATAAATTGGAAAATAATTATTGGAACCAATTATTAGAAAGAATTCAACATAAATTGGTAGGATGGAAGGGGAAGTTGCTAAGTTTGGCAGGTAAAATCCAACTCCTTAAAGCCTCTCTTCAGAATATTCTAGTGTATTACCTTTCTTTGTTTAAAATTCCTACTCATACAAGGGAGAAGATAAAACATATTTAGAGGAAATTTCTTTGGTCAGGAATAGAAGAAAAAAATAGACTATCTCTTGTAAGTTGGGATAAAGTCTATAGGCCTAAAAAGTGTGGGGGGTTAGGGATGAGAAGAATTCATATGCTAAATAAGGCCTTAACAACCAAAATTGGCTGGAATATTTTGGAAGGCTCCAAAGACTGGGTCAAAAATTTTCAAGCCAAGTACTTGAGGAACATGAATTCTGGTTGTTTCTTGTCTCAATCAAATTTGCCCTCTCGTTCAACATTATGGAACCATCTTATTAGGTTAAGGAATGTGCTAAAGTTGGGGCCAAGGAAGAGAATAGGGAATGAGATTAATATGGATTTTTTGGAAGGATCCTTGGATTGAGAATGCCACCCTGTCTACTTATGAGGATTTGAATCCCCTAAAGCTTAGTCTTCACAAAATTTGTGGCAAAAAGGTGAGTGATTACATAATATGGGAAGGGGAGGAACCAAAATGGAAGGAGTTTGATGCTTTCTTAAGAAGAAATAACTTGTGTGGTCAAAGATAGGTGAACTGGGATCCAATCCTCATCAACCTGCATAATTTGATTGGGGAGGCGAAGTGGTTTGATAGAGAAAGGGAGGATGAGTGGCTTTAGGAAAGTAGCTCCTCAGGCTATTTCTTGGTTAGAAAGACCTATGAAGACTTGGTGAGGGCTCAGGATGCTGCTCCCAATCCCTTCTGGAAAGGAGTGTGGCTTAAGAATCTAATTCCTAAAATTAATTATTTTTGGTGGACTATTGCCCACGAAAATATTCTCACCATTAACAACCTGGTCAAGAGAGGTTTCCATTTGGTTAATAGGTGTTCTTTATGTAAGCAGGATGAAGAATCGATAATTCATCTATTCTTCCATTGCAATTATGCGAGGGAAGTGTGGTCCTATGTTTTGTAGTTGTTGTCTTCTGATTGGGTGTTTCCCAATTCAATGAAGATTTTTATAGAGGGATGGTCAAACTGTCCTTTCTCTCATAATGTTGTGGATCTGTGGAATCAATTCCCTCCCTTTGTTACATGGGGGTTATGGAAGAAAAGAAACAATATAATTTTTAGAGAGGTGGAGAGAAGTAGTAGGGAGGTGTTTCAGATAATTAGAATTCAAATTAAGGAAAATATTGAGGCAGGTAGATAAAACTTCTCCAACACTTGGCCGAACTACAAGGAAATCAGAATAAAACAAAATTGGGGTATAAGGAGAGACTTAACCGATCTTAATTGGTTGAAGATGCTTAATAGGATCAGTATTGTCTGGAGTCCTCCTCTGAAAGATTGGGTTAAGTGCAACTTTGATGGCTGCTCAAAAGGAAACCCGGGTTAGGTTGGGGCTAGAGGCCTGGTGAGAAACCAGAAAGGTGACTGTATTATGGGTTTTGGAGTGAACCTAGGTATCTACTATAACAATAAAGCAGAAACTATGGCTGCTCTTGGTTCCTTCAATTTCCTAAAGGAGTTGGGATTTAAAAATGTTATCATCGAAGGGGACTCAAAGTTAATTATGGATATTTTAAATGGTGAAGTTGCTCCCCCATGGGAAATAAAAAATATTATAGATAGATGTAAAGTTATTAAAAAATATTTTACTATTTGTCGAGTTCAACATGTGTATAGGGAATGGAATAAATTTGATGATTGTGTGGCCAATGTGGCACTGGTTTGTAGGGGTTGGACACGGTGGACCAATGGAAATATGTCATTGCCTCTTAGAGATGTCATCCTTAATGAAAAGTTTGAAAATGAATATCAAATGTGTATCTGAAAAATTAGTTGTTGGTGGGATGAAAGGGTACCAAGTGGTGTCGTTAAGATTTCACAGTAATGATTGCTTAAGGTGTATGTGAAGGTATAAGAGGATCCTCAAGGGAGATAATCTCATTAATTTCCCTTTAAAGAGAATGTTCAAAAATCACATGCAGATTTTGGATTTGATAAAGGTTGTCATTTCAATGTGTGTCGAAATTCCCTTTTTCAGTTATTCACGTATTTCAATAGAGGGAAAAGGAAAGAATTTAATTATGGACATTAATGCTTGTAAAATTCATAATGAATTTTGGGTTCTAGGAAATGTGAAGTTGGCTTCTCTAATAAGAAACTTCTCGAATTGCCATTCTATTGTGGGTCTGAGTTTTGTTTGGGTTTTGAGTGCTAGCTACAGTTAGGGAAGAAAGTAGATTGTAGGGGAGGGTATGAAGAAAAACCCATGATAGCATAAGAACTTGCAGAGGAGCAAGATGGGAGGTTTGAGAAAAAGGACTAAACCACCTAATTGCCAAGCTCTGAAATAGAATGGCAACCTCTAGAGTATGTTCGATAATGTAGGAATGGCCTCTTTCTTCCAATCTCTCAAAGGATATAATGAAAGTTTAACGAAAAAATTCACCAATTGTTGGAGGAAAGGCGGTGTGTCTATAGGTGCTGTGAAATTTGAGGTTACTTCTTGTTTCATAGCTGAGGCCACAGGGTTGTAGAATTCTAGACTGAAGGTTGCTAAAAAAAGTGGAGTTGATTACCAAAGATTTGTTCATAATTTTCTGCATGAGGGAGAAAATCTCAAGCAGTTCCAGAATGGGTATGTCTAACTCAAACTTCCTCCTCCTTTTTCCCTTGTGAGTCTGTTTGTTATGTGTTATTTTACTCTTTAAGGTCGCTATATGTTTGTTCATGCTTACCACTTTCCACTTTTAAATCACATTAGACATGGGGAGCGCATAAACTTTCCTTTTTACCTTTTGTCCTGAATGCAGCTTAATATTGAAAAAGGAACTAACCCACCCCTCCATCAGGGTCTTATGCTCACTCTGTATAAATTTTCCCTTGCCCAAAATCCCCATGGTAATCCTCTTAATGCTAGAATTGAGGACCTGACCAGTTGGATGAGAACATTGTTGAACCGTGGGGGGTGGAAAATCTTGATGTTGGTGAACCCCTGGTTGATGAACAACTTCCCCACCATCCTTCTGCTATGGTTGTGAGACATTTGCTTATCCTTGCCAAAAGAAACTCTTTGGTGGAAAATATGTCTAATCCTTCTACCCCTCGATCCCAGAAAAGTGAGGAATTGATGAATGTTGACTTACTCCTTACTAGAGCTACCCCTAAAAAGAGGAAACACTCTCCCCTGCTGTTAGAACCCCCAAAATCCAAGAAACCTAGACGTGATATCAATCCTAGTGATGTTATTCATATTTATGAGGATGGGAAAAAAAAGGAGGAGGTCAAGGAGTATTTACAGGGACAAGGGAGTGGTGGTAGTGGTGGAAGAAGGTCTGCCTAGTTGGCGAAGGTGGTCTCGAAAGAGAAAAAGGGGAAGCAAAAAGTGTCTGTGGATGTGGAGGAGATCCCAGGTTATGAGGAGTTTAAGGCTCAAGAAGATGATGAATCTGAAGATTTAGATTTTGAGGACATAGCCTACGAAATGTGGGAAGATGATTCAGAAGAGGAAAAAGATGAGGAATAGGAGGAGCAAGCAGAGCCGTCTGAGGAAAAGATTAAAGTTGGGAATGAATAGGATGTCGAGTTTTCTAGATTGGAGAATAAAGCTAAAAATTTGAGTAATGAATTTTTAAAAAGTAGATTAACCTTTTTGCAAGTTCAGTTCGAGGATATGGAAAAGGCTTTGGCTACTCTAATGAGAGTCACTAATAGGTTGATGAGGTGTGTGATGCTAGGAGCGGTCTTGGGAGAAACAAATATTTCCATAAAATTGAAGAAGCATGGGAAATCTAACGCCCTAAAACTACTGGATGAAACAAAGGGACTTGGCTGGTGTGAATATGTGGCTCTCTTAGGAGAGCATGGGGACCTGTTAAAGAAAGCCAATTAATGGCTTGGCTTGCTGTTTTTTTTGCTTTTTGATGGGTTTTTAAAATTTTACTTATATCTAGGACTATTCAGTTATTTCTATAAGATTTGGTGGAATACCACCTGGAATACTATGGACTTAATTAATGGTCTCTGTAGTTTAAAGTATGCTGGTAAAAAAAAATTGTTTTTGATAGATAATGGTTGGACTATGATGATGGTTTTAAATTTGGGCCTATGAGCCAATCTGATGTTGTTTTTGGTTTAGATGGTGGTGTTGTTTCCCACCTCTACTACTCTTTTTGATCTACTATTGTTACTATGGGATCAAGGCCCTTCCCTGCTTATCTTATCAAAAACATTTTTTGATGGTTGTAGGATTATTTGAATATTTTTATTTTAATTTCTAGGAAATTCTTTTTTCATCATGTTAGCATCATCCTATCTTTTAGGGGTGTTCAGATCTCTCTTGGCATGTTTTTATTAAATGCTAATCTCAATGTGTTACATATGATTTGTCTTTCCATCATTGGTTTGATTTAATTATTTGTTTCCAATCCCTCCTTTGAGTTGCCTCACATTATTTTTCTATTAATTCCTATTCTTTCTTTAGAGGGTATCGACGTGGCCGAGAGAGTTTTTATTTCATTTGTGCCTCTTTTTTCTCATATGTTGCTAGCTCCTCTAATATTATCACCATGAAAGAGTTTTTCAAAAATAAGCACTTCCACATTCCCTCACATAAATGGGAGACTCGTGAGATAGGCCCCTATGACTCTGATGTATTCATATTTGATTGTACTAAAGTCAAAAAATTTATCCGCATAGTTGTTGGGCAAGATATCTTTCTGGAGGCGCCATGTGTATTTGAATAGTCAAAGTTGGTTTCAATATTTCTCTTGAATGCAATGGACCTCCTATAGAAGGAAGAATTGCTCTCTGTTGGGTTTTGCTTACGTAGTGTAGAAAAATGTGTATCAATGGGAATTTCTAGGTAAGGTTAGTAGATTACATCAATAAACAAAAACCCAAAGAAGCTATCAAGTACAATGAAAGCAAATGAAATAAACGAGAATGATTATACTTGTTACTCGTTGAAACTTCCATGATTCACCTCCATAGCACCTTCTAGCTTGTAGCAATTGTGATTGTGGCCCTTAGATTTATGTATGTGAGCAAATGACTATGACAATGTCCTATGCAAGTTTTGAAGGATTTGATGACAAAAGACTATGTCTATGACAAATGAATATGACAAATAAACTAACTGCAAAGTAAATTCCAATCATGAATGTTAGAATAATGAAGTCATGTGTGTGTAAGTCTGAAATGTGAGAAAAATTGACATTTTATAGAAAACACAATTTTGGACAAACGAACGAGATTGAAAGCTGACAAAGCCTAAAATCAGTGGACAAGATTTCATGTGACAATCCCTAATTAGGGTTAGGGAAAAATCATTAAATGAGTGGTCAAGATGTCATTTGATAAAATCAAATTGGTGGTCGAGAATAAATGTGACAATTAGTCAAAAAGATAAAGATTTTTGAAAATCAAGAAGATAAAGACTACTTGATTTATGAGATTCGAAAAATCAAGAAGATAAGAGTTGGATTGAAAAACAGATTTGGAAAATCAAGAATTTGCCCAATCACTTGATTTTTGGAAGAACATTACCTTTTTGAATTAAATTAATTCAAAATAAGGATTTTGTGTGACAAAAAATAATATTTTTCAGATTATTTACCAAAATGAACTGACAGTTAAGAATGTGATATCATTATAAATAATTTCATTTATTTAAAATGAGGGAAATGTTAAATTTAGCAATTAAATAATTAAAGATAATTATTTAATTTAGAGGATTATGACCGATAATTAAATAAATTAATAAATTCATTTAATTATGATAATTAGTGACATATTAAATAAATAAATAAAATTCATTTATTTAATAATCAGGAAGACATAAATGAATAAAGGTAATTAAATAAATTAATAAATTAATTTAATTGCGGAAAGATTTAGACAATTAAAGACGTATTGAATAAATAAATAAATTTAATTTATTTATTTAATAATCATAAGGAATAAAAGGACATGAATTAATTAAATAATTATGAATTGTCTAATTAATAGTCGAATGTGGACCACATACATAATTAAGATGTCATAATTATGCTAGGACGAAAGATGAAAAATAGAGCTTGCAGGCCTAGGTCATTTTTAAGTGTACATTTTGCCCCTCTTTGTCATAATGTAGCATGTCGCATTGTGACAAAGAAAATAAGTCAGAAACATAGCCTAGTGAAGGTATAGAGTATCAATGCCCCCTCGGGAAAGTTTTTGAATTTTGGCCAAGTGATAGAAAAATTTGGAAAGTGTCCCGATAAATCAATTTAATAATCAGAAAGACAATGATGCAGTCAATTTTGAATTCTAGCATGTTTAGAGCAGCCAAAAGGGTGGTCAAAGTTGGTCAAAAGGCCCTCCAGTAATAAAAGAGTTGACAAATGTCATTTTGACTTTATAAATAGGTTGACAAAGGGGTAAAAGTCAATTGATTTTCACTATTTACCTTAGCAAATTTGAGAGCGACAAGCGAAGAGGACTTCTATGAGGATAGTGATTCCAGTGATCGAGCATCACAATGAGATCATGCAGACCTTCAGGAGACCAGAGGGCTCAGAGCCAATGGTATGTACCTCTAACCCACCTTTTTATTTTATCATTTTTTGTGCAAAATATAAGGTTTTAGGGTCAACAATGAATGCACTACAATGCATTTACTTATGTGTAAGCCGCATTTGACTTTGTGTTCGACACATTTAATGCGTCGCAACGCAAGTGTAAGGGGTAATTAGGTCAGGCCAAGGATGTGTGACACATTTGCTAAAAAGGGCGACGCATTTGCAATATCGTGCTGCATTCTAGAGCTATCACGCCGCATATGTCATTTTGCAACACATTCGTTAGTGTGAGCGACGCATTCGAATGAAGTGACGCATGTGCAATAGAGCATGACACAAATGCTCTGATGCGACACAATTGAGGGATGGAACAATGCAATCATTGTGTCATGATGCAAGTGAAGTACAAAATGACACAAATGCTTTTTCGCAATGCAAATAAAGTCAACGCGACGCATTTGAATTTGACTTTGACTGATGTTGATTTTGAAAATTTTAATGCTCTTGAGTGACACAAATGATACTGATGATTGTCTATAAGGTACTGACGCGTTGTTTAATCATGTGCAGAGATAGCTAGCGCTTATCTATACGCGAGAGAGTAGGCCATCGACCTTCCAGTTCCGAGATCAACTGAGTCCATGAGAGTGACGACAGTTGATGCAGCTTGGTTTGTATTATGTTGCCTATATACCCATTATTCGAGAAAATAGGGGACTATTGACTGCATTGTGCGAGAGATGGCACTATGAGACATGCTCATTCCATTTGCTGATAGGAGAGGCTACCATGACGTTGGAGGATGTCTACAGTATTCTCTATTTGCCAATTCGAGGAGAGAGGATCATCTATGACCCTCAACATGGCTATCAGACCTTTATGATCTACTATCATGATTAGGGTGCAGGACTTGGCATCGAGAGATACAAGA
Organism: Sequoia sempervirens; assembly: GCA_007258455.2. Lineage (NCBI taxonomy): Eukaryota > Viridiplantae > Streptophyta > Pinopsida > Cupressales > Cupressaceae > Sequoia > Sequoia sempervirens. Next base: position 1,103,960,529 of record VDFB02271358.1, on the reverse strand, counting down.
TCCATTGGGAGTTTATGGTGGAGCATTATGCTCAGTTTGATGCACTGCTAGCGACATTGATTGGTGGGATACTGATTCCTGACTGCTACGGACACGGGTTTCCCATTGGTTGGGGTGATGTGCTAGTGGGCATGAGGGGAGATAGGACAGTTTATGCTTGGGGGCCCTATTTGTTAGGCATGCTTTACCATCAGCTTCATGAGGTGGCCTATAGGAGGGCATAGAGCATTGGGTGTGGCACGACACTGCTGATGATATGGGCTTGGGAGAATGTGGCGATATTCTGACCTCCTATCCAAAGACCATAGCTAGCCGAGGGTATGCCATATGTGTATTACTATGTTGGTGCTCTACAACAAATGAGGGTTGGAGAGAGAGGTTGGTGGCGCCATCGTATTGATACCATGATTACATTCATTTGGAGGCCCTATAGAGATTGTGAGTAGTGGGATGAGGAGGATGACCACCTCAGTTTATGTAGACAGTATCATTATCTGATTGGGAGGATAGTGCAGAGTCAACTCATCATAGAGATGTATCTGCCACAGCATGTCTTGAGACAGTTTGGAAAGCAGCAGGGTGTACCGATAGGCACAACTGAGTATGCCAGATCCTCGGGGGAGGGAGCCTAGGGTCTGCCTATTCCTATACCATTTTCCGAGGAGTAGATTGATGATCTAGTGGTGTAGTAGTGGGGATGGAGGGGTGGGATCGTAGTTTTGGGGATGACCGTGGATTATGACTTGTGGTGGCAAGCACTGATTGATAGGAGATCGATGATACCCCGTGTGCCACAAGCTAGACGAGGGGGTAGAGATGGTGAAAAAGGAAGAGGAAGAGATGGCGACAGAGGTAGAGGTAGAGGCAGAGATGGAGGTAGGGACAGAGGCAGGGGTGGAGATGGTAGGAATGATGGAGGGGATGGCCAGAGATGGAGGAGAGATGGTGGAAAGTAGGGCAAGAGGGTGAGACAATGTGCAGCGAGAGGGGCATTAGATGCCATCCCAAAGGAAGGTGAGGAGGAGGAGAGAGAGGAGGAGGAGGGGCCAAGGTAGGAGTAGAAGGATATCGGTCGCAATCACATGGCCGAGGAGGAGGCTAGGCAGGATTAGGAGGTCGGGGAGGAGCATGTGACCGAGGAGGAGGTCAGGTAGGATCAGGAGGTCAGGGAGGAGGAGATTCGACCATAGGACGAGATGGATCTCAATATTCCATGAGATGAGGGAGTTGGAGGAGAGGAGGATACAGGGGAGGATGATGAGGATGAGGCCATTAGTGAGGCCGAGAGACTACTGAGATGGAGCATGGTGGAGGGAGAGGAGAAGATGCCATCTAGCTTGGCATTGCCCCATGATGCCACGATGAACCAGAGGGTGGCAGGCCTACAAAGGAGACTGGATGAGAGTGTCACACAGGTCAGAGCACTGCAGTCAGAGCTAGAGGTGGCTCAGGTAGAGCAGGATCGAGTAGTCATCCGCTAGTACGAGGCAGTGCAATGGTGTACAGAGTTCGCACGACTATGTATAGGACCATCGACAGATCTAGCTCGGGAGTTTGGTAGGATTAGCATACGACTTAGGCGATACAGGTAGTTGTATGAGTAGGATGTGCCAGTCGAGATGAGAGATCCTACTCTGACCAGGACACAGACAGGTAGTGGCAGCAGGTCAGGCAGTGGCAGTGGTAGTCAGAGTAGTGCAGGGGGATCGACCTCTTCAGGGCATACTTTGAGTCAGAGGTCCCATCATAGACACTCCTCTAGTCATAGGTCAGGGCACTCACATGGGTCATCAGGTTCAAGCCATAGATCAGTAAATGGTCCACCTCCAGTGATAGATCCTTCAGCTTCATAGAGTTAGGCTACAGTGTCATCATAGATGCATGCTACCATGGAGATGATGCCATCAGTGTCAGTTCCACTGGTTTCACAAACAAAGGTTGCTATAGGTCCACCTATTACCTCAGTGCTAGGCATAGGTCCTCAGTCACCACACTCTTCACCACAAGGGGATGAGGAGAGCATTTCATAGGGCCATGCTTACTACATTCATGTTTCAGTCTTTATGTTATGACACTTTATGTATGACTATCGAGCCTGCGTGCTCTATTTTTGGGATATCTCTTGACTTTATCCTATGACATATTTTTTGAGATGATGCTATATGATGCAGTTTTGATGTGGCCTACATGTGTGTTATGTGATGTTATTTTATTTATGCATTATGATGTATGATGGATGATTTATTTATTTATATGTCCTGTCATGTATGTCCTATGATGGTTACTTATGATGTGATGCCATGATAATGCAATGCTTATTTATATGTGTCGATGTTGTGCCATGAATGATGGTGATGATATAATGTATTCATTTGAATGGATGCCATGTTTATGATTATGTTAACACATGACTATGTATATGATTTAATGCTATGGATGATGTATATACAGACCTAATGCAATGTCTATATGATTATGTATGCACTTATGTTTTGTATGTCACAGGATATCATCGAGAGACAGACGAGAGAGGATGACAAGACAAAAGGAGATGCATGTCAGTTCGTAGACCAAATCCTTCAAAAATTTACCATAGGAATTTAATATTTATTGCTCTTAATCATCATTGGGTAGCTTATTGTAATGGTCAACAAACACCATGATATGACATAAATCAAGGTGTGCAAGGTCATACCATCACGTAAGACAAGCAGTCACAAACAAGGATGATCATGACTCATACTAAGAGCACAATTGCCCCAGTATTTTTGTCATAACCAGCCACAAGCATAAAAAGACAAATAAAGACAACCAAGACAAGTCATGAAACGTCGTTGCTTCTCTAAATCCTATTTCCAAGACATCCTCGAGAAACTAGCAGCATGATTGCCAAAAAGAAAAAATAAAGCCATTATCATGATATGTCATTGTTTTTCTAAATCTCGTAGTCAGGACATCACTGAGAAACTAGTAACATGAGTATCAAAAGACAAGACAAACATCATGATACGTCATTGCTTCTCTAAGTCCTGTTGTCGGGATCTCGCTAAAAAACAAGTAACATGATGAAAAATCCAAAGACAAGTGCCAAGTGTTTTCCAAGTGTGTCTAGATGCCAAGATGTCAGGTTTGATGATGTCGAGATGCTAGGGTGTCAGGGTTTTGACGATTGCCAAGATGACAAAATGTCAAAGTTTTCCAAATTCAGGAAGGACACATCCTGAATAATGTTGATGTCAAGAGGATTGATCCCTAAATGCCAAAGGGGATCCCTCAAAATGCCAAGTGACAATGATGATTCCTAGGAAGGACACATCCTAAGGCATAAATGACAGAGGTTGTTCTTTAGAAGGACACATCTGAAGAATACACTGATGTTGAGAGGAGTGATCCTTAAATGTCAAGAGGATCCCTCAAAAAATGTCGGATGAAAATGACGATGCCTAGGAAGGACACATCCTAAGGAATAAATGACAGAGTTTTCTCTTTAGAATGACACATATGAAAGATAACCAAGATTTGACAGTTTGACTGGTTATGATAATGTAACTTGTTTTGACCAAATTTAATTGAAGTTGACTGAATTGACTTGTGTCGACTATATATCAATTTTTGACATGCTGATGTGATTGTCATGTTTATTGAGGAATTGCCAGAGTTTTTTTAAATATTTTTGCTTGTTTTGAAATGACTTGTTTGACTTGAAGAATTTTTGACATGTGTGCCAATATAGTGCCATGAACCTAGGTAATGGACTGACCTAATGTGGCCTCGGGGGCTCATCGACAGATGGTCTTGCCTACTTTATACACTCAGAGACCTCGTAGTTCGACATGACCAATGACTTTGTCTTGATGACCAAAGATTGCATCATGATTTTATTTTGACAAACCTAAAAGGATTGACCTAATGTCTCAGGGACTCGAAAATGAGTCTTGCCTACATAGCGAATGTGCAGAGACAACGTAGTTCAGACAAAAGACAAAGACTGGACTAATATGATTAACATGATGAAATGTGACTTGAAATGACTTTGTTTTTGGGATTTTGAAGCGTTATTTGAATTTTTTTGTGTTTCTTGCCATGTTTTGATTTTTTTGGATTTCTTTAGGACGTTTTTTGATTTGTAGGTCTTTTTTCAGGACATTTTATGATGTTTTTGTCTTCCTTTAGGACTTTTTGTAATGCTTTTTTCTTTTTTTAGGGCTTTTTGTAATGTTTTTGTCTTTTTTCAGGACTTTTACAATTGCCCAGACCATGCGTGATACCCACTACAGTCACATGATGAGATTTTTTTTTTTTGCCCCTATTCAGGTCCAAGACTTAGCCAATTTTAAAGGACATGAAAGGGATATGCATGCGATGCCAGATGGACGGTATGCAAGACTAAATGTCAACAATTTGTCAACCATGAGAAGAGGGGTATGATGTCCTGTCAAGTGTGATGGTGGTGACAAAAAATGTGTTCCATCATAGGCCAAGACAGATACAACAAGAGTAGATGGCAGAGCAATGATTGACTACGCATGGCACTTGTTTGCCAATTTTTCACCATGGTACTTATCCAAAGCGTCTATTTTACAGGTTTTCATTGTTGGACAAATTATTTCTCTTTACTATTTTTGTCATTTTTTCATTTTTTTGGTGCTACCAAGACGCCTGTTTGCCAAGTTTTCATTAGGGCAAATTTTTTATTTATTTATCATTTCTTTTGTATTTTTAAAGTTTTTAGCTCAACTTTCTGATGCTATGCATAGAAATTTCAGAGATGTAGACTATTGATAGGTTATGTCAGTTGTTCTCCATTTGGAGTCACCAGCTGATAAGCTCCAGAACTAAAGGAGGATATGATGATGTAGGGACCTAGCCAATTTGGTTTGAATTTGCCAGGTTTTTCTCTATCGGTTTGATTCTTAGGGATCTACATGAGGACTATGTCACCAATGTCAAACTTCCTGACCATGACTCTCTTGTTGTAACTGTGACAGAGACGGTTTTGATATGCTTGCAGATGATTCAGGGAATTATGCCTTCTTTCCTCTAACATCTCCAGCTCGTGTAGTCGTGACTGTCTATACTCCTCATCATCGGTCAGACCCTTCAGGGAGACTCGTAAGGAAGGAGACATGATCGATCGAAGTTCTTGTGTTGGAGCATGAATCAAATCACTGTGAATCTGGCATTGGCGACATGTTCTGACATATTCTAGTGCATCTTTCTCAATGTTCGGCCAATAGTACCCAAGTCTCATTATCTTCTTGGCCAGAGTAGGATGACTCAAATGAGACCCACATATACCCTCATGTACTTCTCATAAGGTTATGCGTGCTTCATTGGTGTCGAGACATCTAAGGAGGGTGTTATCAAAGCTACAGCGGTAAAGGGTGTCGTTAATGATGGCATATCTTGCGGATTTTCAGATAAAGGACTTCCTTTGGTTATTGGATAGATTAGGGGGGAGGGTTTGAGACTTAAGGTAGTCATGAATGTCTTGGTACTAGGGAGAATCGGGACCAACAAGCTCGCAGACCATCTCCGATTCTAGAATATCATAGGCGGGGACCAACAGTTGTTCTATCAGGAATTCTAGCTGAGGCATATTGCTTGGAATGTCGAGGAGAGAGCCTATTGTAGTCATGGCATCTGCCGCCTTGTTTTGTGTTCTCGAAACTTTCTCAAAATTCACCATGTGAAAGTATGTCTAGAAGCTGTCAACGTTCATTTGTATTAGTTTCTCATCTTTTGTGTCATAGTCATCATTAACTTGGTTGATGACTAACTGAGAATCCCCATAGACATGCAATGCTCTAATTTTCCATTTTATTTCCATTCTAAGTCCCGTAACCAGTGCCTCATATTCTGCCACATTATTTGTGCATGGGAAAGCTATGTGGAAAGACTTGGGAATGGAATCTCCTTGAGGGGTGATAAACAATATCCTTGCCCCCGAGCCATGATTAGTATGCGATCCGTCCAGGGTGACTTTGGTTCTGTATGGAATATTGACTCATCTGGGAAATATGCCAATAAGGGTTGATCACTTTGTATAGGTGCATCTTCCAATTGGTCTGCAATCACTTGTCCTTTGATTGCTTTTCTTTCTACATACTAAATGTCGTATTCACTCAGAATCATGACCCATTTGTCCAGACGTCCTATCAATGCTACATGAATCAATAGATATTTGAGGGGGTCAATCTTTGCTACCAATAGTGTCTGATGGCTCAACATATAATGTCTTAGCTTCTGAGCTGTAAAGACAACTACGAGACAAATACATTCAATTGATGTGTAATTCAGTTCATACCCGACTAGTGTCCGACTAATATAATATATGGCCCTTTCCTTTTCTTCTTGGTCGTTCTATGCTAGTAATTCCCCCAGTGCTGAAGTAGTGGCAAAGATGTATAAGATCAAAGGTTTTCCGTGAATAGGTGGCATGACGACTAGTGGTGACAGTAAGTAGTCTTTTATTTTTTGAAAGGCTTCTTGGCATTTATCTGTCCACACAAAGGGGATGCCTTTGTGCAAAATATATTGGAATGGTTGACACTTGTTGGCCAATTGTGCTATAAAGCGTCGGATAGATTGTACCTTGCCTTGTAATGTCCTAAGTTCATTTATTCCTCTGGGAGGAGGCATGTTCATGATGGCTTTGACTTTTGTTGGATCAACTTCAATGCCTCTTCAAGAAACTATGTATCCCAAGAGTTTTCCAGATGTTACGCCAAAGACACATTTCTTAGGATTCATTCGGGCTTTGTATTCTTCTAGTCTCTTGAAAATTGTGTCTAACACTTTCAGATGATCTTTTCTTGTTACTGATTTAGCCAAAAGGTTGTCTATGCAATCTTCCATTATTTTAGGCATCATGTCATGAAAGATTGTGGTCATAGCCCTCTGATATGTGGTGCCTACATTTTTAAGACCAAACGACATGACATTCCAGCAGTATGTACCCCAAGGGAAAGTGAATGCTTTTTTATGTTGATCTTTGGGGGAAATACGAATCTTATTATAGCCTGAGAAACCATCCATGAGAGACAACATCTCGTATCTTGCCGTGAGGTCGACTATGATATCAATATTTGGCAAAGGAAAGTCATCTTTTGGGCATGCCTTGTTTAAGTCTCTAAAATCTGTGCAGACTCAGATCATTCCATTTGGCTTTATTACTGGCACAAGGTTAGATATCCATTCAACATAATCAATAGACCGTATGAACCCAACGTCTAGAAGTTTCTTCAACTTAGCCCTGACCAATAGAGCGACCCGAGGATTCATTTTGCATAACTTCTATTTAATGGGTTTGGCATTTGGAAATAGTGGCAGATGGTGCAGAACAAGTTTTGGGTCTAGTCCCAGCATGTCGGCGTAGGACCACGCAAAGTTGGCTTTACGTTCTACAAAGAATTTGTGAAATTACAGTCTCTCTTCTTCAGTCAAACATTAATTAAATTTCCTTGGAAATTGAGTAACTTGGATTTAGGTCCTAGGACCCATTCACCCAAGGGCGAATGTGTCCTCCTTAAGTTGAGGATCTCAAATTTTAATATGTTTTTGATGGCATTTTTATGATTCAAATTCAAATTACAATTATCGGCCTAGGACCCATTTTCCCAAGGGTTAATGGGTCCTCCTTAAGTTGAGAATCTTGATTTTTAATATGTTTTTAATGGCATTTTTATGATTAAAATTGAAATTGCAATTATTGACCTTTGATGTTTAATTGTCGGGAAATTAGAAAATTACCTATAAATACAAGGTCCTTTTATCAATTCAATATCTAGAATTTTTATGCAAGCATTCACAAGAGAAAAAATTATTTCCAAAGGTGTTCAAGAGAAGATTTATCAGTCTTATACAACAAAATTCAAGATATCAAGCATCATGCCAAAGTTATTTGCATCTATGCATGTTTTTGGAGCTGACATTGTGATGTAGGTTTCAAGCATTCAAGCATCAAGATCAACATCCAATCAAGAAATTTCATGCAAGATCAAGACCTTGGAGAGATGTGTTAGACTTCAGTCCTCTAAGGATCTCCATTCAAGGTTTTGGTGAGTTGCAACATAGCATTGTTCATTCATCATTCCTTCCATTCATGTTTCATTTCATTTCAAGGTTTAATTACCAAAAAAAGGTTTGACCAAGGAAAACTCCCATTCACCAAAAATAAACAAATTTTACCTCTCTTTGTATGTGTAGATTTGTAGGTGAAGAAGGATTGAAGATTGATCAAAATTACAATTTTGCAAATTTGTCAAGCCATAGAATCTTACTTGCAAAATTTAATTTTGAATTTTTGATAGTGAGATCTGGAGGAATTAGGAATGCAGATCTAGGAGTAGAGGACCGTGAAATCAGATTTTGGATCCCTGTTGTAAGACCCATTCGCCTTAGGGTAAATCTATCCTAGGAGGACACTCAACAACAACTTTTGGTGACTAGTACACATTAATTTACCCTTCTCATATCTGACGAAAGTTTGTTGTTTCTATTTTTTTATGCTTTAAATTTATGATCCAAGTTTCACATTGCATAATTGAGTTCATTTACTATTTTTAGTTTTTCTCCCCAAAGTGTTGTTCAGGAAAATTTTACCCCATCTTATCATTAGGAAATTTGCAGGATCTCCAATAGGGTTGACTCACCTAGGGTTGAAAGTCAATCCTACCTTTGGGGATCTCATTTTCTAATGAAATAGGAAAAAGATAGGTGCATCACATCACCCCATTTCAATATATAAAAGGCACATCATTTTCCTTCATTTCATTTTGGTGAACCTATTTTTCTATGATTCAGCTTACATTCAAGATTATTTTCTATCAAAGGAGAATTTACAACTTGCTCTTAATGAATACATCATCTTGGAGGGTATGAATTTTGTTGATGCGTTTTTTTCAACTCACCAAATCAAACATAACCCAACAATTAATTGTATCTTCCAAGCTATTAAAAGGGGTCTATAAAATGACTACAAACTCCCTTTCAAAAATTCCATTAATGCCCATTGTCTCCAACTAGACCTTGGTCTATTAGCTCGTGCTAGGGAGACTTTTAAACCAATTATATTCCTTCTTTGACATGCAAAAATTCCTCCTCCTATTTTTCCCTGCTCGAAGATGGTTGCTTCTATGGGTTAGACATCTACTTTGGCTTTGATTCCTCCTCCTCCCATGCAAAGTGATTCCTCCTTAGGCACTCCTCTGCAAGTAATCTTTTAAAATTCAAGCTTGTTAGTAAGTGCATGAATTTTTCTCTTTCCTACTTTTTCATGATTATTTTTGGGTTGGAGATTGTTTATTCTATTGCCACATTTGGCCACCTCTGTTTTGCTAGAATATCTCTAAGATTGCCTCTTTAAAGTTAGTTGTTATAAACTTTTCTCTTTTATTTAATATAATTTATAGGTGTTTTACATCTTTTACTTAAAAAATGTTTCTCTAAAAAATCTTATTTCGTTTTCATTTCCTAATATATTTTTTTCTATGTTGTATGATTAATTATTTTCATCTCATTGATTTCAAAATTGTAAAGGTTTTAGAAGATGAAAATGCTTTTTGAACTTTATAAGTTTAACAAATATAATAAGTTCTAAACCATTATAGTTATATAAAAAGTATGTATCATTTTATGGTTTTCAATCTAGTTATATTTAGGTGTTTTTTATTTTTGTGTGTAGCATTGAAATACTTACAACCCTCCACTAAACCTTTTTGTTTACATGCTAGTAAAACACAAGTAAAGCTTACATATTCAAGTTGGGTTCAAAAGTATTATATTAATTGAAAGGTATTGAAAGCATCCTTGCAAATTCTGTTTTGAGCATATCTTGTTATCATAGCATTCTATGAGATCACATTTCTTTGAGATAACTTGTCAAAAAATTCACATGTCTTATGTATACTTCCAAATTTTGCACACGCAACTACAACATTTGAGAACAATCTATTTGAGTTATGTTTTCATGGATGTTGATACCTTATCCACTTTGAGTTATGTTTTCGTGGACGTTGATACCTTGTTATAAAGCTCTCATTTTGGTACAGGTTGGGAGAATGTTAGCAAAGGTTGTGGAGGTCAAGTTTACACCTACCAATTGTATTTTCCTAAAAGTTTCCAAGGCCTTTTCATTAATTTTTTTTTTTCAATATCTTACAATCATTCTAGTCCGTGAGACCACATCTCTTTCAAACATTTTGTTAAACAATTTGTGTGCCTTTTGTATCCTTAGTTGCTTGCAACATGGGACAAATCTGTCTCTAATTATGCTTTTATGGAAGGTCATCCCTTGTTCTTAAGCTCCCATTTTGGCATAGGTAAGGGATAATGTTATCAAAGATTGTAGAATATGGCTTTATGCCTTCCAATTGCATTTTCTTAAATATTTCCTAAGTATTTTTGATACCCATTTTGTGCATATTTCGCTATCATTTCCATCCATGAAACCATGTTCATTTGAGGTATTCTATCAAAAAATTTGCATGCCTTGTGTATGCTTCCACATTTTGTATACATATGTACTAGGGTACTTGCAACTACTATGCTAGATAAAAATCCAACTTTTCATTATGATTTAATGGATTTCACCACCCTTGTAATGCTCCAAACTTGACAAGCTCAGAACAAAACTTGATGGAACAACTTATTTTTTTGAAACAACAATTATAACACTGATAATGCAATAATGAAATGTTGCACTTGTATGAAACATGCACACAAGCATCATAATGGAACAATGCTAGATACAACAAGGAAATTCACCATTGCATAAGAAAAGTAGAAACAACAAAAGACTAACCAATCGTGGAATAAATCCACTGAGATGGACATACTAGAGATAGAGAGAGGAAAACACCTACATGATGATCGGTTACTAAACCATGATCAACCTCCAGTCCTCATCCAAGCACACTAAACCACTCTAAACGTAGAGGAAAACCTATAAAAGAGGTTTCCCAACCAAGAGACACAACTCACCACAAATAGGAATGATGATGAGTCACTTCCAAAAAAATTCATGCTTCCCAAGATATCTTGTTACAATGAAACAACACACAAGAGGGAGAACTAATCGAAAACACCCCATGATCCCTAAGGAATGTAGAGGAAACCAACAATGCCAATCGAGGAGTCTTATGACCTTCCCAAGTCTTCACAAGACTAGAAGAATGATATCCCACAACCTAAGGTTGACAAGTGAATCCTTTTAGAAGATTACACAAAACAATGCAAGATATGTCATACTTCCTTAATTATGAGACTTGAGAACAAAGTCAAAGCACTAATAGGACTTTGAGACTATGGTGAACAACTTTTAAAAAAAAAAATTCCCAAACGAAGTCCCGAAAACACAAGGAAATAACAAGTTCAGAGGGAGAAAAATTGACTAGGTTTAGAAGTTAGATGACCAAAATGGCTAGAATGGAAAAATTAAAAGCTATAAAAATTATTTGACAAGGGAATAGGGCTTAGAAAACCTCTACCTATTAGTGGTTAAGAGGATTTTCTCTTTGGTTTTTCTATGGGAATGAGGTCGCCCCAACACACTTAACCAAATTTTTGAGTTTTCTGGCCTACAAAACCATGCCACCCACCTAATACCAGGCTGCCCCAACATGATACCAGGCTACCCCAGTAGTCTTAAACATTTTTTGAAAACTGGGTTTAACTTATTGCTAGATAGAGCCACCTAGGTGCAAGACCAAGCCACCCAACTATGAAATTTGACACTTGGGTTCATTTTAAACACCAAATGAAGTGTTTTTATCTTTGATTAATCATTTTAACATCATGATAAGGATAATGCATAAGATATCATATGCTCGATACCAACACCGGGCCACACAAATGACAAAAATACTCTTTTCATTTTACAAGTTACATCCATCTCCAAAGAGAGGTTCCAAATCAACAATTGACAATATAATTGAATGAAATACATATATCTACATAAATTAAACTTGAAAGTAGATGATGCCACGCCATTCCTTGATCCATGAGCCTTAAGTCCCCAATGATGGTTACCATGCCACTCGACCTCATGGAATCAAATGATCCACTCCCACCATGCTAAGAGATAGTCATATGAGCTACAAACACAACACACACCAAACAAATTGGGAAATGTGTTGGTGTAAATAAAGTATTGTACCTAGTTAATTCATTACTAGGGGACTTATTTACATGTTAAGTTTACTTAGGTCCTAGGAATCTTTCTAGAAGCTGTTAGTTGTCATTAGTTGTTATCTTATCTTTTGACTTGTAACTTATGTGACCTAGGTGGTTGTGATAAGTTGTCTCATGTCATATGATTAAGATACTTGTCATAATCTTATGACATCTTATGTGGCACCTTGGCTATATAACCCAGGGATCTCTACTACAATTACACACACATATCCATTGAATCATAATTGATAATAATACAATTTATTCTTGTCATATTCATATTCTCTCTCTTGTGCTTTCCATTTGGCCTCTAGTTCTTGGGTGGCTATCTCCATAGCCAGTTATAAAATGGTATCAGAGCGGGTTGGGTGCCATTGGATAGTCTTTTTTTTGAAGAGAGATGATAAATCTTGAATAGTTGAGTATGCTCTTCTCTTGCATCGTATGATGATCTGTAGAATTAGAAAATCTTGATAGAAATACTAGAGATTTGGGGGAGTTCCTCTTTGTGGCTCTTTATTGCAGGTTCAAATCAGAGCTTGTTGATGTAAATTTGAGCTCACCATTGAGTTTAAGAGGTTCAAGATAGTCAATTTTTCCTTTTGTTTCGTCTAAATTGAACAATGAGGCCAAATCTATGAGGGTTTGAAGCTGAAGAGTGGTTGCCATATCCAAAAGGTAGCTACATTTTTGGAGCATTTTGGGTCAAATCTGACCCTACCAATGCATCCAGAAGGGCTAAAAACCCTAATATTGACTATCAATTTGTCGAATTTGGAGTAGTTGTCGGTCGAGGCAAAAAAAAAAATCCTGAGTCGTACGACCCCCTAAGTCGCCATCATTACATAGTGGTATGGTTTTTCAAAATAAAATATTTTATTTATTTTTTGGAAATTTTTTGAATTTTTTTTTTAGAAAAATATAATTCGTGCAATGAATATTTGTAAAAGTTTTTTTATTAAAAAAATCAAAATAAAAAAGGGGAAAAAGAAAATTTATGTGGATATTTGTTTGCAGGATGTACCTACAACAACTAGTACAACTGCCATAGGTAGTGGCAGAGGGTGCCACTTGGCACACTGCCAGTGGCTCACCACTACCCCACACGTAGTCCCCGCATACCAACAACGGCCCCTCTCAATCACCTAGTCCGTTAAATAAATCAAAATTCAAAAATAGTCAACTGACAAATGAAAAATCAAACCAGCAATAGAAAATTCAAAGATTCCTGTAGTATATTCTTCCCTCAAATATTCCTTGGAAGATTTTGGCCAATCACATTGTGACAATGACGAGCATTTAGTCGTCAAAGTTAAGCGCACAAACAGGAGCATATTCTGTAGGGAAGGAGAATATTCCATTTTGACGGCCCCAAAGACATCAAATTTAATTGTGTGAACTATTGAAGTCATCACTATGTCAGCGATGATGTCAATATCCTAAAAATAATTTCCCCCCCTCACCAATGGAGTTTTTTATTTTGCAGTCGAACTTTGAAGGCTCATAATTTGCTTATTTTGACTCCTTTTTTTGAGCAATTTTTTTATTTGGGATAATTTTTCACGCTCTTCACAGCGGTGCAATCAAAATTTGGTTTTGGTTTCTGGTTTTTCCATAAATTCTAGATTATCATAGGTGTTGTTGTTTCATCCTCATTTTGGGAACTTTAGGGGCTCATATCTTGCTTGAATACGGTAACATTTTTGGGTGATTTTTTTTTAAAGTGCATATGTTTTCATGTATTTTCCAGTGGTGTAATCAAATCGCTCTCATATGCTATTAAATTTTTACTTTGAGCCTGTGGCCTATTTTTGGCATTTTCATGTACCAAGATCAAGAGCACTTTGTTGTTTTTGGAAAGTGGCATTTGTAATTGCACTAAGTAGAAAGTGCCACAAATCAAATATTGCTTAGGGGGGGTTTCATGACTGAGTAATTTGGGGGGGGGGGTAATCTTTCAATGGTTGGTTGCATTCTTTTGCTTGGTTTTTGTTCTTGCAATAGGGAAATCTCAAATTGAACTCCTAAATCCACATAATTATGCTACATGGAGAAAATTAGTATGGAACTATCTCATGGGAAAAGGTCTAATAGGATATCTAAAGGAAACCATTTCTCAACCTACTGATGCTAAAGAATTGGCAAGATAGGAGATTGATCGTGAGAAAACACTTGGATGCATATGTTCATTAGTCTCATTTGATTTATAATTTCATGTTGAATCATGTAAAACACCTAAAGAGGCTTGGGAGGCTTTTGAAAAATTGTATGGTAAAACAAATAAGATTAAGGGTATCATATTGATAATGATTTGATGAATCTTGATCCTAAATTTTTTGACCACATCCAAGACTATATCTCCAAAGTTAAGCAACTAAGAACACAGTTGAAAGAATGCAGCATTGATAAAGCGGATTTATAATTGATTTTGAATGTGTTATCTAAGCTTGGTCCTAAGAATTCAGTATTTGTTTCTGGCTTTCATACCCATTAATTTTTTATGGGAGCATCATATGTTGATCCTAAGTTTGATGACTTTGTAAATCTCCTAATCCAAGAGGAAGCTAAGTTAATGAACATGGGTATAATCAAGTCTTCCAAGTCATAAGCATTGTTGGCTAGTGACTCAAAGGTACAATAAGAATTATTGAATATTGATAAGAAGCAAAAGAAGAAAAAGAACAAGCCACCTAAGGAATCAAAATTTTCTCCCTCAAAAGGGGAATCATCTAAGAAGGAGAGGCCTACTTATGCATATTACAAGAAGGATGGACATGAAGAACACTATTGTTATAAGAAGGATATTGATGAGTTGAAACATCTTCTCAAAAAGAATCACATTGATTTTCCTTCTAGAATGTATGAATCTTCTCCTTCTTCAAAACAATATAAAAAGGACAAAGGTCAAGCATCTACATCAAGATATAAAGGACATGCTCTTTGTGCTTTTCCAGGTCATGGATTAGGGAGATGACTTGTAAATTCAGGAGCATCTCATCATATGGCATCTTCACAGTCTATATTCTCTTCTTTTGAGCCTTGTACTATGTCTTCTATTTTGATGGGAAACAATACATACATGAGTGTAATTGGGAAGGGATCTATTATTTTTGGGGACAACACTTTTTAGGATGTTTTGTGTGTTCCTCATTTGACGAACAATCTTCTTTCAATATATCAGATTACACATGGTGGAGATGGGAGGACTATGGAGTTCACACCTAATTCATTCATCATTCGAGACTTGGAGAGTAGAGATAACATTGCTAATATGATGGTTGATCATTCTTCTTGGTTGTATACCTTTGCAATTTTTTCTTTTGATGATGACATTGTTCCTTCAGCTATTGATCACACTTCTAGTATGAACGATGATTCAGAAGATACATTTGGCTTCTTAAACTTGGGATTTATCACATTAGATCCAATTATTGAGCCATGCATTCTATCTCCTCCATCTACTGTTGTAGTTGTTGATGCTTGTGTTGCTATAGATATGGATTCTTGTGATTTAGTGTAGTAGGATCTTCAGTCTTTCAGATTTGGCTACTTGTGATGGCTTCTTGATAGGTATTTCAGACTTGTTTGTGGAGTCACATATTGTATATTTGGGGGACATCATTGATGACATTCATCTTCTCTTTGATGGAGAAGATCCTTCTTCAGTTTTTGTGAGGGAACACCTTGACCCTCTTGTTCAATCTTTACATGATCATTCTTTGCAGTTTGACGTGACTGTGGATCCTTTTGGACAAAATTTGGAGGATGATACTTTGTCTTTAGAGGGGATATCTTTGTCTTTGTATTGTGTTCTACATTCATCTCTACTAGATTCTGGATGGTCGTCTTCAATAGTGTGGCCTAGAACACCTGTTTGGAGTGTGTCAGGTTTCGACATCGACATGGAGACACTTGAGCATGCTTTAGAGACATCACATATCATCCATCTTCCTGACATCCTGCATACATTCATGGTTTTGTTTCTTCCTAAGGGGAGGAATGTTGTTCGACAAGATTGGATCATCTTCAACATTCAATGTCGAGCTTCTACCATCATTGCAAGAGACTCAACATTGAGGGGGGGCTGCATTGTCTCTCTTTGTCTTCTCTCTTATGGGGGGTCTTTTTCCTCACGTGGGTTTTGGCCTTCTCATTCTTCATTGAGATCATTAATTTTTGGTATTTCATCTCTCTTTTGGGGAGGAGTTTTGTCCCATTGGGTTTTCTCCTTTTCTCCATTTGAGAGAGATTTCTTTGTCATTTCTTTTCATGTGTACATGGGTACCTAACATGGTCTAGTAGTCGTGACCCATCTTTGTGTCATTTGCATAATAACCTACTACTCCCTAAGTTGCACTTAAGGGTGGGTGTTGGTGTAAATAGAGTCTTGTACCTATTTAATTCATTACTAGGGAACTTATTTACATGTTAAGTTTACTTAGGTCCTAAGAATCTTTCTAGAAGGTGTTAGTTGTCATTAGTTGTTATCTTATTTTTTTGACTTGTAACACATGTGACCTAGGTAGTTGTGATAAGTTGTCTCATGTCATATGATTAAGACACTTGTCATAATATTATGACATCTTATGTCTCACCTTGGCTATATAACCAAGGGGTCTCTACTACATTTACACACACATATCCATTAAATCATAATTGATAAGAATATAGTTTATTCTTGTCATATTCATATTATCTCTCTTGTGCTTTCCATTTGGCCTCTAATTCTTGGGTGCCTATCTCCATAGCCAATTCTAACAAGATGGATTACACACATGCCATACATAATAATACATTCCACATACATATCATAAAACAACCTATCATCCAACCACAAGATGGATCCAATACATATTATCACATGGTACAATCACAATGGCATAACAAAAACCACAATGGGAAAACTTAGCAATGTCACATCACAAACCGTATTGGGTCAACTTACCAATTCCATAGCATATAATTGTAGACACGTAAAATGTACTGATTGACTTTGGACATCTGATCCTGACCACTAACCTCATTTCATCCTGAATCATTATTCGGTCTAACCATTTAATCAAATGTCTTTATTTGATTAAATTCATCAATATTCCTCTCTTAATTAAATAAATCAGTTATCTAATTAAATCATCCTTTCTCGATAATTAAATTAACCATTCTGATCTAATTATCCTATTTAATTAAATAATTTTATTTGATTAAATCTCTAAAGTCTATCTATTAAATAAAATAAATTAAAAACTTATTTAGTTTAATCTAACATCATCTCTTTTAATTAAATAAATCAAAAGTCATTATTTAATTAATCCTTTTATCGCATTCTTCTTATATTTGATTTAAATAAATCCATAAATTTAAGTCAAATAGGTCACATCATTTAATCCCTTCATTAAATTACTTAACCTTGATTAATTTAATCTCTTCTCATGTCCCATCCTCCATCTTTTACCACTTGCACATAAAAATAGAGCTATTTGATTTATTAAATTTCTATTTTCTTCAACAAGGCATCTTTTAAGGAATATTCCTCAAGTTTGAATTCAAAATCCAAGTGGACTTTGTCCTTCCAACAAGGCATTTACTTCTTTTACAAAGTCCTTTTTCCTTGAGCCAAGTGACATTCAATGCACCTTCTTTCCCTCTTGCATGTCATTTCAACAAATTCAAAATTCAAATATATGCATTTATTGACACATTCTTCAAAACTTGCACATCCTCCATCCATTCACCCATTGACAAGTGGCATTTTGTCATTGGCTAAATCTTAGTCCCACATTGCTCTATTTTGGACATTCTTCCATCTTCTCATTCTATAAATAAGAGGCTAATCTCCTCATTTCATCATCCATAATTTGAGTAAACTTATTATGCTCAAATATTTAGCAATCTTCATCCATATTTTCAAATTTGTAGCTAGGTTATGCAGATTTTTGTCTTGAAGTGCTCATCATTCTTCATCAAATTCGATCACAACCTTCATAAAATCATCAAATTTAGCATTGGAGTTGGGAAAGGGCCAATTTTCACATCAAATTGGCACCAATTCCCCCATGGGATCAAGAGTTTGCATTGTCTTCAATAGGATTTAGCTTTCTTTCTTGTTCTTTCATTTTATTCTTTCTTCATTTCCTATTTTAAACTTTGCTAATGGATTTCATGGGGAATCCTTGTTCTTATTTGCATATGATCTCCTAATGTGTTCTTTTGTTGTGTTTTGAAGGTATTCGGATTGGGGTTCGACAATAACCATCATTGAATAACTCACTACAAGGGTACCACAAAGATCATCATTGGACCAACTCACCAATGGCAGATCACACACACAAGCCACTAGGGTAAGATGCTAGAGAGCTAGTTAGGGAGTTCCATCACAATGCTCAAAAGTACGGAACCCATGGAACCTAGTAATTCTCTCATATAGATGAGGATACTTGATCTTACAAGACCCAAGCTCCCTGAGCTGGCATGTCTTCCCAAGCATCCTTAATTTGTATTAGCACTCAAGGCATGAGAGGGGTATCCATTATCTTAATTAATTACCTGTGTTTAAGTAATTATCACTTGATTAAATGAATCCCCACCCATGATCACCCTACTTGCCACTTTGGACCGGGGACATGTTGGGAGCCACTCTCATAACCCTCTCCAGTACCTTATTCCTAGGCTCTTCACACTCTCCATCAAGTGTGGCACAAAAACAAATACAGAATTCCAACCTTTCTAGATTAAATAAAAAATTTCCACAACATTAATTAACATATATCATGAAGTACAACTTCATTAGAACATTACAAAACACTCACCAAACCCTCAAACGAGTGTGGCATGAAAATCAATACAAAAATATAACTTTTTCCAAATTTGATGAAACTTTCCCACAACATCAATTATCACATTTCATGAAGTTCCACCTTTTCAAAACATTCAAAAACATCCATTTTCATGTAAAACTTTTAAATTTTCCAAATAGTTTAACAAAGAAAAAATCGGGTTTTTCCTAATTCCACCATCAAAATTTATCAAAATTTGAAAGTTTAAGAATCAAAATTCTAAGAACACCCTTTGGTTGCAAATATGCCCAATACCTCTCTTAAGCTATAAAATTGGCATTTTCATCCTTTCCTAAAATTTTGGGCATGGTAACCCTACCATTTTGATTTTTTAAAAATTAATTAAATCTCTACTCTAAACCAATCAATTTGCAAAATAAAAGGAGATGAGAGGATTCTACACTCCCCTAATCATTCTCCTACACACAAACTTGAAGAATAATGCTCAAACAAATTTAAAACAAAGAAAATACCTCAATGCCCTCCAAATTTTAAAATATAAAATTTTCCAAGCATGCCAAACGATGAGTCACATAACAAGCAAGAACGATCCTTTCCTGATTCTTATCCCAAAGGATCCAACCTTGTTGAATTTCGATAAGAATTACACTCCCAATCAACAATTTTCCAAATTGCTTAAACAAAGTTTTTTCTCTCACACTATTTTCCCAATTTCACAACATAAAAAATAGAAAAATAGAATGCCTTTTTCCCTATTTACCCATTTCACAACTCAATTAAAAATTAATTAAAAATTCATATTTCTATTTTGGAATTCAAAACTCCCTGAATTTCTCCCAAAACCAAATTGATCAATCAAATCCATTTAAAAAATACCATTTAACGTATAATTTAACCATTAAATCCATTTAAGCATATTTTCATTAAATTTATGAAATTCAGAATTTAATCAAGATAATTAAATCAATCGTAATTCCCAATCCATTGAATTTCACAATTAAATTAAATAATAGATTAATTTCATTTCTTCTTTCATTCTATTTTCCCCTTTCTCAAAGCACAAAGAATATTTTAATAATAAATATAAGAATCATTTAAATTCCTAATATTTCATTTACGAGAAAAATATGAAATTTAAACCATCAATTGCATTAGACATTTATTGGTTGTTCACGACATAGGGATTCTGGAATGATTCCTAATTAGATCCAGGTTTGAACATAATGTCAAATATGACACAAACTGTACTCGATTCAAGTACAATGGGGGAATGGACATGAAGGGGCTCAACGTGACATCTTCAAATTAACCACCATTGGGGAATAACTCAAACCTATCTAGTCATATTGAGAAATAACCCTATATCTATAACCATTCAATGCACGTCAAGGGTATTTGCTCAATGTATGTATAGCCAAAGCACATCATAATCATCCCAATGGGGTCCAATAGCATAAGCATAAAATGACATCTATACATCCATCATATAAATACTTAAATAAATCATTCCTTCTAAACATTAATAATCAGAATCACGTTTAATCATAGCATAAATAATGAATTTCACCAAATTGAAGCATAATAAACCAATCATGTAAATGCAAAAATTGCCACCAACTAACATGTTGAGGAATCTCATCTCAAACATGCAGTGGTTCATACACACCAATCAGAGCCATAAAATAATCACCATAACAATCACAAGGAAATGATGAATCTAAAACACCGATCCACACTTTAACAAGAAGCAAATGGGAGGGGCACTACAACCCTATTCTAAATTATCATTTTTGCATAGGCTTGGATGATGCTAACAAATGTTATGGAGACTAGCTTTATACCTCATGATTGCATCTGCTTAGAAATTTCTGAGGCCTTTTCAACTAAACCATTTTTGTGCATACAAAAATCATCATATTCCATGAGACAACATTTATTTGGGGCATTTGATTGAAAAGTCTTAAAACCTCATCAAGAATACCATTCTATGCATACCCTACAATCATGGCATTCCATAAGCTTGCACTTTTTTTAGGCATTTATCAAATAGTTCACACATGATTTTTATAGTCTCCCACACATTGAATACATATCTACTAGGGCATTTACAACTACAATGTTTGACAAAAATACACTTTCTAGTATTCTCCGTGGATGTCTATTCCTTGTTCTAAAGCTCTATTTCAACACAAGCTAGTAGGATAATGACAAATATTGTGGAATTTGGATTTATAGCTACGCCTTGTATTTGGTTGAAAGTTTTCAGTGCTTTTTTAACAAGACTATTTTGTGCATATTCTACAATTATCGCAACCTTGGAGACAACATATTTTTAAGAGACATTGTCAAATAGTTTAATTGCCTTTTGTCTTCTTTGACATATTGAAATAATATTTGCAAAGCAAAAGAAATTATATTTTATAATATTCTCTTCATATCAACCCCTTAGTTAATGGAATGGATTTAAATAAATTTAATAGAGAAATTTAACGCATCAAAACATAATTAAATAATTTAGTTAATATAGAAAGAATATTATAGTTTAGATACACTACAAGAAAATCAATATAAAATTGAAGAGAAAATATGTTATAAATAAGAAAGAAAAATATCATAGAATGTACTACTACACTGATTTGTACTAGGATCTATGACAATTGCTAATGAATGCTTAACTATCACAACGATTGATTCAAGCTTTACAAATGAATTTAACATAACAAAAATACTTAATCAACATAGCATAACAAGATGACAACATAATGAAATAGAGAAAGAGATAGAAGACAAAACACAATTGATAACAAAGTTCGTCTAAGTGGACAACATCTTCGGGTCCCTCTCCAATAGAGTGAATGATCCTATTATGCTCCAAGAACAAGATTACAATTGCAAAATTGAACCATTCCCTTCCAGTATTTCAACGGCATAACATTCCTCCAACATACAAGAATGGCTTCAAGTCTTCAATGTAGTTCTCTCAATGTCATCACCTGCTTGATTTTTGAATGCCTCCTCTCCCAATTTCACTCCTTTTTATACAAAAAAAAATGGCCCAATTTGGTTGATAACCAAATGATTTACAAAATATTACCTATCTCCCTTTACAGGAAAAAAAAAAATCCCACATAATCCCCCCTATCAAATATAAAAATCATTAATATCCCCTTTTAAAAATTATGTAGGCCCTTCAAAATTTATATTCTCGGGCTTCTTTGGGTTTATTTTAGTCTTTTAAATAGATTGGAAGATTTTTTGTTTTTTAAATATGGGGGTATTTGTTTGAAATAAAAGGCAATCGGTTCTTAGACTCTATCAAAACCAACTGATGCCATATATAGATTAAAATCCATTCAATGGCTTATCGGTGGTTATATCTTTTGGTGGCGGGGTAGTCAAGAGTTCGACCCCCACCACCATTCAATTTAAAACTGAGTTCAACCAATTTAATCAACAAAACAATATGGGTTCCCAATATGGTAAAGTGTAAATCTTGCAGTGCATCGGTCAGGGGTTTGGCTCATGGAGATGAGGTGGGGATTTTGAATCCGACCACTCTATTTTTATAAAAAATAACTTGCAACCAATCGACCATCAAAGGAAGGATAAGGAGGTTCCATGTGGCACCCAAAAAATGTGCCACATGGCACAATTTCATTCACTAATGTTGCTGACTGGATGCCACCTCGACTATTGACTGGGACTTCCATGTTGCTGCCAAGTCATCTGTATGACATGACACGTCATCATATAGACTGTACTACCCACAATGTCACTTGCCATGTGTTAGGTCTTGATTGATCCACATCATCATCTGTACCTTATGGATTGTTGAGTCATTGTGTTGACATCATGTTGACATCATCAGCTATACCACTTGGCCCACTTGGTCAACCCAACTTTGATTGGTGATATCTCGGGCGTACAGTGTTAGATTTTGATGAAATGAATGTCATTGGTTTTGTGTCATCGATATCTTTGATTTGATGCCATTTTCGTCGATTTTCGAGATCATTTTTTCCACTTTTCTGTCACCCTTAGGTACCAGTTTGACCTGAAGTTTGACCGGCCATAACATGGACATACAGGCTCCTTTCAACTCCATTCAAGTTGTGTTGGAATTAGAATTCTGAGCTTTTTCTGTTGGTGCTGAATTCTAGAGCTTTGGGGACACTTCAATTTTCACTGAAAAAGTATCCCCCTGGATCAGTCCTCCCCACTGGAGAGCTTTTGGACCTCTGAAAGCTTGATTACTCAGAAAGCAAGATGACATCCTCTTGCAACTCTAACATATACTCTGGTGAAAGATCATCAATTGAGGGAACCTGAATGTCTGTGTCTGCATCCAATATCGTTGGAGGCTTGTACAACTTTAGATTCTCAACATTGACAACTGAATAGATGTGCATGTATGGGGGAAGATTGAGGCAGAAGGTGTTGGTTCCAATATTTTCCAAGATTTTGAAGGGACCATACCGAATCGGCTTGAGCTTCCTTCCTTCGCCTTGCATTCTTTCCTTGTTAATATGTAACCAAACTCTGTCTCCAACCTGGAAATGGTGATCACTGCGATGCTTATCATGCCAAGCCTTGTATTTGGCTTGGCTCTTCTCCAACTGTGCTTCCACTTCTTGATGAATTGCTTGGACTTTCTGGATGAACTTCAAATCCTTTTCTACATCATGGTGTCCATCTTCAACATCGTCCTTCCCAAAAGAAAAATCCATCAGTGTTTTAGGCACATAATCGAAGCAAGTCTCAAAAGGAGACCTTTTGTAGAAGAGTGTGTTGCATGGTTGTAAGCATGTTGCACATAATGGCGAATCTCATCCCACATCTTGGGATGCTTTCTGCAGTAACCTCTAAGTAGATGCACAACTATCATGTTTACTACCTCTGTCTATCCATCGGTCTGCGAATGGAAGGTTGTACTCTTCTTTAGTTTGGTGTCCATGAGTCCCCACAAAGCTGACCAAAATTCCCCTAGGAATCAAGAATCTTGATCCAATATAATAGAAGTAGGTAACCCAAAATGAACCCAAACAAATTAGAAGTACATATGAGTTGTCAGTTTAGTAGTGACCTATTTTTTACAAGGCATTAGAATACACATTTTGTTGAACCAATCAACTACTACATACAGATAATCACATCCCTTCCTAGACATAGGTAACCCCCTGAAAAAATCCATTGAAACACTTTCCCATGGACGGGATGGTATAGGTAGAGGTGTGTACAACCCAATTTCCTATTACTAGGTTTACTTGTTGCACACATGACACAACCTCTAATGTACTTAGTTACAGTTTCTTATATATGAGGCAAGTAACAATACTTCCACAGCTGAGTGATTTTCTTGCTTACCCCAAAATTTCTTGCAATCAATGACATGTTTGCTTCTCTGATTACCTATGCTTGTTTATCTTTTGGAATGCATAACTTTTCCAAGTGATACAACAGTTTATCCTGCACATAGTAATATTTCTCTTCTATATGTTTGCTTGCAATTAGAGCTGAATAAATTTCCTTAAAGTCTTCATCATTAGCATATTGTTTTTGAAAACTTTCATGTACCATGGAACTACCTTTAAGGATAATCAAAGCATTCATAACAGGAGGCCTAGACAACATATCTTCTACTTTGTTATGGGAACCTTTCTTATACTTAATTACCAAATGATTTTTTTGAAGAAAACCCATCCACCTAAAGTGCCTACTTTGTTGCAGTTTAGACTGTGAATGCAAATATTGAAGTGACTGGTGATCAGTGTGGACTACAGTTTCCTTCCCCATTAAGTAGTGTTTCCAATTTTTAACACTCTGAACTAATGCATAAAGTTCCTTATCATAAGTAAGATAGTTAATTACTGCACTTGTAAAGGTCTCAAAGTGATAGCAGATTTGTTTACCTCCTTGCATTAGCACTACTCCCATGGAAAATCCACCTTGATCTCGAACAGTTGGTGTAGATCTAGTAAAGCCAAAATTGGTGTTGTGCTCAACTTTTCTTTCAAAGTGTTAAAGGTCTTCTACTGTGGTCCTCCCCACTAAAAAGTGTCTTCGTATTGGTCAATGCGTGCAATGGTGATGCAATGTAGGAGAAGTTTGCAATGAAATTTCTCCAGTACTGGACTGTACCTAGGAAACTTCTGACTTCAGTGACTGTACTTGGCTTAGGCCATTTTACAATAACTTCGACCTTCGTAGGGTCTACTTTCAATTGACCACCACCTACCACATAGCAAAAGTACACTAATGATGTCTTAGGGAATTCACATTTAGACATCTTTACAAAAAGTCTTTCTTTTCTCAATACATCAAAAACTTTCTTTACATGACTTACATGATCTTCCCAAGTTCGAATGAATACAAGAATATTATCTAAATAGACTATGAAAAAATCATCAATAAAAGGATGAAAGATATCATTCGTGACTCTCATAAATGTAGCTGGTGCATTGCAAAGCCCAAAGGGCATGACCAACCACTCGAATAATCCTTGTTTTGTCTTAAATGCAATTTTCTAAATGTCATCTTTTGCAATTCTTATCTGATGATATCCGCTATGCAAGTCTAACTTAGAGAAATAAATTGCATGTTTTAATTGATCAATTAAATCATCAATTTAGGGAAGAGGACACATGTTCTTTACTATTATCTTGTTTAGGGCTCGATAGTCGATGCACATTATCCAAGACCCATCCTTCTTTGGAACCAACACAATTGGAGAACCACAAGGAGATGTACTAGGATGGATGACTCCTTTTTCCACCAACTCCTGAACTTTCTTTTTGATTTCTTCATTCTACAAAAATGATAAACAATACATGTTGATGTTTGGAAGAGGCACATCCTGTTGTAAATGGATTTCATGTTGTATCTCTCTCTTAGGTGGCAACCCCTTTGGTTCCTAAAATAATTCATCATAAGTAGAAACTATTTTGACCATCTCAGTTTTACACTTTGGATCACACCCCTTAAATGCTTCAGCTTTTTCATCCTCTTGAGGTTTTACGCCAAGCATTAATACAAAATTCTTACTAGAATTGACCAACCTTTTCATCTGACCAGCATTGACTAGTGCAAGATTAGTCCTAAATTTGTGTGCACATACAAGGTATTCTATCCTATCCTTAAAAAGATGATACTTATTCTCCCCCTATAAACGATTACTTTTTTTTCATATAGATAAGGACTCCCTAACACAAGCCCACAAATATCCAAAGGGACAAAATCTACTTCTACCTCATCAACAAAGTTTGCAGTGATAGAAAATCTCAATTTACATTGTTTCATTACCTGCTGTTGAGAATCATTGCAAACCCATCCAAGCGGATATGGCTTTGGATGAGGTGTTGTAGTTAAAATAAGTTTCTTTACCAACTCTTTAGATATTAAGTTGACTTGAGAACCCATATCAAATAGTGTGTCAATCTTAGTGTGCTTAGTTACAATGCAAATATGAAACAATTCATTCTGTTGTTTATCAACTTTAGGAGTAGAAACTTTACTTGTACTTTCATAAGAAACATTTGCATCAGAAGAGAGAATTATACCTTTCCCTTTACCTTGGATCCCAGCAGCAACAATTTTTGTTTCATCTCCAAAATCAGATCCAAGATCTTGTTGAATCACTGCAACATCCTTTTGCTTGCTTTTATTGCCTCCATATCTTTTTGGTCTTAATTCGAGATGCAACTTCCAACACTTCGAATCATCATGTCCCTCTTTCTTGAAATGGGAGAATGTGGGTTTACCACCCTCCTTCTTAACTGTAGTTGTCGTTTTCCCCTTTCCTTTATCTTTATCTTTGTCTTTACCCTTAGACTTCCCCTCAGACTTAGATGGTTTCTTTGAAAAATTATCACTGAAAGTGTTCTTACCCCTTGACTCTAAATGAGTGGCTTGGACTGACACTTCGTCTAGATTATTAGGACTCAACATTAGAATAGTATGTCTTAGGTAAGAATGCAAACCACCTATGTACTTAAGTAATGTATCCTGAGTATATAATGGAACATTTAAAGCAATAGCCTATTTTCTAAACTCATGGGTGTAATCTTGGACAGACTGACCCTTACCTTGCCTGAAATTTTTCCAATTCATTGTTAATTGCTGCATATAACCTAAAGGATAAAACTATTTTTTAAGGGCAACAACAAATTCCATCCAAGTCATATTAACCTTACCATGGTGAGCAATTTCCTCCCGAGTCCTACTCTCCCACTATGTGAGAGATGTACCTCCCAACCGGAGAGTGGCTAACTGGATCATAGAAGCATCTTCTGCTAGGCCTTGAATCCTACAATACACTTCTACCTGTTGGATCCAATCATCTAACTTTTTGGCATTTAACTCTCCACAGTACTTAGGCAATTCAAATTTTACATCCAGTTTAATAATAGGCTTAGACTTGTTGTTGAAAGGATTAATAGTAGTAGTAGTAGAAGAAGAAGAAGAAGAAGAAGAAGAAGAAGGGGAAGATGGAGAAGAAGGGGAAGATGGAGGAGATGGAGCTTTTGGAGCTTTTCCTTCTTTGTCCTTTTGATCTTCCTTTTTTTCTCGCTTCGAAGATCTCCCTTTTTTCGCTTCTTCTTTTCTGCATAAAGCTCTTCCACCATAGCCTTCATGTTGAGAAAGGCTCACTAAAAAGACTTATCATCAAACTCAGGCCTAGTACTTTTCCCAGCTTTTGTTTCTTCAATCATTGGCAAAGTCCTTCGTTTGTCGATCTTAGGATTGTATTCTTCTAACTCGCCTTCACCTTGTTGTTTCTTGGAACATGTTAGCATCCACTTTTGCAATACTAGTCACACAAAGCTCTAATACCAAACTTGATCTGTATTAGTATATATGAAAATTGTTAATTAATGCTTAAGTATCCCCTGGATCATACACACTTATTGTTATGAACAAATAATACCTAATTTGCATAATTAATACACCCTTTTTAATCATTTGATGCATGTTGATACCTTGTTTTAAAGATCCCATTTTGACATAGGCTAGGAGGATGTTAATAAATGTCATGAGATAGGCCTTACACCTACCAATTGTATTTTCTTAAAATTTTCCAACCCTTTTCATTAAACCCATTTTTTACATATCCTACAATTATTCCAATCCATGGGACCACATCTCTTTGAGACATTTTTTCAAATAGCTCACATGCCCTATGTATTCTTCCATATTTTGCATACATGTGCACTAGGGCACTTGTAACTTGACATGAGACAAAAATATAGTTTTGATGATTTATTTTGGAAAATGTGAGAAGAATCTTGGAAAAAGTTGTGGAATTTATTTTACACTTTTTTTATTGCATTTTCTTACAATTTTCTAAGATATTTTGATATCCACAGTTGTATATCCAATAATCATAGTAGTCCATGAAACCGTATTCTTTTGAAGTTTTTTTTCAAATAGTTAACATGTCTTGTGTATACTTCCACATTTTGTATATATAGTTCTCATTGCTATAAGGTGGGACATTCATGAAAACATCCCCAAAGGTATTGTAGCACCTACTTTTTGAACATAGTTTTTTCATTGATGTCAAAGTGTTATTGACGTCCATTGATGTCAAATACATGTGAAAGTAGTATGTCAGTTGCAAATGTTGCAGAATGTTAATGTTATCATTATTGAAAATGACAACATGGGAAGTTTGGGTGCACATGGAATTAGTAATTTTTATTTGTCTACTACCTTTGTGGAAGTTTGGAAATGTTTGTGGTAGTGTTTTGAGGTTTTCTACTTAGAAGAAGAACATGCTCTATATTGGACTATGATTTTTTTTGGTACCGCATTTTACTATTAATTATTTTTTCTTGCATTTTGGAAGTTAAATAATTCTACACATGAACTATCGTAGTCTCAAGTTTCAATAGATTTGAGTTACAAAGTTGCAAGATAAAAGTAATAGAGTAAAGTTTGTGTTTGTTGGTTGACTATGAATAATGTTTGAGTGCTTAGGTCAGAGAAGGGAAGTGTGCACCAGCTGGAGGAAGCATGTGAAGATAAAATAGGACCATTTAATATCATGGAAGGAAGCACATGACATCATATTACACTGGCGGTAATGCATTTTATTTGGGACCGAGCTGATTACACATTTTATATCATTTTGAATTAAGGTTTATCCTTTGCAAACATGGCTTATTATAGATGGTGTTAAAGGGTCCTAGGTTGACATTTAGATGTTGTAACATGATAGTGGATATATATATTATGAATCTTTTCATGAAAACATGTTGTGTTAAGTGACAGCATAGTATGTGTGAAATGTATATGTAACATGATGTGCAAGTAGAGAAGAGATGCCAAGTGAGTTGAGTGAAATTAGGAGATCATCATAAGATGTGGTTTCATGTTAATGTAGAGTAGGTTGTGTGAAAGAAGATATATATTTACTTTTGTAATATGAGGTTGAAGCCTCTTAATCTGAGTTGTGGCTCAGTGACTGTGTTGTAGCTCAGTCATAGGGGATTGGTGTCTCTTGTAGGTTGGTACCTGCAAATTAGAATTCAAGTGGATTCGTTTATGCTTTCAAGGTTGTAATTCCTATGGGTTGGTGCCTAAAAAATTATTATAAGTTCTATATTATTTTGTGAATTTGGATTTGGATAATAGATTCAAGCAACTATTCTCATCATGGTTTTTCCCTTCAGGGTTTCCACATAAATTTGGTGTACTCTTATGTGGATGTGTTCATTATTTTCATTTCCATTGATTATGTTTTGATAGTATGATGAATGCAGTAGTTTAAAGTAAAATGTATTAAATATTGATTCACCCCCCTCTCAGTCTTTGTGTGTCTAAAAATTGGTATCAGAGCTAAGTTACTTGGTGGAGCTTAAAAACTTGAGGTAGATTTTGGACGGCACACACAATAGGATAAGATTGTCTTTCTTCAAACAAGGTGCCAGTATTTGATAGATCTAATTATGCATTCTAGAGTGTAAGGATGGAAGCCTACTTGATGAAATTAGGGTTTTATGTTTGAAAATCTATTGTTGATGGTTATGAAATTCTTGAAAATCTTCCAAGAGATCAAGTAGGAAAGGAAATCTATGAGAATAATGCTAAAGAAAAGAATGCTATTTTATGTGGGTTATGAAAATCTAAGCTTGTCAAGATAATTCAATGCAAGATTGTAAAGGATATTTGGGACAAGCTTCATAATATTTATGAAGGTGATGAAAAATTCAAGCAAACAAAGCTTCAGACCTACAAAGGACAATTTAAGTTTCTGAAGATAGAGAAGAAAATATAGTTGCATACCTTCTCTAGGTGGATGAAAATATATTGATAAGGGATCACCATTTGTTGAATGTTTGTTAGCAAAAAACTAAGGGATAGAGGTAATGAAGAATTGAATTTGGCTTTAATTGATATTTTTGAGAAATTATGGTTTAGTATAGTGATTAGATGTTACTTTAAAAAAAAAAATAGTAGAAAATTTTCTATTTAGTAGTCTAAATTATTTACCATTGAGCTAATTAATCTAATTTGTGGTTCAAATTGTTATTGTGCAACCAACTCCTCATCCATTAGGTGGCATGAAGAGGCTACATTTTGACGATCCTTCACAAGTTTAGGATTTTCTTGACATGGCATAGCTATTTGAGATATACATTTAATATAGACCTTGAGATGGCATATGCCACAATTTTTAAATATTGTTTTGAGTTGGCATATATACCAAATTTGTATATGTACATACATAATTACTCTACACATATATATAAAAATAGAGATTTGATATATTTTTATCATTGTGTGCATGTTTTCCTACTTTGAAACTTAAATTTTGAAAGTGTAATCACTTTATGATGGTTGAGCTATGATGAATAACATGTTATATCTATTGATTTCCTGCAATATTGCACTTTAATAGTTTATGAATGACATATCATTTTTACTCATATTATACTACTGTTAAATCTGGTTGCCTTGGGCAACATCACCAAATTTGATCATTTTGTCATTAGTCTCTATAGTTGCAACATAATTTAGCCTTTGATTCCTTGATCCTTTAAAATCCTTAGTCTCTATAGTTTCATTTTGGTTTTTATCCTTTCAATAAAGTTATATTTCCCTTTTAGTAATGATGGATCTTTCAATTTGAATTTTCTATTTGAAATTAGTGCATCAAAACAAATGACATTGAATGCCAATTTTGGTACAATAATACATATACAAACCCATTCTTTTGGCTTTATTCTTGCATGTCGATAAGCACACCATGCAACATGATAGACATATATTCAAAAGAGTTAAATGCAAGACACACTACTTTGTAAGCATTCAAAGAATTTAGTGTTTTTTCATAAGATGCAAGTACTATAAACATGTCTAATGTAACATGAATAAATCACCAATAGAGAATACCATGTACCTCATTTATAATTCATTAAAAAATCACATATTTTCATCAAGAAAGATTCAAAATAATGTTATAAAAGTAGTCCATAATAACCTTAGTCCATATCTCCCTATCCCAATTAATCCAACCCAAACCTTAATCCATTCTTAAACTATTAAATCAAGCCTAAATATCCCATTCATACCAAATTAAATCATTCTAAATCTTCAAAAATTCCTAAACCATCCAAATCAATCCTTATCCCCTATCCAAATAAAACATAAATTCATACAAAATTTATTCCATTCCCTAAGTATAACATCAATAAACCCCTTTGAAATCTTAGTCAATAAAGTCAATCCTAATCTTTAGGGTCTTACTCCATAATCACCATCCAAATTAATTCCACAAGATTTAAACATCAAATCAAATATGATCCTTTAGATCCTTAGGCCCTCCTTCAACATCAAACCAACCCCCACTCCAACTTTTTGATCCCCTTAAGAATCATCACACTCTAAAATTCAAAGGAAAATCATTGGGATCTTAAAAGTCAATTTGAATCCCTTATATTATCTAATCTATATTTAGTATAATTAATCATCCTTAGGGACTAATATCATATCCACACCATCCCAAAAATCATCCCAAATATTTACTTAAGGAAATCACCTCATAAACACCCTTTGGGATTCATTATCCCTTTAAATATAAATAATCAACAATCTAAATTCAATAAATTCTTATCATTCCAATCCCAATCACCATCACATTACGTTGACCCAATTTTTCCCATTCCACAAGACCAATCATCAAAGCTCAATCAATCCAACCTTAATACAAAGGTCAATCATTTTCCTCAATCATCACTCAATCTAAAATCCCATCCTTGAGCCTCCAAAATCAATCTCAATCCTACGGTCATCCAAATCCTAAATCATCCAAATTATCCAAATCCAATCATTGAAACAATTAAAACCCAAATCCTAACTTACAATAAGTATCATTAACTCTTGATTTTATCATCCCATTCAACAAGCTAGGACTTCATCTAAAATTCAAGCACATGAGACATGGTGATGATCAATCCATTTTAATTATATGAGTTTTATCATTATAACAAATATGAGAACACCTTCACTATTTATGATGATGGTGTCAATCTTGCTAACCAAATAAAATATGATCCTTATGATGATGATGATAGTATTGTTAATAACAAAAAATATAATCCCTATGATGATGGTTATGGTATTGACTAAGACACCATTGATGATATCATTATGGGTCATATTTATAGATTCTCTAGATGCATTGAAGTGATTACTCAATTCCAAAGCATAATAAAGAAATAGTATAAACTAAATTGATAATGTTAAATCTCCTTTTTACATGCTCATAAATGAAACTAATAAAAGTAATGACTATTATTCATAAACATGGTTAGTAGAGAGCAGTTGAAATTTGACAATAAGCATATTTTTTGTTTCCTACATCGTGGACCAAAATTGATTTCGCCAACATGTCCAAGTGGGTAGGTAAATGGTAGGGAAGAGATTTTTTCATTCTCCAAGTCACTCGATCATTTCAAAGTGCACTATTTGGGCAAAGTCTCTTAAGATCCATAAGAGCAAAAAACTGACAAACTATGACATAGTGGTTCTTGAAGCTTGTGACACCTAACAATGTTTTTTTGCATGTACAAGTCCATATGGCATCCCTCTACATAAAACTCTCTCATTTTTGGTCAACACAAAATTGTTTGGCCATGCCAACTTAGAATGCAAACTTGCAAAAAGTCTTAGTAGAGAGAAGTTGAAATTTGACGATAAGAATATTTTTTGTTTCGTGCATTCTAGAAAAAATTCAAATACACCAACATGTCCAAGTCGATAGGTAAATGGTAGGGAAGGGATCTGTTCATTCTCCAAGTCACCAAATCATTTCAGAGTGCACTATTTGAATGTAGTCTCTTAAGAGCCCTAAGAGCAAAAAACCTCCAAACTATGATAGAGTGGTTCTTGGAGTTCATGAAACCTAATAATGTTTCACCTACACATACAAGTCCGTATGGAATCCATCCACATAAACCTCTCTCATTTTTGTCAACTCAACACCGTTTGGCTATGCCAACTTAGAATATAAACTTGTAAAAGGTGTCAATAAAGAGCAGTTGAAATTTGGTAATAAGCATATTTTTTGTTTCATGCATCCTAGACCAAAACCAACTGCACTAACATATCCAAGTGGGTAGGTAAATGATAGGAAAGGGCTCTATTCATTCTCCAAGTCACCCAATCATTTTGGAGTGCACTATTATGATGTAGTCTCTTAAGAGCTCTAAGAGAAAAAAAAATGAAAAAACTATGATGGAGTGGTGCTCAGAGCTCATGACACCTAAAAATGTTTTTTCTACACGTACAAGTCCATATGGAATCCCTCCACATAAACCTCTCTCATTTTTGGTCAACTCAAAACCATTTGGCAATGGTATCATTGAATGGAAACTTGCAAAATGTGTTAGTAGAGAGCAGTGCAAATTTGGAAAGAAGATTATTTTTTGTGTGCTTCCTGGACCAAAACCAATTGTTCCAACACATCCAAGTGGGCAGAAAAATTCTATGGAAGGGCTCTGTTTGTTCTCCAAGTCACCTGATCATTTTAGAGTGCATTATTCCAACATAGTTTCTTAAGAGCCCTAAGAGAAAAAAAAAAACTACCAAACTATGACAAAGTGGTTCTCGGAGCTTGTGGAACCTAACAATATTTTGTTTGCACTTACAATTCCATAATATGACATCCATCCACATAAAAATTCTCTCATTTTTGGTCTACTCAACACTGTTTGGCCATGCCATCATTGAATGGGAACTTGCAAAAAGTGTTAATAGAGAGCAATGCAAATTTGGAAAGAATCATATTTTTTGTTTTGTGTTTATTGGGCCAAAACCGATTATTCCAACACGTCCAAGTGGGTAGATAAATTCTAGGGAAGGGCTATGGTTTTTGTCCAAGTCACTCGAGCATTTTAGAGTGCACTATTTTGGCGTAGTCTCTTAAGAGTCCTAAGAGCAAAAAACTCCCAAACTATGACAGAGTGGTTCTCGGATCTTGTGGCACCTAACAATGTTTTATCTACATGTACAAGTTCATATGGAATACCTCCACATAAATATCTCTCATCTTTGGTCAACTCAACACCATTTGGTCGTGCCATCATTCAATGAAAACTTGCAAAAATTGTTAGTAGAGAGTAGTGCAAATTTGGAAAGAAGCATATTTTTTGTTTTGTCCTTCCTAAACCAAAAATAATTGCACCAATATGTCCAAGTGGGTAGCTAAATTCTAGGGAAGGATATTTTTTCTCTCCAAGTCACCTAATCAGTTTAGAGTGCACTATTCTAATGTGGTTTCTTAAGATCCCTAAGAGCAAAAAAAATGCCAAACTATGACAGAGTGGTTCTCGAAGCTCATGGAACCTAACAATATTTTTTCTGCACATACAAGTCCATATAGTATCCCTAAACATTAACCTCTCTCAGTTTTGGTCAACTCAACACCATTTGACCATGCCAACATAGAATGAAAACTTGCAAAAAGTGTCAGTAGAGAGCAGTATGGATTTGGAAAGAAGCATAGTTTTTGTTTTTTACTTCTTGGACCAAAACTGATTGTGCCAACACATTGAAGTGAGAAAACAAATACTAGGGAAGGGCTTTATTCATTCTCCAAGTCACCTGATCAAATCAAAGTGCACTATTCCAATGTAGTCTCTTAAGAGCCTTTTGAGCATACACATGAGATACTTACACAATATGAACAAGAATACACTTGAAATTTATGAACAGACATACATACAAATGATATTATAGTTATCATTAATGAATATACATACATACACATGATATTACTCTTGAGATTCATGAGCATACACACATACATCGTGAACTTGTTTACCTATGACCATCCAAATCTAATCAATCTAGTTAAATACCATGTGCATTGTTAGCATACACATAAAACATCATATCCATCATAAATCTAGCTACATACCATTTGCATTGTTAGCATGCACATCATACCTCACATCCATCATGTCAATGTAAATAATAACATGCATATCATATTTTCCATGTCCTCATGTACAAATACATCAATGCACCACCCTAATGTGTACAAATTGTATGCATATCATATTTCCCTCTCTATGGCTACATGCCATTCTCATCTCTACCACCTTAAAGTGGAATTTTTTTATGCATATCATATTTATCTCTCTATGGCTACATGCCATTCTCATATCTACCACCCTAAGGTGATCCCTGCCATTTTCCTTGTAGAATCCACTCATCCTTGCTCACTTCTCCAAAAAAAAGACTTGCATATAAATATAAAAAAAATGTTGTGCATAAGAAACATGAACTACAAAGTAAATATGATGTAATATTAAGAATCACTACTGTAGAAGAGGGGATTCACTACTCTCTTGTGTCTATAAAATGGAAGATTCAGCATGGAGAAAATTTCCCTCAACTACCTCAATGACAAGGATAGGAAAATGGGGTGGAAAATCAAAGAAAAATTGGACACTACTTTATGCTTTTAGGATAGAGGATTTCGATAATTGAGTGAGAAAACCATAGAGGTCTCAAATCGTGGACTAACTTGCTCTCGATTAGAGGATGACAGTGCGGGACTTGGATGACATGACAATGCGTTGTCATCTCAGGGACGTATGGGTGTCTCGTTAAAACCAATAATAGATTCTACAATCAAAAACTCGTAAGGTGTGCTAACTAACTGTTACCTAATTTTCATCCTATGGCCTAATCAGGTAGAGCCCATTGATATTTTAAAAAAATGGTACATTTTTCTATCTCCCTTACATTGCATTCATGTGTACAAATGAAATAATTTGAAAGATTATAACTACATATTATTGCATTCATATAGATGCATGAAACATAAGAAATATTTTTACAAATCTCTTCTAAAAAAAGGGTAATCTTTATTGAATGTAGAAATATTCATTTGACTCACACAAGCCGTGAGTTTAACTTCTGCTTATTCAATACAAATCAAGATGAACATATACATGAATATGTAAATGAAGAAAATAATATGCATGCAGGGAAGGTAACCAGTCATTGCCTGAGAATGATTGGTTTTGTTGTATCTTCTTGTCCAATTTTTGTTTGAGTTGTTTTGACCTTCTTAGCTCCTTGTTTTCCTATTTCCTGCATTAAGTCAAAGAAATGTGTTAGAGCAATGCTCTAAGCAATGAAAGGTTGCATACCATACATGATCATTTTCCTATGCATATATAAATTGATCCTAATCTACATTAAATAAGTTATGTGTATTTTAGGTGTCCCAGAAAACCATTGAAGTCATCAAACAAACCTAAAACATACATTTTTTTTAACTTGTTTGCTTCATGTGCAGCTACAAGTGTAATCATGTTTTAATTCAAAATGAGTAGTGGAAATGTAGCTCCCACAAGGGTTGAGCCCAACTCATAACAATGGTATGCAAGTATGAATAATATCAGTGTTGCAAGTTAATTTCATTTTCAGATTGCATTGCAAATTCAAGTGGCCAATGATCTAAGCTTCAATTAAGTCATCATCCAAAGATAATCAAAAGAAATACCATTATAACAATCTTTTAGTTATTCAAGGAGGATAATCATTTGGGATACAAATACAATTTAGGACTGCCATAAACAATAAACAAGAGTGACAACGTTAGTATTCCTTATGCCCATAATCCTTAAGCAGCAGTCATTATGATCTAAGAGATAAAAGGAGCAATGTTCAAAACCACGGGAATAGATAACATGCTCACAAGAATGAAGATAAGACACAAAGAAATAATGGAAGATTCTTACTTGTATTTTATTATCTTTGACTAAAATAGTCATGAAGTATGGAGATTATGAGTCAAAGGAGCAGTAGTTAAAGAACAATACTATGAATTTTGTTGCAAAATTATGGTCATATCACTGTGCCCTGTTGGTAAGAAATGACAGAGGCGGTTGAAGAAACTTTAAGGACAATGAAGCAACATTTAAAAGAAAGTAATCTCAATTATCATATTCACAGGCAAATAATGACAACATTATAATATTCTTCCAAGTCAATGCTTCAATGAATGCATGATAGAAATCATCAAACTTATAAGAAAAGGAAAACAATCATAGAGTTGTACAAATTATGTTATAAAAATGCAGCTCCAATATTATTATCAAGTGAATAGTCAAGTTTCCATTAGCCTACATTTCAAAAGTGGATAGAACAATACAAGATCATGCATATGTGATAGTGTTTTGCTTAGAAGGGGGATAGTGAAGGAAAATGATGGTGGTTGCTGATTTCTCTTGAAGAGTGTTATACTTGAACAACATAGATACTATACAAGACTAATAGGTCTTCATTACACCAACATATTTGATATTCAAGTTGATGCAGTGTACTCAGTGATATAAAATTTGGGTTATACAGACAAGGATATATTGTTTTCAGAATATGGGTCACCATCAAATGAAGATCCTAATGAAGTAGAAATATTACATACAGAACACCGTTGGTTGTAATGGTAATCTGATCAAGCATGTAAAGTCTATGGTGGGCCCCCCTCTAAGGCCTAATAAAACCACCGAGACCTTTATCTTTACTCTATTCAATGAGGATCTAAAGGGTCGGCCAATATCATAATGCAATTATGGATTATTCAAACCAGACAAAAATTGGACTATGCATGTGGACAAGACAATGATTATACACCTATTCAACAAGGGGATCCTTGCTATGCACCTAATACAGTGTCATCCCATGCTGCTTATGCCATGAATGTATTATATCAAGCTTCAAGAAAGAACAAATTGTAGCAAAGGAAAGATCTCAAAACCCACGACAGCCACAGTCTGGGGGATTATAAAAGAATTACAGAAAATAGAAAACCCTCGACCATGAATAAAGGGTCAAAAAATAAATCTACAATTTTGAGCATGGCCATCGCCATTGAATAAACAAACTCTCTATTTCTGCAAATAAGATGCATGTATACAATACAGATGTTGAATGAAGTTTTGAGTTACCTGTAGCAAGAAAACCTTCAAAAATGCAAACAAAACACCTATGAGACTGTGAAATTTGTCTTGAAGATTGTAGAAAAGTTCCATAAACCTCAATCATGGCGGCACAACCTTCAACAATGAGGAAATTACAAAAAAAAAGAGAGAAAAGTCAAGGTATTTTCTCAGAGTGCTTATCATTATTTCTATAGCTCAAAGAATATAGATAGCCACAGCCAAATGGAGATATTCTTTATGTTTTAGCATCGAAAGGTAGGTTACCAATGTTTATCTAGGAGAATCAGCACCGAATGCAAGAAAAATACCCTCACAATCTAGAAAATACGCCTTAAAAAAAGCTCTAGACACCCTAGTCTGGTGGCGGCATAGCTTCATCAAGAAGCTTCAAAAATAATGAAATGATTTTTTTTCATTTTGATGTTCATTTTTTTCTTAGGGTTTAAAATGCCCTAAAATGTCGATAGCATTTTCATCAATCTTTTAACAAAATGATGCAACTAATGCCCCGCAGGCCATATAATATGCCTTAGGAATTTCAATAGGAAATTTAACTTGGCATTGTACCTTTTTGACTTAGCAATTCTTTTGGCTAATGTCTTTGTCCGATACATGGAGGTAGAAGTCTTGTAATTTTTTGCATTCATTCTACATTGTTAATGTTTGAGTTTAAAGTGATATTTTACAAATCACTTTAAATTTAAGACATCATCTTTAAATGCAAAAATGAAGCATGTGTTAAATGAACAAGTCATGAGAAGAATATAAATGAAGAATTTAATGCCCTTCACAAGTATATAGGGGAGTTGAAAGGAGTTAGAAAATATTAGGAAGGAATATAGGAATTATTTACTCACTTTTGGAGGAGTTGAGAGCTTTTAGGGATCGGTTTTCTTAGTCATCTTGTTTGAAAAAGTCAAGTATGACTATTTCTCATGTTTGAAGCTCTTTTGGATGAGATATGGAAGCTATAAATTTGTCTTTTGGAATCCATCCGACCCAAGAAGCTTCCAGTTCCTATTTTAGCGGAGCTTTGATACATATTTCTTTTGTAACTCATTTTGGAATCAATTCTATTCATGCAACTCTTGGAAATAGAGACTTTTGCAATCCTTTCACAAGTCTTGTGCATGCTATTGTAACTCAATTTTGGAGATGAAATTTGATAAAGACCTTGATTATTATTGATTTGAAAGCTTTTTCCTACTTATTCTTTGCATTTCTGTGTTTAGTCAGCTGATTGATCAAGTTTTTAGTGAGGTAATGTTTATTTCCTTGAAGCTTTGTCTCAACTTTTAGAACCTTTATGCAAAAGATATGTTTATGGAGGTTACAAATTATGTCAAAAGATGTAAATGACTTTTAGATGTGAAATTAACTTTCCTTCTAGGAATCTGAGCACTAGGACCTGTTTGTGAAGCATTTTTGCAAGAATATACAGAATTGATTTGTGCAAGTTTATCTTCAGTCATTACAAGCAAGTGTATGAAATCTGGTTTCAAATCCAAGTAACGTTTAGGTACATCACCATAGGGTTTAGTTTTCATTTTCATGTACTCCTTCTCCCTTTTCCTTACAAAATTAGTAGCTTTAGGTGACACCAATAGGAAGTTGGACTTCTCTGAAGGTTGACCTCTACCTACAAGTAACCCACAACTTTAGAGGTCTTCCCATGTTTTCTCAGGAAAGCTAATTCATGCAGCTTAGCTAGGGTGCATTTTTCAGTAGATAACACTAACCAAAAACCTTATTCTGACAGTTTGAATGAAAATTATAGAATGTTGCTAATACCTGAAATAAACTAACTACAAAAAGATGAATACTATAACTTGAAAGATAAATTGATTGTAATGAAATTCAGAGCAAGGGTATTATAAATCCAACTTATGGGCGGTCCAACCTCCTGCAAGCTCCACACGAACAAAGTACTTGCACATATGGAGATGAATTTTTTTTGGGGATATGTTTTGGATTTTTCCTCAGCCAAACCCCCTCTTTGGTGTTTCCACCTCCATAGATAGCTGATATGTAATGATAGAGAGAAAAATGATAAAGAAAAGTAATAGACAAAACTTATACAAAGAAAAGACAATCTATATGCTAACATACAAGTAAGAAAATGCACTAAAGTAAATGTTACCCTCGCTTCTACGTTCTTGAAGAATCCAAGAGAGGAAGGAGGAGAGATTTGAGAGTGTGAGACGATTGTGCCGATGACGTAGAGCTTGAAAACCTATGAGAAATGATGGTGCAAAAAAGGGAGCTATAAGAATAATGGCATAGAAAGGAAGATGTAGAGTGAATGAGCAAGAAGGGAGTGAGAGTGAGTGAATGGGATTGAATAAAATGAAGTGAAGTGAATGGAAGTGAGTTCAAAAGCTATTTTGGAAACAAGGAGAAATTTTTGGGTGGTCAAGGTTCATGGGAGGTGTTACATTCGTAGGTTGAAAGAGATTCATAATTTCCAAACATCCATTGACCTAGGAATCTTGTCAGGATGCTAGTGTTCCATGTAGAAATTTGCATAGTGCAGAGGCTTCCATGAAAAAAATTTCCTCACCAATGGAAAATGATAAAGCATGTGCCTAAATGAAGGGTAAAGGTGGAAGAATTTTGCATCTCCATCCTTATAAGGCTAAGGTGAAGGTGATGTGGTAAATTGCACTAGAGTACAATTTTATGCCTCAATATTTTACCCTCACTTTAGCGAGCATATGTGTCAGTGCATATGTGAGCTAAAGTACAAAGAGATTGAAGAGAATATACCAAAAAGGAGAGGAAGCGGTCCCTTGATCTAGTATACTTGGAGTGAAAGGGAGCTTCACCAAAATGCAAAGAGGACACGGGTATTTGATCTTGCAAAGCTAGTTGTAGTCTCACCACAAACATGTTATTTGTAGACAAACATGTTACGTGAAGAAGTGAATCATAATAGACATAATACAACATAATAAGACACAAATTTGATCAGATATAAGATGATACTAATAGGTATGGCTAGCATGGCTAGAGTCCATATGGTAAGCACTTAGGCTTGTGGTTGCTGTAAAATGTGCAAGATAGTCACAAAAAAAAGATAGGTCTAGTCAAGCTACCTCCAAGCTATATGCCAAAATATAAGATATCCAAACACCAAGAAACAATGATGTCAAATATCAAATATAAGATAGGTCTAGTCAGGCTACCCCGAAGCTAGAAACCAAGATATAAGACATTCATACATCAAGACACAAGGATGTAAAATATCAAAAAATAAGACAAATTATAAGACACTAAAGATTTCTTTTGAAAAATACTTGCACAAAGAGGTTATTTCATCAGGGAACCCTTTTCATAAAACATCAAGACACCAAGGGATCCTTTTGAAAGAATGGTCCTTTTCAAAGACCTTTCATCAAGGAATCCTTTTGGTGCAGGAGCACCCAAGCTCATTAAGAGTCAGTTGAAGAGTCAGGAGAGTGTAGGAGACATGAAGGTTTTTCCATCATTCCAAAGGATCAATTACGATGTCTTGAAGCCTATAATGGCATTTGGCATAGATGAGAGTAATTGGAAGATCAAAAGTCCTAAGGGACCTGATAAGGACCATAGGACCAAAAATGATTGTAAATGGACCAATAGTGTCCTAGGGGTTTAGAGAGGTATAAAATGATTTAATTATGTCAAATAAGGTTGGATGTTA
Organism: Sequoia sempervirens; assembly: GCA_007258455.2. Classification (NCBI taxonomy): domain Eukaryota; kingdom Viridiplantae; phylum Streptophyta; class Pinopsida; order Cupressales; family Cupressaceae; genus Sequoia; species Sequoia sempervirens. The sequence goes on along the minus strand of VDFB02271358.1, from coordinate 1,103,918,419 downwards.
AAGATTCAATAGTTTTTATGTTGTAGGAATCAATAAAATAAGAGTTGGAAAATTCAGATTTTTAAATTCCAACTTTGGCGGGAAAGTAGTTTTTTGATGTTTTAATCACTTTAATGTAAACTAATCAATCCAAAACGGTTTGAGAAGTTGGGGAAAGGTTATTCAAGGCCATAGAAGTCATTTTTATGGAGGTTGGGTTGCTGGTACGGATTTTGTATGGACTGCTACAGGAAAAAGCAAAAAAATAGCAATTTCTTGCATTTTTCTTGTGCTCTTTTGATGATTTATTGATTTATATTGAAGATTTGTTTAGTAGGATGATTTAGGGACTTGCATAAACTTGTTTTGAATTCATTTGAATGTCCTAAAAGCAACATCAATCAATTCTTTGTATATTATTGTTGACTGTCCTCAAGAAAGTGCAGATTTTCATTAATTTTGAGGGTTTTTATGGATGATTGATCCATTTCAAGGTAGAATGATGTTGTAACCTTTGAAATGGATTAATTCTAACATGTATAATACAAACCTAACAAAATAATGTGTAGGAAGGAAGAATATCAAGGTGTACACCGAGTTGTCAAAGGGAAAAGTGCATGAAAATGGGGGCTAAAGTATAGCAGCAGAAGATCTGTCTTAATAAGGGGCAATTTTTTGAGTTTATACTGATTTATTATGTTGATCTAATAGTGAAAATTCAAAGAGAGGGTTCTGGAAGTGTTTGGAAGGTGAGTAACTAAAAATCCTTAGTTTTAAGGCAATTTATGGAGGGTTTTGTGATGGAGCATATTAAGGGTGTCATAAAAGACTAAAAGCTTGAAAATCCTTGGTTTGGGAACATTGTAAGGGACTGTTAAAAGTTTCATAGTCAGGGGTTGAGTTTAGAGAGGGGTTTCTTTGAAAAAGAGGGCTAATTAGGCCTAGTTTTTGAGGAAACAATAGATTTTGGTTGGTGTGCTCCAAAACAAGTGTCATCAAGAATCTAGTATGTTGTGTAGCATCATAAACCACATCTGGTTCAATCATTATTTTGGAGGGTCCTTTGGGAACATTGAGTGAAAGTTCAAGAATCCATCGCTAGAGGCCTAGTTGGGCTAGAAGCCTAGTCAAGTTGCAAAAATAGAGTTGTGCTTAAGACAAAGGGTTGGGGCTTTGTAAATGTTCAAGACAAGTTTGTATGAGTATATTAAGAGCACTCCTAGGGTTTGGGTCCATAAGGAAGCATATAAGTTATAAGTGAGCCATTGAGCCTTATTTCTATAAGGGTGTTTGAGAGGGCATTGTTGTGACCTTTGAAATCATTGTGTTGTTTTCCTAAAGTTCCCATCCCCTCTGCATCACCTTTTGAAAGATATTTCATCAAGGAATCCTTTGGAAAGAATGCTCCTTTTTGAAAGGAAGTTTTCAAATTCATTCGCCAAGGGGAAAGAATGCTCCTTTTTGAAAGGAAGTTTTCAAATTCTTTTGCCAATGGGAAAGAATGCTCCTTTTTAAAAAGAATTTTTTAGATTCTTTCACCTAAGGATATTTTTTAAAGAAACTTCACCAAGGAATCCTTTTGAAATAATACTTGTTGAAATTAAGTAGAGTTGAGAGCCCCCCCTTAGAATGGTGTGTGTTACATAGAGAAGCACATGCCATTCTAAGGAGAGAAAAGAAAGATGAGAGATGTCATGGGCATGAGATACATGCTGAGATGTATCTATGGTATTTTGTTACACACCTGAGGGACAACACATTGAAAACCACAACATCACAAGGAAAACAAGCAGAGACAAACAAATCAAGAGTTAGAGGGATTTGATAATTCGAGGTCAGAACTGTCCATATATATAAATAGATAGATATAATATAATATACGTATGAATTGTCATCAACCCCAAAATGTACCAAAACATGAAGAAGAGCCTGTGAAGAAAAAGGAAAAATAAAAATTGGATCAACATGGAAGAAGGCATAAACCATCATCCTTGACATGAAAAAGAAAAGTTTATTACATAGAAAAGAATGTTGAACCAAATAGAAGAAAGTCATGACATATTCTCATGCCTATATCCAAGCACCTACTGTAAGGAAATCTAGGAGCACATCTAGTGAAAAATCCATAACAATAGTGCCTTCAGTAACTTTAATTTGATTAGGTTACTTCAAAGACATGAACAACTATGTCCTAATGCGGAAACAGATAGTTTATTTCCCACATTGATCCATCTGAGAGAAACACATGTAAATTCAATAGCAAGAATTAACTACATGAACCATCATACATGAAAGATGAAACAAAAAACTAGAACACAAAGATTTACGTGGGAAAAATACTTTCGGATAAAAACCCCACACTCCAAAGATCGAGCCATTGTATTATTCAGAAATGGAATGGTTACAATACAATTTCAGGCTCTTAGCCTTTTCAAAGATTACATCTTGTTCATTCTGGATACAACTAGTAGCAACAGATATCCTTGTACCATTTCTGATCACCCTCTCAAAATAAACAATCAACAATCTTCACACTGTTACAATATCATTACATATACAGTGCAGAACAACTTAAGAGAAATTAGAAACATGCTTCTTGATCAGGAGCTCTCACTTCTCCTCTGTTTAGGCCTCAAGGCCCTCGGCCATACAGCCAGCCTCTTCGCCTTCGCATTACATCGCTCTCTTTTGCTTCAGCTCTATGAAATAGTTTTGTTTCCAACTGTCGAATCATCCAACTCAGCAACGTAGATGTTTCCACTTCCTTGCATGGAAGATAATACGTCTAGGTCACACCACGTAGGACAGTCGCCCAAATGGTCAACAAATGATCAACTTGTGTCACATGTCACTGAGACACTAACCGTGTCTCCCCGATGTCACATGTCCTAACTATCGATATCGCCAAGACTTCACTATCAACAAGAGGTTACATCAAGTCCAAAAAGCTATCACTAAGACTTCGCCATGTTGCCAAGACCTCACACCAAAGATCACAAGGTATTCCGAAGAGTTCATCAGTCGGAAAGACTATTGTTCTTCACCCAGACATTACATTGAAGTCTTCAAGACACATCGACCTCAAAATTCTCATCGGCGAGACAATCGCCATTCGATGAGACATTACACCAAGCTCATAAGTCATTCTGAAGTGTTCCTTAGTCGCCAAGACTTTAGTCATTTGCTGAGAGATCATATCGAGCCCTTTATGTTATACCGATGTCATTGTCAACCAAACATTCCACATTCGCCAGGAGATCATACCGTGGTTCGAAATTCATACCGAAACTTCTGATGTCCATCACATTCCTAATGGCAAGACAAATACCATTCGCCAAGACATCACCCCGCAAGTTCCAAGTCACCCCGAGTCTATCTTGTTGGCCAGACTTACTGCTTTCGCCAAGACTTCATACCGAAGCCTTTAAGTCATATCGATGTGTTCCACTATCAGTGAGAGAATCAACCTTTGGCAAGACTTCTTACCAAGGCTTCCAAGTTATCTCAAAACCACTGTTCGCCAAGAGTCACACTGAACCGATGACCCCACGTGCTGTCGGCGAGACATCTGATATTCGATGAGACATCATATCGAAACAAGTCTTTCGGCCAAGGGTCTCCCCGATGTCTTCGAGTGTTACATTGTCGCCAAGACAATCCTTCATCGTTGAGACTTCTCACCGAAATCCTCAAGTTACTCTGAGTTGGTGAGACATATCACTATCGGTAAGACTTCTTATCGATCACCCAAGGGTTTCCCCGAAAGCTCCAACACTATTGCTGAGACATGTTACTTTTGGTAAGACTTCTCATCGAGCCGCCATAGTTTATCCCGATGACTTCAATGCGTGTCCCTTTCGGCAAGACCTTCTGATGTCGCTGGGACTTCTTCCCAAGTGTTAAAAGTCACTCTGAATCCCCCGGTCGCTATGAGTCTCCCCGACGCCCGATTGAATGGTCTGTCGGCCAGAGATCTCCACGCAATGAGAGGCTACAATGACTACTTTATGTCACAATGATAGACTCCATAGTGAATGCATTCGGCAAGACTTTTGCAAGGTCACAACGACCAGAATATTTCACAAGGTTCCCAAACTGCCAGTCGGCTAGACCAAAGAAATGTCACACCGACTTTTCTTTTCTAGAGGTTCCAACCTATGAGATTGAGGCAACAATTCCAACAATCTCCCACCTAACGAAGATCACATAGGCACCTTCAAAGCAACCAGAAACTAAGACCACACTATCTCCACCAATTCAAACCCTGCAATACTTAAGAAACCCAATCAACATGATTCCACAGATAACAGTCCATTAGACAATCTACAACAAAGACCAGGCATCCAACTGCAACTCACTGTCCAACAAAACAACCAATCATAGCCCTCCAGGAAAACCACATAGATCTCAACATGCTCTCATGCTCCATCAAGAATTCTGCTCCAACATTCAAGATGTCCACCATTCAGACAACAATCCTTGTCATCTTCCAACATGCCATATGAGGAAGAAAGATACAAGCCAAGGTGTATAAGCACCATTCCAACGAACATAAGAAAAATATCCTAGTGATACCAAAAAAAAGATACTATTACCACTTCATTGTGCTCAAACGCTATACAAAAGCAATATCAACTTCAAAGCTTCAAACAGAACAAAACAATGAAGTCATTCTCCAGAAACAAGATAAACAACACCAGTTAGAACATCAATCCGACTGACTGCTTCCATCCAACTGATAAACCCACGTGACTAAAAATAGCACCCACAACTCATGCTATACCATCCAATCTTACATACCTCAAAGCTATAAGCATTAGTAAAATCATACTGCTCCAAAACCAACCCATCAACAATGAATGCAAGCTCCAAGTGCCAACCAGTCGAAGAAGACAAAACACAACAAGAACTCCCACTGCCTGAGAAATCTGGATCTGAAAGATCAAAAGGCATCGCAAGTCTACCAATAACAGCACATAGAAAATGTAACCATGTAGTACCAAGGAAATAGCCATAATGACATGAACAACCTGCAACAAACTGCTACAAGAAGCATTTCTCTCATCACAAACTTTCACGGCCACAGAGAGAAACTTTTCCCATCATCTTCCTATAGAACATCCTCCTACATACACTTCTAACAACCAGCTGTGTCAAAAATGATCTTCTTCACATCAAAAAAGAAATCCTTAACAACATCCATCCGATCAATCACCAAAACCAATTTCTAATATCATGTAATCAATATGGATGTAAGCTTCTCAAAGCAGATCAAGCTAAAACATTTCCCATTTCAAGAAATCAGCCCGCACATCATCTCCTACCAATTCTCATCAGTAAATGACATAACACAAAAGCTCAAGGAGATAAAACAAACTCTACAACTTCCACTATGAATCCTCCAGAACCAAATGTTAAACAGTAATTCAAGATCCATATAATGAAAGTGAACAAAAAATACATTTGAAAGATATAATGAGCCAAAAACCTCCCAGATAAAGTGCCAAGTAGACCAAGAGTGGGAACAAGAATACTCCTTCAAGATAAATAAGCCATCATGACTAATCCAAGAGCAATCTCCTCATATGTCTCTTATTGAACTCACGTTCAACCTAGGTTTAGGCTTCTCGGACTTTCTACTAATAAACTTTAACTAGAGTAACAAGCAGGAACACATCTCTCATAAGAGAAGTATAGCCTCACCATATTCTTCATATATCCATGAGTACTAGCAACCGATCATCTCATGCTAAACTTCAACTGCATTATTGTACTATCATGAAGTATCAAGCAAGTAATCAAGGCACTCAATACACAAAGAATTACCAAATCACTGTCAAAGCTCCAATCATCTGAATCAAGAACTTATCATGACACCATGATCTACACATCCCCATAGGAGATACCATGCTTCAAGTGACTCCACCATTGTCTCAAGTACAATGCACAATGCCAAAACTCTAGTGCACAATCAAGAGTATACCATGACATAAAGTAGATAGACTCAAAAAACAACATCACTTGTCAAGCACCACCAACACCTCAGCCAAAGACTCCAAACGTCCTCCATGGTTCCAAGATGTTGCACATCTTCAAATAATGTCCATGCAAAATTGAAAGAACCCTTCTACACCACTAAAGAAGACCATTGATCACCATGTGATGAATCCACAGTCACTGCTAGAGCTCCCACTGAAACATGACACCTAAGCTTTCCAAGCATCATGACCAACTATTTCAGGTTCCCATAATTGACTATTCAGGTACTCAATAGTATCCATCCTCTCATCTCAAAGCAATTACACCAATGCACAAGTGACCACAGACAAGGCCAGCTAACAAAACTACAGCACCAATGAATCAACCTCATGGACAAAGATAGTCCACATCCAAGTTATCTCATTGCAGCCAATGGGTAGCTAATCCACCAACCGCATAACTCGTAGATCACAAACATCGAACATGCAAACCCGTTATCACATTGAAAACTGCAACACTGAGATATCAAGGAGAATAACCACGTAGACAACATGACTCAAACACCAAATTATGTCAGATCTGATTTGCCAATCATGTCCACAATGAGCACCATAATCAAGGAACCCACAAGCATTACCACAAGAATGTTGAGTGACAAAACACTTACCAACAATCCCATGTAGAGGAGTCATACCTCCTCAAAACCATGTACCAAGCATGCATGCAGACTTGCGACTATCTCATCTAGCAACACCCCAAAAGGCCAGTGTCTAGAAAATAGCTTAACAACAACTCCACATGATCACAATTTTTTCTTAACCGTGTAAAACCTACAAAACCACAGAGCCATGCAAGTACAAATAATCGTTAGAAAGAATACATCAGTTCAAGAGAATCCAGGCCCCTTTCAGGCCAACTTTAAACCACCACCATGTACATGCATCCAAGAAAGAGGGAAAGGCTATTTTAGAAGCTTGCAAATCACCTAATGATTAACTCCATAGCCTTCAAGCATTCAAGGTTAATAGGAAACAGTGCTTTCCAACACCAGGAACCACCACCTAGCATAAGCACTCTCTTCCATGACTGAGAAACAATCTAGGCTTCTCCATATCACCCAAGAGCCTGTCACACAGACACCAATATGAAAGCTTTACTGCTACACAGTCACAGAGCAAAGAAAACCACCTCATACTCCAAGATTAAACCTCTACCAGGTAGGAGACACATATCACAACATGATCAACTCCCTTTTCCATCTTTTCCATCCTTCAAGCTGCATGTTGTCTCAAAATACCACAAGGCTTCCACTCATCAAAGGATCAATACATCAGTCCATTCCTCCAAATTTCTTCTAGCCCTTCAAGCTAAGAAATATTCACAGGAGAAATATCTAGAACCAACAACCAAAAGAAGGTTCTAATACCACTTGCAAGGAAATCTAGGAGCACATCTAGTGAAAACTCCATAACAATAGTGCCTTCAGTAACTTTAATTCGATTAGGTTACTTCAAAGACATGAACAACTATGTACTAATGCGGAAATAGACATAGTTTATTTACCACATTGATCCATCTGAGAGAAACACATGTAAATTCAATAGCAAGAATTAACTACACGAACCATCAGACATGAAAGATGAAATAGAAAACTAGAACACAAAGATTTACGTGGGGAAAATCCTTTCGGATAAAAAACCCCACACTCCAAAGATCGAGCCATTGTATTATTCAGCAACAGAATGGTTACAATACAATTTCAGGCTCTTAGCCTTTTCAGATATTACATATTGTTCATTCTGGATACAACTAGAAGCAACAGATATCCCTGTACCATTTCTGATCACCCTCTCAAACTAAACAATCAACAATCTTCGCACTGTTACAATATCATTACATATACAGTGCAGATCAACTTAAGAGAAATTAGAAACATGCTTCTTGATCAAGAGCTCTCACTTCTCCTCTATTTAGGCCTCAAGGCCCTCAGCCATACAGCCAGCCTCTTCGCCTTCGCATTACATCACTCTCTTTTGCTTCAGCTCTATGAAACAGTTTTGTTTCCAACTGTCGGATCACAACTGTCGAATCATCCAACTCAGCAATGTAGATGTTTCCACTTCCTTGCACGGAAGATAATACGTCCAGGTCACACCACATAGGATAGTCACCCAAATGGTCAACAAATGATCAACTTGTGTCGCATGTCGGTGAGACACTAACCGTGTCTCCCTGATGCCACAAGTCCTGACTATCGATATCGCCAAGACTTCACTATCGGCAAGAGGTTACATCAAGTCCAGAAAGCTATCGCTAAGACTTCGCTATGTTGCCAAGACCTCACACTGAAGATCACAAGGTATTCCAAAGATTTCATCAGTCGGAAAGACTATCACTCTTCACCCAGACATTACATTGAAGTCTTCAAGACACATCGACCTCAGCATTCTCATCGGCGAGACAATCGCTATTGGATGAGACATTACATTGAGCTCATAAGTCATTCTGAAGTGTTCCTTAGTCGCCAAGACTTTAGTCATTCACTGAGAGATCATATCGAGCCCTTTATGTTATACCAATGTCACTATCAGTCAGACATTCCACATTCTCCAGGAGATCATACCATGGTTCCAAAGTCATACTAAAACTTCTGACATCCATTGCATTCCTATTGGCAAGACAAATACCATTCACCAAGACATCACCCACAAGTTCCAAGTCACCCTGAGTCTATCGTGTCGGCCAAACTTACCGCTTTCACCAAGACTTCATACCGAAGCCTTTAAGTCATATCGATGTGTTCCACTGTCGGCGAGAGAATCAACCTTCGAGAAGATTTCCACGTGAGTCAGCGAGACTTCCGATATTCGATGAGACATCATATCGAAACAAGCCTTTCGGCCAAGGGTCTCCCTGATTTCTTCGAGTGTTACATTTTTTCCAACACAATCCTTCATCATTGAAACTTCTCACCGAGATCATCAAGTTACTCAGAGTCGGTGAGACATATCACTATCGATAAGACTTCTTACTGATCACCCAAGGGTTTCCCCGAAAGCTCCAACACTGTCGCCGAGACATGTTACTTTCATTAAGACTTCTCACCAAGCTGCCATAGGTTATCCTGATGACTTCAATACATGTCCCTATCAGCAAGACCTTCCAATGTCGCTAGGACTTCTTCCTGAGTGTTGAAAGTCACTCCAAAGCCCCCGGTCGCTATGAGTCTCCCCAACGCCCGATTGAATGGCCTGTTGGCCAGAGATCTCCACGCGGTGAGAGGTTACAATGACTGCTTTATGTCACAGTGATAGACTCCATAGTGAACGTGTTCAGCAAGAATTTTGCAAGGTCACAGCAACCAGAATATTTCACAAGGTTCCCAAACTACTAGTCGGCCAGACCAAAGAAATGTCACACCGAATTTGCTTTTCCAGAGGTTCCAGCCTGTGAGATTGAGGCAACAATTCCAACACCTACAAGGGTAGCAAGGGTCCTATAGGAAAGAGAAAAAAACACATACAAACAAGTACAAGAAAACACACAAATCTAATCTATAGATGTAGAAGAGGTACCACCCTAATTTGAGTCCACCAACAATTTATCCTGCTCCCAATCTAGATCATTATAGGGGAAGGGAGGATGATCCTAAAGGGGAGGGACAAAAAGGGTTGTACCAGCTGAATCACCTACAACAAGGTCCAAGGAAGAAGTTCCATCAAGGTTCTCTTCATTGAGCTCTTGTGAGACTAGGGTCATTGATCTCTTAAAAATGGATGACAGATTCAGGATATCCTCCATCGAGTTGAACATGCACTTACAGGAGTGTCGTATGTCAACTAATCAAGAGGAGGACAATACATCAGAGGGTCACTTCCAACCACAAAAAAATGGGAAATGACAAACTCCAGGGATGTGGGGGATGCCTCCATCATGAGGAAAGTGCAAGAAAAAATAGAACCAGACTCCATAGGAGATGAGGATTTCTTACGACCCTACCTCGAAGCGAGTTCATCCTCAAGCTTGCACTTTAACAAAGGATACAAAATATCCATAGAGGAAGTGGAAGTGGAAGAAGACATAGCCACATAGTATGCCACCTTTGTATGAGGCATGTCAATAGCCTGCAAAAAAGGATGAATATTAAGAAGAGAAGGGGAGGCTTTGTCGAAGGGGCAATGAAAACTTGCACCCTTTTGGGGTGAGGTTTATCAAGATCTGTTGATGAAGTGTGAAGAAGCACAAAGGTGATGGGAAATTAGGTAGAAGAAAGTGAAGGATAAAAATTAACTGTTGAAGAAGAAATAGCAGAAAAAGGAACAACAGACTCCCTGACACTCTGCTGCAAAGTTGTGTGCTCCTTAGATAGATCCTTTTGTTGATGCCTACGCTCACACACAAGTCAGTTACATTAGCTATGGGCACTTGAAGGCACAACTTGAGAAGATTTTTGAGGCTCCTACTCTACCACAGGAGCAACCTCCACAACTATCACCAGTAGAAGGGGAGACTCCTTAGGAGGAGTAGGGGGAGCAACAAACATAGAAGTAGAAACAAAAAGAGGTATATTGGTATTGGGCCTCTTCCCATGCCCTGCGCTAAAGGGAGGCAGAAGAATAGGTAGAGGCTATAGAGGCCAAAACGTAGGAGCAAGCCCATGGAAAGAATCCCTCCTCCCATATAGGGTGGGATGGGGCACCGTGGGAAGAAAAAGAAATTAGAAAACCTGCTTGGCTTGGAATTCTGCAACATAGGTGTCTTTCCCTTTCCTGTGGTAGGAACATGAGTAAGAACAGAGGATGCCAGCAAGGGTTGAGAAGCAGAAGAAGGAGCTGCAAAAGATGAAATAGAGGAACTAGAAGGGGAAGGCTTGAGGGCAAGTGAAAGCTTGTCCTTCCCCTTTGGAGGGGTAGAGGATGAAGCCTATTGTTGTGCATGAAAATAAGCCTTCAAAGACACATCATAGGGCAATGGAGGAAAACCACCTTTTGGCACTGATCCCCCAGTCTTAAACCTATAATAAGCTAGATGCAAGAGATCTCCCCTTAGAGGGAGGGATCTGACTGGGGCAGGCAAAAAATGGTCAAGAGAGAAGCCCCCACATGCTACTAATGGCTTATATCTAGTGTCTTAGATAACATAAACAATACCCACATGGGGATACTTCAAGCATTTGTCGATCATAGAAGTGACTTTATTCATAGAGGATAGCCAAGGAATGCCTAGCCTCACCTTGAATAAGTCTGACTCTAGGATCACAGCAAATGAAACATCCACAAACTTTGGACTAACTGAAATTGGAAAAGAAATAGACCCCATAGGGGCAATAGAAAACCTATCATGAGTACAGATGGTGACCTAAGATTCATCATATTTATCATTATGCAAATTGTTGATAAACAAGGCCTCCTGGGTGAAATTACAATACTATGTCTCACTTTTTTCTCAAGATGGACATTTACATCAATATTTTTAACTGAATCTTCATCTTCTAGGACCTATAATAGCTAAACCATTATGAATTTGAAGATGATGTGAACTAGTGATTTGTGGAAATTTGTGTGTAGATTCTAAATATATTTTTTTAAAATGAAATAAATCATGAATCTTTCAACATCTCCTTTAGTAACTAGTTTTAAACAAAAAAAAACATTTTTAGAAAGTAATGTTTGTGTCGTACAACATAACTTTTTTTCTATAAAGGATAAAATTCTAATTTTTGAAATATAGATTCTCAACATCAATATCTAGGGAATGGATATATTTTCATAATTTTTTGTTACATATATATCTTTTTAATTAATTTTTTAAGTCACTATAATCATAATTTGGACATGTGTTTTGTGTACTACCTAACTTGTTGTGTATATATCAAAATCCAAATTTTCCTTTTTCAGTGAAACAAGGACATCAATACCTAGGGAAAGGGTATTTTTTGAATTTTTTAAAAAATGGTTTACTATTTTTCCACCTTTATAGAACAAAGAGCTTGATGTTCAGAGAAAAATCTATGTTCAGTAGAAATTAAAAATTAAATACAAGATAAAATAAAAACATATCAAAACTATACTAGTTGGAAAGCTCATTTTAAGGGCTACAATCTTGCAAAATATCATTTCTAAATGATATTATTTAATCCCTCAAAAGGTAAAGTAAATGTGTATTTTTGCCAGCATTTTGATAGGTGTGAAGGAGACTCCATTGTGGGTATGATTTAATACTAGAGGGGTTCTATCCAAGGGGGTTTGATCTAAGGGGGCCTTATCTATCCCTCTATAATTAAAACCCTTTATATGGAACCTCTCAAGGCTAAAATCATTAGTTTTTCTAAAAAAAGTGATTTCAAGCAAAAATCAACATGTCCCAAAAGTGAGACACGCTATTGTGGCAGTACCCTCCTCCATGATAACATTCAATCATCTTGACGGGTCAAATATAACACCAATTACATTACTATTGAATCGAGTGGGAACATACAACAGAGAGGGCTCCTTGTTCAAAGGCTGATCATGTGAGGTGAATGTAATATCAAGGACACTACTCACATGTTCCACAGGAGGAATAGGGGTGAATGAGACCATATTCACGTACTTGGATGGGGAAGAATCATAAGTAGATGAAGAAGGAATGACCAAGTTCATAAAGTGTGACTGGAACAGATCTATGTATATTTGTAGTTGGTTTTTAGGTTGGCTACAAATTTATTGACATTTTTCTTTCTCCCGTAAAGGCAGATAGTCTTATCATCAATGCATTCCTGAATCATGTGATGTAGACATACACATCTTTCAGTATCATGCCCATCAAATCAATGGAATAGATTATTTTTTTGAGATTCACACCATTCAAGATACAACTCACATAATGGTCAAATCTTAGGTAATGTTATCACTTTATCTTTTAATAATTTTTTTAGGACATTAGTGTACGATTTTGATAACTCAATAAAATTTATGTTTCATCCTATATTATTTTTATTTGTAGGAACAAAGACCATGTTAGCCACGACCTTGTTCTTACCTGAGACCAACACGACTGACTGACCATCCTGGTGGAAGCGCGAGGATGAATCCCCATACTGAACAACTACTTGGTGGCATTCTCTCAAAGTCGAACACATATGCGCGAAAGAAGGATACTTCATCAAAACAAACTTATTTTATAGCACAAAATGCAAGTTCTCGATAAGAACCTTTTGAACATCGAAGTCAAGAAAAGGATAGGAAATCTAAGCAAAAATTATCTGATACCAAGCTATAAAGTTAGTCAATTTCTTGTGGGCTCCCTGCTTGCATCGAACAAAATTATTGAAGGCAATCTTCAACTCGATGTTGGCCTAGAACTATTGCAGAAATTGGTTGACTAGCTGATTAGAAGATAAAATATAATTATCCGGTAAAGCACAATACCATTCTAGAGCAGTGTCCTTGAGGGAATGCGATAATAACTTAGCCGACAAAGCATCATTATGAAATAAATTCATGCATAACACATTAAAGTATGAGACATGTGTCTAAGGGTCTCCATGGACATTATACTTTTCAAACTTTGGAATCTCCACCCCTTGAGCGATTGGAGTGTTCAAAATAGAAATGGAAAGAGGGCTATGATAGTGGAAGGGCTAGAACATAGGTTGAGAGGAGGAATTGGCGAAACTTGCAAGCCGACTTTGCATGTGCCTGATATTTTATACTAGAGTATTGAGCACATGATCAATGGATGAAGTAAGGCTGGAAGGACCTCCAAAAGGACCTCCACCACATGCACCACCAGAGCCCTTAACGTTAGTATCTATAGAGGTATCATCACCAAAGACATGGATAATCTAATCCTTAGGAATAGAAAAGATAAAACCCATAGTAACCTTATTTTCTTTAATTGTACTATCTTTCTTAGGTGCAAAGTTGGTATTAGTAGAAGGACCCGTGTTAGCCATACACATAGACACTCTAGGCATTGAGACATTCAACTATTTTCCAATGACTTCAGAGCCACGATCTTGAGTAATATTCAAGTTAGAAGTGCAGGAAGGGACATGGTTATCCACAATGTTTTTTATCCCTCAAAGTAGCTCTATGCCTCTCTAATCCTTACCCACATAGTTCTTAATTTCTCAATGACAAGAACCTCCTGGGAAAAGTTATCATCTTGTGCCACTAATTTCTCAAGCTCCTTGAGTATCATATCTAAGGAATAAATTTTCTTTGTAGGAACCCTGAGAGCAACATCATCCTCCACATAAGAGATAGAGGGTGAGGTAGGGGGAGTAGGAACATGAGTCACCACTTCACCAAAAGGAGAAGAGAAACTAGTAGAGCCTCCTAAAATAATTTCTTTGAAAGTAGGACCGGTTCAAGGGGGACTATACCTTATAGATCCCATTATAATGTGTTGAATACTTCTTACAATATATTTATAGGTTGTAGATTGGGTCGTAAAGCTCATAAAAGCTTCACAACACACTATCTGTGACACATCCTAAACATGAGAGAATAAATTTTTTTGAACATAAGAGAAGGAGACGTAAGGTTCACCTCGTGTTCACCAAAATGTAGAAGAGGGGATTCACTACTCTCATGTCTCTAGGACAAGGAAGATTCGGTAGGGAGCGAATTACCCTCAACTACCTCAATGACAAGGATATGAAAAAGGGGTGGAAAATGGAAGAAAAACTTGACAATATTTTTGCTTTTAGGGATGGAGGATTTTAGGAATCAAGTGAGCAAACCATAGAGGTCTCAAATTGTGGACTAACTGGCTCTCAGCCAGAGGATGACATCATGAGACTTAGATGATAGGGAGACACAACATCATCTCAAGGACGTATTGGTGTCTCAAACGAACTAAGAAAAAAAGTCTACAATTAGAAACTTTTAAGGTGTGTTAATGACCCAAAAACCTTAATCCGACAGTTTGAATAAAAATGAAAAAATGCTGCTAATACATGAAATAGACTAACTACAACAAGAAGAATACTATAACTTGAAAGATAAATTAATTGTAACAAAATTTAGAGAAAGGGTAGTATAAATCCAACTTACGGGTGGTCCAACCTCCCACAAGCTCCACATGAATGAAGTACCTGCACACACACAGAAAAAAAAAATGTTTGGGTTGTGTTTTGGAGTTTTCCTTAGTCAAACCCCCACATTTGTGTTTCCACCTCCATGAACAACTGATATGAAATGATAGAGAGAAAATTGATAAAGAAAAGTAATAGATGAAACTTATTAAAAACAAAGGTAATCTATATGCTAAGCTATAAGTAATACAATGCAATAAAGTAAATGTTACCCTCCCTTCTATGTGCTTGAAGAAGTTGAGAGAGGGAGAGAGCCTTGAGAGAATGAGACAATAGTGTCGATGATGTAGAGCTTGAAAACTTATGAGAAATGATGGTGTAGAAGCAAGGAGCAACAAGAACAATGGTGCAAAATGGAAGATGTAGAGTGAATGAGCAAGAAGGGAGTGAGAGTGAGTGAAAGGAATTGAATCAAATGAAGTGAAGTGAATGGAAGTGAGTTCAAAAGCTATTTTGGAACAAAGAGACATTTTTTGGGCAGTCAAGGTTCGCAGGAGGCACTACATTCATAGGTTGACAAATAATCATAACGCCCCAACATCCAATGACCCAAGAATATTGTTAAGACGCTAGTGTGCCACATAAAAAATCATGTAGCATGGAGGCATCCACGATAAAAAAATCCCTCACTAATGGAAAATGATAAAGCACATGCAAGAATGAAGGGTAAAGGTGGTGGATTTTTACATTGTCATCCTTATAAGGCTAAGGTGAAGGTGATGTTGTGGGAAATTACACTAGGGTGAAATTTTATGCCTCAAAAACTACTTATAATTCTATTGTTGATGTCACCTTAATAATTATAGGGTGGATTTATTGTCACTGCAACCTCGTCTTGCTCCAAACTTGAGTGTAGTAGATGTACATATAAATATACACAATTTGTTGAGCATAAGCAACAAGAACTAGAAAGTTTTAATTGAACATTCTCTCAAAGTAATTGTGATGGAATATTAGGAATCACTACTTAAGAATTATATGTGGATGTCACCTTATGAATGATATGTGACCACTGCAAAAGTTATAACTATTTATCTTAATAGCCTTTCCTTCGCTTCAAATTATCCAAAAAACCTACACATATAAACAAGTGAATTATTAAGAAAAGAATCTTGAAGACCTATTTGAACAATGGTGGATTTATTGTCATTGTAACCTCCTCATGCTCCAAACTTGAGTATAGTAGACTTGCATATAAATATGGACAAATTGTTGACAATAAGCAACATGAACTACAAATTTTGAACTGAATATTCTCTCAAACCAAATATGATGCAATCTATTAAGAATCATTACTTATGAATTCTATGTTGATGCATTACCATAATTGCCTCATTGTACTCATAACACAACCATGGATGTATTGATCTGAATCGCTTGAAAATGTACCTTCTCCAAAAAACCTACACATATAAACAAGTGAATTGTTAAGAAAATCAATCTCAAAGACCTATTTGAAACTGAAAAATGGTGGATTTATTATAATTGTAACCTTGTCATGCTCAAAACTGGAGTGTAGTAGACCTGCATATAAATATAGACAAATTGTTGAGCATAAGCAACATGAACTACAAAGTTTTAACGAAACATTCTCTCAAAGAAAATATTATGCAAGATTAAGAATCACTACTTATGAATTATATGTCGATGCATTATCATCATTACCTCATTATACTCATAGCACAACCGTAGATGTATTAATTTGTGTAGACACATAAAAATTACCTGGGCTTGCAAGTTCTATTTTCTCCATATTCTTCTCAGCATAATTAAAATATTTAATTATGTCCAATGATCCAGTTTCAACTATTAATTAAATAATTCTTAATTATTTAATTAATTCATATCTTTTATTCCTCCTGACTATTTAAAAAAATAAATTTATTTATTTATTTAAATACATCACTAAATCTCCAATGTCTTTCTATGATTAAATAAATTCTTAAATTTATTTAATTATCTTTCATCCATTCTTCCCTTGTGATTATTTAAATAAGTAAATTTTATTTATTTATTTAAATACGCCATTAATTTCTAAATGTCTTCTTATAATTAAATAAATTCTTTAATTTATTTAATTATTGTCCACCTTGGCATTCTCCTAATTTTAAATAAATAAAATTATTTAAAATTATTCCACTTTCTAATTTTCTCTCTTATTAAATAATTTTAAAATAATTATTTACTGTCACATGACCCCACCTTTTGAATTAAATTAATTTTTAGTTCAAAATAATAACTTGCCTCCATAAATCAAATAATTTCTAATATTATTTTATTTTCCAGCTCTTTCTTTTCCGTGCCATTCTTATCTCCTTGTCACATGCAATCTTATCCCTTGATTTAATTTTCTTAAATCAAATCTTGACAATTCATTTCAAATTTACCCTAATGTTGCCCTAACCCTAATTGTTGGTTTTCGCATTTAATCTTAACCATTGATCTTAGGTCATTTGTCAATCTTCAATCTTGGTCATACATCCAAAATTGACTTTTCTATAAAATGGCAATTTTGGCCTCAATTGACACACTTCATCTTATGCAATCTACATCTTAGGTATTCTACATCTCTTGGCATCTTGACATCTTAGGCTATTTTATACATACTTTAGGCTTGCTTCATAGTTGCTTAGTTGCATTGTGAGGTTTTTAGATCAAATCCTTCAACATTTGCTCAGGGCATTGTCATTATCATAGGTTTCTCATCACAAATATGAGGGAAAACACAATATTGCAGCAAATAGAGAAGGTGTAATGGAGGTTGAAGACATTTAGTAAAATCTATCTTTGTTTTCATGTTTTACTCCTTTGCGCTTCAATGTTTTCTTTGGGTTATCTTATTTTAAGCTCTAATATGCTAACCTAGGTTTTTCCCTAAGCTACATTGGTGAACCTAACGCCAAAATCACACATTTTGCAGAGTTTTGTACGACATTTTTTTTTTCCAAGTATAGGTATGACGCAACACATTTGTTGTTTCCTAAGATGCATTCACATTTTTGTGACACATTCGACTTTCTGAATGACACATACACTCTGTTGTGATGCATACACATTGTAGAATGACACACTCGCCATCTCGTGATGCATTTGAATTGCAGGTCGACGCATTTGTCTACAAATTCCCAGATTTGGCCCTGCAATGCATTTAACTGACAAAACAATGCATCTGCCTAGAAATTTCCTAATTCTACCCTGCGATGCATTTAACTGACAAAATGACGCAATTGCCTGGTAAAATTTTATTTTCGGATTTTACAAAAAAAATTCAGATTTCTCTTTTCCATTTAGAAGTTTAGGGGTTTTGGGTTACTAATATTTTGTTTCCAGCATGTGGTGAGGAGTCTAACCTTATTTTATGTTGATTTTTTTATCATCTTTTCAATTCCTTAAGGAAAACAAACAACAACAAACAATCATGCATTAAAACTCATATGGTTAAAATTTACATGCATTCTCATGTCATGGGTTTAAAATGAA
>VDFB02271358.1:1103542944-1103899799 GCA_007258455.2 Sequoia sempervirens | reverse complement strand
AATGAACTGTTTGATAAAATGCTTTGATAGACATGTATGAAAATGTGTTAGCATAGACAAGGCAGTGAACTCTTTCAAAAAATTCCTCAAAGAAATGAGGTCTCATGGTGATGGAATGCCATGACAATCAAACATTTTTGATTGTCATAGCATTCCATCAGGTCATGAGACCTCATTTCTTTGAGGCATTTTTTCAAAGAGTTCACTACTTTGTCTATGATATTGCTTACTATTATGCTTTTGATAGATTCTTTCCAAGCATGCATAGCTTGTATGAAAGCACTTCTTTTAGGCTTTCAGCCATAGCAACAAGGCAACACTTGAACTATTTGACAAAATGCTTTTGTAGACATGTATCAAAAATGTGGTAGTATAGACAAGGCAGTGAACTCCGCTGAAAAATGCCTCAAAGAAATGGTCTCCATAGAATGCCACAAGGACAAGCAAAATGCAATTGGCAGCTGCTCTAGTTATTAGTTATGCAATGTGAAGTAATTGCATAACTCATTAGGTTGACTTTGTAAAAACTATATTGTAATTGAAATTTTGTCATCTATTAGCATCTAGTTATTAGTTATACAATGTGAATCAATGCTTTGAGTTTGAAAGATGTGCAATGCAATGTAATCAACGCTATGAATATAAACTACAAAATTATAAATTAAAGTTCAAAACATAAAAATGTCAAGTGTTTACAATCAGCCATTATTGATCATTCATCAAACTGAACAGTGTGAACATTTTTCTGTGTGGAAGGCAAACAAGAAAACAGTGGTTCAAAAATGAGGAATTTGTCTTTTGCACCAAATGAGAAATATTCACAATATGTGCTAGGAAGGAATAAGTCCATAAGATCAAGTATGCAAGAACCGAGAATTGCAAAATTGGCTTACGTTTGACTTCCAAACACAAATTTTCACACTTTTCGATGTTCCAACATAAGTCAAAAAGTATATGTGCATAAGTTGTAAAGTATACACTTGAATACATGTAACTCATATCTATTGAACCATTAATTTATAATGCAAATATGGACACCATCAATAAAAAAGATTTGTATTAATCAAATAGCCATGTACGCATGTACATCAATATATGTCAATATAAGTATAAAATATAGTTACAAAAAAGCCATATAGGCTTACGAGAATGCCATATAGGCATACAACGTCAAATATATCGAATACAAAATATGTACAAAATTGCCATGTAGGCATACAACAAAGTGCTCTACATTCAAAATTCATTTCTCTCCATGCTCTGGTTCAAATACAATTTTCTTTCCCTTTCCATGACCATGGGCGAGCAACTACACCCTCGGCCGCTTGAGGAGGGCTCCTCACTGCCTCCCAATGATTTAGCTCCTGGTCAAGTTTCAACTGTTACAATAAGAAGTAAAGACATTAATATATAGAAATTACATTATAAAAATTAATATATTTAACAAAATTTAATCACTTACAGCCATCTAACGATCATTCTCCTCGAGGGAAATATTTGCATGCCGATGCTCAGGCGTGCTCGAGCCCTGTATAAACCATCCGAATAGAAATTAAACTATGAATCAATAATGGTTTGATTTTTCACTAGAACTAGTTCATCTATAACAACGAATGTAAATTGAAATTTAGTAATTTGCCTCATACCTCCCCTATCAGAGCCATCGAGGATTCTATTGTAGTAGAAACACCAATATCCATTGCCCTTGTTACGTTGGGTGGTGTTTTTGTCACCAACATCTGAAAATAAAACAACAAATTATTCAATCACAAAATAGTTATCAAATTTGAAGTAATGCTTTGAGTTTGAATGATGTGTAATGCAACGTAAGCAACAATATGATTATCAATTTTTTTAAAAGCAATAACCTGGGACAATCACATTGAAAAACAAAAGACCCTTTAGGACAAATTTTAAGTGAAAAAGCATCAAAACACAATGTAAAATGTGACAACCAATATGAGAAGAGATGATCAAGTCAAAAGGAGCTTTGATAGTAGCCAACTAAGTTAAGTATGACAAATCCAAGTATCACTGTTGCAAGGAATGGAGTAAGAGCTAAATAAAAATACAACGACAATAAAAAATGATGGAGCTAACTTTTCAAGGGCCTATTCTTCAAAACCCTTATTGAACGCTTGTCATAGTTTAAGATATGCAATAAATGTTTGACAATGGAATTAACCTTTTGAGGATGACACAAGGATTAAATTTTTAAGTACCACAAAGATCTACTGTTCTTGGTCTAGTCATGATTTTAAGTTTCCTCACTTGAGTTAAATATAATAGTCAAGTGTTTATACCAAAGATGATAGAGAAAATAATCATGAAAAGGAGAATATGATGGTGATCAATGACAAGTCAATGGCACATTTGACAATTGAAAGAGTAGAGGAATGCATAGTGAACATGGTACAACTTATGATAAATTAAGCCACATGGTTGATGTGCTTTGAATCCTTGTGACTAAAGGCCGAAATTTCTTAACATTAAATACCTTAGGAATTTCCATCGTTGCCATTGTGAAGCTGGTACTAAAGCTGGTACCGCTAACATTGAAAATTATCCTTATATAAGAATTCCTCCATCTTGTTTACTGGCTTTTGTAACACTTCTTTGATGGTGGTCAGATGAAATCTAATTATGATTCCTCTTCTACACTACAGGGTTTGTATCCTTGATCTGACCCTTCTAAATTATTAGAATCAAAATCACTATCTTCCATATTCAAAAATTTCCAACCAACATCTTCAATAAATTTATCTAGATCATTAGTAATAGTCTTACAAATTGGTTGCCAATTCAAGTTCATTCTACTTTCATAATACTTTATATCCATGGAGTTCATCCATTCATTGATGTCATCAAGTGAAAATTGAGGAATGGCGTATATATGGAGTACATCTCGCTTGAATTATTTGAAAACAATAGCCATATCAAATCCATTTTTCCCAACTCCTACTCTCTCAAGGTTAATAATCTCAATCTCACTAAAAGTGATTACTAAGAAAGGTAATTCCACCAACTCTACCAAAAAATTTACCATAGGAACAATAAAAGCAAAGGATTTGAAAGGAACTCCATGAAAACCAAGCTCTCTAAATGCTATATAAAATTCTAGTTCAAAATATTTTAGATGAGGTTGCTCCCATAGCTCTCTTACTCGCTTGACAAATCCTTGAAACTATGTATTGATTTTATTTTTCATGTTCCTCTCTTATTGTTCTTCCTTAATTTCATCAAGATCATACATTGACCTTCTTGCCCCTCCTAAAGTTTGGACCACATCCATTACCTCCACATAAAACTGGACATCCTTGGTCTTCATGGTTCCCACGCCGTGATATGGTTATGCAAATGAAAATGAAGAAAAGTAATCATCTCCTTATCCATTGGCCGGAAGAATGCATGCTTAATGTTTTGATACATGATATCAGCTCTCTCTTCTGCTCTCATGGTTGAATATCAAAATCCAGTATGGTGGGCCTCCAGAGTTCTAGTCATCTTTCTTCCTCTTCCACCAAATGTTGTCCTGTCCACATGTCTCGTACAACCCACCTGTTTTGTTTTTGTTGAAGTTTCTCCCGAAATACCAGTGTAGCTCTCTCTACCTTTCAAACTCCTTTCATTGCTATAGATCATCTTTGGGATTTAGTCAATTGTACCACATGGTTGATGTGCTTTGAATCCTTGCATCTAATGGGTTTAAAACCTTAGGGGCCTTAGATGAGAAAAAGAAGTAATGTTTTTCTTTTCTTTTTATGTGAGGACCTAGTAGTGAGATAAAAGAGGACTGTATAGAAAAATGAAAAAAGAAGACATAAAAATTCATGGACTATACTATATCACCTACATGCTAGCTAACAAGGACATGAATGTAGTAGATTTAGGTATGATAGGGGTATTGCAAGGTATATTTGAGGAATATATAAGAATGAAGAAGAATTCAATGGATCAAATTAGTGCCAAATAAGTTTCCTAAAAAGATTCCCACACCCTATTAGGGAATTTAATCATTTCTAAGCATTTTCCACGTCCTATGGGAAGCTTGAGGAGCTCCAATAGTTGAGAGTTTAATGAGTACTTATAACTCTTTCCATGCAATCATGATTAGTTAGAGAACATATAGGGAAACTTGATGAGATATGCAACAAATGAAGAGAATATAGGGTATTTTGACCTAGTCTTAAGCATGTCCAAGCATCTAGGAGATATTGAAGGAGTCTTGGCTGATAGATAGGGTTGAAGATAGAAGTTTTATTTTTGGTTACATTGACATCATGTAGGACATCCATAGTCTTATTCTTGGTTATGTTGACATCACAAAAAATTATATAGGATGGAGTAGAATGTAGCTCTACCTTTGTCAATTCCATGTTAAATTTTTATTATATATAGCTTACTAGTGTAGGAATTCTAAGACAAACAATCATAGTAGGACGATTCTTAAAAGCTTGAATAATAACCTAGTGAACCCATATACTCTTATGACTATATAAACACAAATCTAGATTAAACTTAGAATTCATTAGTTAAGTTCTCTTTATTCTATATTACCTCCGTGAATGTTTGAGTAAATCTACTTGCACTCGAAGGTGTTCCTTTGAATCCTTCGACAGTACCCTGTTCAACATCCAAAATAACATATTAAAATACCATTCGTAAAACAATGCTATTAACACATGTGTACTAAATTTAGAATTGTTTACTAACTTTACATACCCCACTGATAGGTGTACTGCAAAAATAAGCAGGCCGATGACTAGTATATCCAGGCTCAATGCTATGACCCTGCAATTTTATTAAAATAATAAAACTAAATTAGTTAATCTTGCATTTCACAATCAAAATTTAATAAACTAAATTCAATGAACATGTTGAATTTTACCTGACTGTCAATACCATATGCATCATGCAGAATGTCAGCCGCCCTCTCCATCCCCGTAGATGCATACGGATCAGGCTGCATAGAAGCATATGGATCCTGCATAGCACCCTTCTGAGGGCCGGTAGGGTCATATGAACAAGTGGCTCCGCAAAATCGACACACATGGCCTCGAAGGCCACCACCTGAAGACTCCCCTGGATTGCGCTATACAATGGGGCTAGTGTGGTGGATGACACTCCAAGTCAAGGATGTGATCGCCTGCAAAGTCTCTACATCAGCACTCTCCTTTGCAACTACATGCATCTCAATCTGCTCATGAGGGTGCCTAGCGAGATGTCGTCTCCCTTGTCATGTAGGATCCGGCTGTGCACCGGACCTATCCTGTGCTGACCCCCCACTTCTCCCCTGAAACTCCCTCATATCAAAATAATTCGGGATTTGGTTCAACACAAACTCACAGTATAATTTCCTAAGAAAATATTGGGGGACTTCACAGTTATTGCACGGTGGGTAATCAAAGACCATATACTACAGCCATAAAATGGTCTTAATCTTCAGGAACCAGATGAATAAGAAACCCTTGTACTGAGGGTGATTTGATTTGTTTTGTGGGTTAGTGAATGAGAGCACAAATCGCTTTAGTAATCTTTAAATTCATTTGTTTATAATTTGTCTCGCATAATATGCCTCTAATGTTTCCTCCTATTTTGCCACCATTTGTCAAGTAACCCACCCATTTTTAATTAAACTCTTTCCAAATGAATCGCTTAGATGCATTCTTTCTCTGTAAAGAATTTTGATCACCAAATATACCACAAGATCCTCAACTTTTTTCTATTGTTTTCAATTTCACTCAAATTTTCTTGAGTGCCGAGGGAAAATATAGAATGTGGGGAGGTTGATTTTGCTGTTGAGGCTGATTATGTTAGATTTATTGAGAGATTTGGCTGAGGATTTTCCTCCTCATGAGGATTTCCAATTAAAAAAATCATTCATTTCTAAACTAAAAACAAACAAAATCAATTTAAAACAAAAATTCATAGTCAAACACCAAACAAACTTACCTCCTTGTACTTCTTCGCCATCGTACCATATTTAGAAGAAACCAACTGAGAAGGATGAAAATGAAGAAATCACTTCCAACAACGCGAGCTGGTAGTAGGGTTTTGCAAGAGATGAAAGCAGTAAATGATATTTGGATTCACTTTTTTTTTTGCTTTAAAAAAACATAACGCATTCGCGTTATGGCGCATTTTTTTCTTGTTTGGCCGCAAAAGTGCGACCATCTTGGTGCACTTACCCTTAGCTAGATTTATGTGGATTATGTTGTAGGTTGGGATTTTATTGTATTTGGATGAATCGCTTTGGGACATCCTTTTATTGATATCCAATGACAAGAGAAATCCAAATATAGAGATAATGTTGAAGGAAGGATTGGATGGAGTGATGGAGGAATTCATGATGTGATCTCCAAAGACTACAAGATGTAGGAATGGCATGCCCCAACTCTATACATGCTAGTCATGATGCTACATTGTGATGTTTGTTGGAGGAGGTAGTATTTATTGAAAAATATGGGATATGTCAAAGAAGCGTTGAAATCATATGTCAATATCATACCCTTATCCTTATCAAGATAAAAAAATCAAGAAGAGAAGATAGATGGGTTTGATTAAATCAATATGTAAAAAAAATGAATGGGCATAAGGGGATGGTATGAATGGTTGGATAGTGACTCTAAAGGATGGTCAATGTAGGTGGATGAGAAAGCATGCTACCAAGTGCAGGAAATACATAGAAAACTAATTTACACATGATGATTTCAAACAAGTTTTAGCATGGTACTTATACATTGTACCTTATGCATGGTTGTTGCTACTATTTTTGGATTTAATTTTTTAAGATTTTTAGCATCAATATTTTGGATCACAATATGTGATCTATCATCAAGATGTTAGATATCTCAAGGAGATGAAAAATGGGTTGTAGACCTAAATTAACTAAAAAGAGAGGAGAAAGGGGAAAGAGAGAGGATAGATTGCATGTGGTACAAGATATAGGAATGCGACTTAGAAAGGAACAATTTTTATTTTAATGGGAAACCAAAAATTAAAAAGACACGCATAAAATGTAACTTATATCTATGAGCACTCTAACATCCTCGTGATGGATCATAGAGTGTGATCTGAAACATTGATACTAATAATTTAATACATAATCAAATCCATAAACAACAACAATAATATCATGGATTGTAGAAATATGATAACATTAATTGAATGGTTTTCACCATTAGATGAAAATTTCTCTTTACCCTTGAATTTTTTCTACTTTTTTAATTTTTTTCTAAGTTGTTGCATTAGGAATAAAAAACTTGAGATACACAATTTTCATTGGATCTTCCATATCTTGACTGTTATTTTTCATGGTCAACCAATAATATCATGTTTTGAGAATGATTTCATGTGGACCATGCTCTATGGATATTGTTGTGCATCTATTGATCACTAAGTTGGCTTTCTCCGAAATGTAAATGCCTTAACCAAAGTATCATCATAGACCCTACATTAGATGATTATTCCAAGTAAAATGGAATGGGAGGTGGGTTGGATGAAGGATGTATGGTGGTTATGTGAAGCTTGGATTAAAGGGGTGTAATTTTAGAGATACGTTGGGTAATAGATTTGTTTGTGTAAAAGAGGTGAATGGAAGGATGGGGTTGCGAAGTAATTTTTAAATGTCATGAAACCAAGAGGAATTAGGACCAACAATTTCACCCATCTTGTCACATTTTATAATTGGATTTACTTTGGATTGGATAGTAGCTTTTCAAGCTTTGAATGTTTGACTATAAGATTTTGGAATTTTAGTGTTAGTTTATGGATTTATTTTTTTATTCATAATACGCAACTAAGCCTACATGCATTATACTAATAATATCAAAAAATTACATTGATTCTGCTCGCCCTGGTGGTAGAGCAAATTCCCAGGGAACCTTAATCGTCTTAATCATAGAACTGCCTCATTCCAACAAGCTCAACAAATTCATGGAACAAACGAATACCTGTCACTTTTTCCAAGCCCAGCCTGCGGCCAAGGAACGTGGAGCCCAACGCTGCCCAGTGCCTGTGTCATTGTAGCTCTTCGGCGCTTAAGCTAAGTATGAAAATATGCCAGTCAACCTCCACGCCCCATTGAAACATTCGAACCGTGTCGTCAAGCCACGGAATTCCCACTCCTGGGAGAGCAATGGCCACTGTATCAATGTCATCCACCAAAATGGATGCCTTGAATACCGCCCGCAGGATAACCAAGCATCGCTCCTTAGGCAGGTTTAAGTCCAAGAGAGAGGCAAGGAAGCAGAATGATATGTTCGAATTCGGTCTGGTTCTGTTTCAAGAGAAGCAGTATTTCCTTCCTAACACCATACACACTGCCTCCAAACAAAGAATATCTTTGTTGAGGCAAATTTTCTTTAGTCTCTGGTCCAAAATGAAGCCTAGAAAGGCTCCCTCCTTCAAGCTCTTCAGTTTGATCGGTGTGTCCATCTTCAGATGACTCCCCAATGCCTCAACTTCGAATAAATAGCCATCCAGTCCTTCGATGATCATTAATGTTTTGGCTGACTTCATTAAACAGAACCGTCCTCTTGATTGATTCAAGTTTAATTCTTTTGATCGACTCCCGATCCTTGCACATGTTGCAGTACCAGTGACTACCATTATCCTTGAAAAACTTTAGCGCCGAGTACTCGTCCTATCGTCATTCTTCCTGCTTTGGGTTTGTCGATGGCAATCCTGTACCATTTCCTTGAGTTTCTTACCATGCCAAGTTGTCCTTTCACTTCTGACTAACAACTCCATCATCCAGATTAATTGCTCCGTTCCTGAGCATATTAGCGGTTGGGAGGCCCATAAGCCTGATCTAGCCAACTCTGGCCTAGATTATGTGTCACTAGTTGACATATGGGCCGCGTTAGTTTATGGATGCTTGGTATATGGGATTTGGGACTTTTGGAGACACTTGATATTTTAGATTTAGGTATCCAAACATAATTTTTATTTATGGATTTAGGATTGGGATATTGGGATTTGGGTTTAGGATTTTGCGATTAGATTTTGGATGGAAGATGTAATATTTAAAATTTAGATTTTGAGATTTAGAGACCCATATGGAGTTGAGGTTAGAACTGGATATTTGGATTTTGATTTAAGGTTGTAGGAATGGATTTTGGATGGGAGACGTGGATTTTTGGATTGGAATGTGGGCATAAGATTTGGATATTTGGATTGATATGTGTGATTTTTGGATTTGAAGATGGAATTGGATTTTAGAGAAGTAAATTTAGATTTTCCACATTTATTCATTTCTTCTTTTTACTTTAATATCCACTATTCTTTTTTTTCCTTTTTTTATTAGTGAGCATGGATTGGTTTTGTCCCTTATATTCATAAAATTATTATATGATCTTCTTGATAAAGATCAATTAGACCATCTTAATTTTTAAGTCATGTTATACATACTTGATTTATTTATAAATCTCTCTATTTTTTATATAAAATGACTATATTCTAGGATTGTTTATAAGAATTTGAAAATAAGTATGCATAATACTCTAAGAAATTTAATATGATCAAATTAGTTGTAATTACAATTGGTATTTATTTAAAACCTAAATCTAGTTATTTGTAGAATGTACTATATGAACATTTGAAAATGATGAATGTATATTAAAAAGATTAATATAATATGAATTTAAAATTTCTATACCAAGAATAAAATTATTTGACTATTGTGTTACCCACTATGATGGTGATCCTAATTATAAGATATCTACCGTAGATTGTCTTCAACATAAATGGTTTAGGTGTTATTCCATGGGTGGAGCAATATTAAAAAATGTTATCTTCTATTTTTTGATGGATAGATGTCAAATTTATCATATAAAATAATACTACATATATTCACAAAAATGGTGGGTGGATATAAAATCACACCCATAGATTCCAAATAGGGTTAATGTTCAAATCATAAAATATTAAAAAAATAAGCCACTAAGTAATAACAACAATAGTAGAGGGGGAAGAGGTGGGTCCCAATCACTTGATTTACCCCATACATTAGTAGGGTCTAGAGTATCCATGAGAGGGTCCCAACCATCATCGTCTTTATCTTTATCTTTATCTTTATCTTCATCTTCATAGGCTAGTGAAATTGCAAGAGCCAACTAAGGAAATATGTTGGAATCAAACCATCTAGAAGCTCCACTAGAAGGCAACCCAAGTTCCCCCCATGGGAGGTGGAGAGGTGAAGCACTGACGAGTAGGTTGCAAACAAACCCATTTTCTATGACATCCTCTAGTAGTTGAAGGAAAAACTTGATCTAATGAGTAGCATGGTTGCCACAATTATATGTCCCTAATGCTACCCATGAGTAGCCTCGAGAGGAGGGGCACAAGGGAAATATATCCATAAAATAAAGGGAATTAAACTAGTGGTTGAGAAGCATGTGTAGATGGGCCACTATCAATGAAACTTCATTATCTCGCACCTGGATATATAATAACACATTAGAACAAATAATTTCTTTAGAAAAAAGTAAAATATGTTGATCAACAAAGCAATTAGCAAATATTGTAGATTTTCTATCTTTCAATATGCTAAAGATAATATCCACCTTGAATAGATGTCAAATCTAGTTAATTTTTTTAGGGATACAAGGCCAATCCACCATAAGAACCATTTTCCAAGAGAAAGGCCGCCCTAGCTGAAGGGACTTGAAAAAGAAATGAATTTAAGTCTAGTTTTTTGGGCTTTGGGACAAAACTAGGAGAGATTCTTAAAAGACTTTGATTACCCATGATAGAAAGGGAAATGAGGATCTCAAACACCCAAACAAGAAATTTTAGATTCCATAGGAAGTCCTTAGAAAATTTTACACTAGGAAAAGTGGGCCAACTTCAGTTCTTAAAAAATGACTAGATGGTGTTAAATATTTATTTCCAAATATAAATCCTTGATTGCAAATGTCATCTTTGTTTTAATTTTGGCACCATGGGAAAATGGGGAGAGATTCAATGATATCTATTCTAGGGACTATAATTGCAAAAGGTGGTGTTTGGACTCCACTTATAGTCTTTCCACCAAGGCTTAGAGGAACTAATACCTATTTTTTGAGCCATATCAAATGGAATTGCCCCCATGATATACCAAAAGTTTCACGATCTTGGTTAAAAAGGTGAAACTTAACCTTATGTAATTTATTCCATGACATGAGTGTTGAACATCTGGAAAATTTAGAAGGGGGGGTGAATCAGTATTCCCTTAAACCATTCAAGCATTAAACATCCAATTACCAAAGGATATTTAGCTATAATGAAGAAAGAAAGCATGAAATATTCAAAACATCACATTACACATGGACACCAAGATTTTTACGTGGAAAACCAAAAATGGGAAAAACCACGATGAGGGTTAGCTCACAATATATTATAACCGTTTATCTAGTATATTTACATAAGTGCTCACTATAGGTGGACTCATTGTCCAACTAGACTCACTATCTATAGAGAAAAATATAGAAGAGAGATGGTGGCTCACAAACTATTTTGAATTGTAATAATTACATCTGGCATATGCATGATTATTGTCCCATTGAAGCTTAATAAACAATCTAATTCTGATTATGATTCAACACTCTATTGTGCTCTTCATTCACACAACTATGATCTTCAACTTAAAATTCACAACTTAAATACACACGTCTCTAATAAAATTCACATCACATACATCATATATTCATTTCATCCATAAAAAACACTAAAAATATCTAACATATATATCCGCATCACCACAAGCATCAATTAGGTTAGCCTAATTAGATGTAACACCCAAAACATAACTTGTCGGCTCAAAACATTTCATAATATCTCGCGCCAAGATACAAAACTCAAAACAACTTGCAATAGGTTGGCATGGACCTATAATTTATCCCACATAAGATTGCAATACTTACTTAACCTTCACACAAAATCAAACATGTTAGGTCAGCACAACATAAGGCCTAATAGCAAAAACCTTCAACTATGTATCCGCATCTTGACATGTGGACCTCAAAACTCACTGCCAACTAGAATCCATACTCACTTGCCATCTAGAACCCATCCTCAAAAGTGCAAAGCTAAAACCTCATTCGTGGAGAAGTGTAGAATCTCCCACACAACTACACTGTACAAAAAATAATTATAATTTTCCAAGCCGAACTTTGTTACTCATAACTTTCAATCCACTTGAAAAAACATGGTGAAAACTTGGAATCAGATACATCTAACATCCACAAAAATTATGTTAAAATCATAGAGTGAAATCTTCATTTGTAGAGTGGTGTGGACCCAAAAACAATCGCTTTGTAATATTGAATCGACAATATTGACACTTAGTCAATTTCCCATTACAACTATCTTTACAAATCAAACCAATTGGAAAAATGCCTTCCTCAACACCTCAAAAACCTATTAGAACTGATCAAAATGGTTTGCAACCAAAATCTTCACATAAGTTAC
The DNA here is from genome assembly GCA_007258455.2 of Sequoia sempervirens. Classification (NCBI taxonomy): domain Eukaryota; kingdom Viridiplantae; phylum Streptophyta; class Pinopsida; order Cupressales; family Cupressaceae; genus Sequoia; species Sequoia sempervirens. The sequence continues at coordinate 1,103,887,349 of VDFB02271358.1, read as the reverse complement.
AATGTTGACATCAATGACAACACTACAACACATTGTTATGTACCTTCCATTCTCATGTTGCCAAACAACATCATCAATGACAATCTCTCCAAACTTCTAACAATCTCCCCCTTTGTCATTGATGGCAACATGGTAAAAATATCCAATATTCTCCCCCTTTGACATCAAGGGAAAAGGGCGATTGTACAACTGTTAATACTTTCATCAAAGCTCCCCCTAAGAAATGTGGATATATATACAAACTGAAAAGAATAGATTGGCTCTTCCTGAGTCATATACCAAAGAAAAAACCCAAAAACTATACTAGAAATGTCACTATAAAGTCTGCATATATACAAAGAATTTGAATTAAAATACATGAAATGCATAAAAAGTGAGAGATAAGTCGATCGGAGGTGGTTGACACCTGTAACTTTTGTAAATGTACTTTCCATGATTTCCTTCCATCTTCCCATTCTCTCTTGGCTTCCACAAGCAATCTATTATGTGTTTCAAACTCCATAAGTAGCTCTTCTCCCTCTTTTGAAGTACCAGGTATTGGATTCATCTTCTTGGCTTTGTCTGTACTTAAAATATCTTTTGAAAAAAGTATAGATTTAGGATTGACCAAATCCCTTACCTCTCCAAACTGCAAAATAATGTGTTCTTTTTGTGCTTGCAGTTGAAAGAATTTCTTATGTAGATCTTCTATTTCATATCTTGTCACACTAGTTAGGTTGAGTGTCAGACCATAGGCACTTGAGGCAACATCATTTTGTGACTCAATAGAGTCCATCTCCTTCCTTATTCTTGTGTGGCTTTGGGCCACTTCATGCCATATTGATATAGAGCCTTTGCCTCATCAACACATCCTTCAACATCCTTTAACAACTATGAAAACTTGTTATGTGCAATTACACATTTCTTTGTAATTTCTAACATTCTTTTGTCATTGATTATTTTCTCAACTTATTTCTTTGCTTCTTCCTTCAATGGTTGAAGCATTGCATGGGATGTGAGGTTACATGACTGTTCACATGGAGTGAATGTAGAGAGATTGTGTTTCATAAGTGTTTATGGAGACTCTGAGGATGTATTGTAATGGTTTTATTGTTGAATAATACATGAGTGATGGATGCTTTTGGAGACCATATTTTTCCCTCTTTAGGGTTTTCCTAGGGTATATATTGTGTCATCTTTTTATGGTATGTTGTTTATTCTTTTGCATAATTTTATCTATTCAGATTATGTGGAAATTGTCATGTATGGTTGGAATTTTCCTTTTAGTTAGATGAAAAAGTAAAATTTATTTTAGAATTTGAGGAACTCATAGAGAAATGAGTGAATTGATTATGAAATCAAACCATTTATTAATTCTTAATCAAGTGAAATAATTTTCCAACTAAATATAAAACATGAAAATGTGAGCAATTCATATAAAATCATCTAGAATTGCTAAGCATTGAGGACAACACTTTTTTGAATGGGAAAGAAATGTTATGCTTTGGATATTCATCTTCCTAAGTGCAATAAGGTTAAGCATTTGTGGTATTTTTAACCTTGACATTTTCATTAATTAGCTTGAGTTAATTCCTTAGGTTGACCTAATTATGATGGAGTGTGTCCCTACCTAACTATGTTGATTAATACAAAAGAGAAACGACCTTCCAAACCATCATAAGTTGAAAGATTAAAATAATATTCTCATATTTTTATTTTTAGATGCCACCCCCTCAAACTGGTTTGATATTTTATTGATTTTTACATTTATTTCTATTTGGTAGATAATACTGTTATCTATTTTGATGGAATTAATTATCGGGAAATCATTTGATTTCTCCACCTCATCAAAATTTATAGATTTATACAAATCCTTTTTTATATTAGGAATTGAGTACCAAACATACAAAGATGATATACAATAAAAGGTGCCTAAGCACCACCACCAAAAAGTAACCACTATCTAGAACTAGTTATAAAAAAACAACAATTTATAATATAGATAGTAGTAATTCAAAGCCTATAAACAACAAGTTCAAATATTCCCAACAACATCTTTGGTTGTTGTTATTTTCATAATAATTGCACTTCCATGTACCAATAGGAGGATCAACACAATCTTCTTCCTCTAAATATTTGACAAAAGGTATATATTTAGTCACTTTCTTTTTTCCTTTGCGGGTCAATCCGATCTCCTATTCTTTAGGAACGTTGATCATATTCTTTTAAATATAATATTTGAGAATCTAGAGCTCCTTCTTGTCAATGTTATTCCTCCCCTATGGGAACAAGTTGAAACTCACAATATCCTTCTTATAAATCAATGATAGGCCTTCCTTGAGAAAAATCTAGAACCTCTTCTTTGACATCTCCAATATAAGAGAAACATGTATCATAACTTATTAAATGTAATGAGGTCAAAAGTTGAGTTAGTAAGGTTCCTTCTCCTACCTTGAAAAATTTCTTCATTTCTTGATTTCTAGATGTACCATATAATCTCACAAGAAAATGCAAACCAATTTTTTTTAACCTCACTATGAAACATCTTAACATGCCCAAGTAAAACATTAATCCAACTCAAACCCTCTTTACTATCCCAAATAGAATGACAACCCAAAATAACTGACCAAATATTAACAACAAAAGGAAAATTTAATAACAAGTGATCAAAAGTTTCATTTTCATCACACAAGGAACATATAACACTAGGAAAACCATGTCTTGACAAACCATCAAAAAACAACAAGCTTTTTAAGTATGAGAAGCCACTAAACCATATATTTTTAGGTTGACAAGGAGAGTGTCATAAACCCTTTAAAAAAGAAGGATATATCTTTATCAAACCAATTAAGTGATGTAGGAGCATCTAGGTGCACAGGAAATCCTACACACCAAAAAAATATTTAAATTTTTTCTTTTGATTTTTTTTTCTTTATTTTAAAAACTCCTCAAAATTTAAAGCTTTCAGGTGAATTTGAATTTAATTCTAATTCAAATTGGAATTGATGGAAGTGGGAATTAATGAAAAAATGGGAGTTACAAAATCCCATGCCCAAGCATGAGGGAGATATTCCTAGGATATGATATTCCATGTTTCATTTTTGGAAAATCAACATTGAATGGTGAATGTGGTGTTAAGCGTATGGGAGAAGGAGTGGTGGAGTAGGATTGTGTAGAGGAAAAATTTGGAAAAAATAATTGATTTTTTCCAGGAGACTTGGGAAAGAAGATTTCCCAACACCCAAGAAGAAAAGAGGAAGTGTTAATGTTGCCTGGAGGTGGAAAAAGCTAATGCCCAATTTGGAGAAGAGTGCCAAGAGGTGAAAACTAAGGAAAATTAAATAAATTGTGAGGAGAGATTTCCTATGAGATCAAGGGGGATGCCCAAGAGTGGAATTGGAGAGGTTTGAGATGATTTTTGTAGCTATTATAATTGTTTATAGATTTCTTGTATAAATTTTGATGTTGAAGGAAATAAACATGTCTCTAGTTGATTTCTTGTGCTTTGTTTTGATCATAGCTTGTTGTTGCTAGCTCTTGGAGATTGTCTTGAATGAAATCAACACATTATTTTGAAATTATTGTCATTATATATGTTGGAGAATTGTATTTGAGTTTTTGAATAATTAATTTTGTTATTTCTAAGCTTGTTTTCCTGTGTTGTGTGAAGGAGCTGAAATAACCAACAATTCAATAGGATTCTTGGTTATTGTTCTACATCATAAGGTTCCATCTAGACTAGATATGACCTATGACCTCTTTCAATTCAACCAATGAGGTATAATTTTTTTTGAGGTAATATTCACCAATGTAGACCCATCAAACTTGTTGACGTTACCTAGTATTTTAGTGTTAAACCTAGTTTACACTAGAAATTTAAGGCTATACAAGGTTTTGTTAATCAGAGATAAGGTTCTAATTTGATTCTCAAGAATATTAAATTTCCTTTGGAGAGTGTTCTAGTCCATAATCCCACCATTCTATAAAATACTTTGAAATTTTTTAATGCCTTTTACAACTCACTTATATGCTGAGCACCCCTAAGTTAAAGCCAAGGGCTTATTATTTTAGTGTAGCGTCCACCAAATGGACCTAAAAGTCCCAACCACATTATCATTTTTGTTTAAAGCCTCTTTATTATTGATCAAGAACTTAACACTTTCCCAAGCCTTCCAAACACTATCAAAGACTTTGGAGTCAAATAGGGCTGTAGACACTAAAAAATGTCCTAAATGATATCATACACTCGAACCAGGTATACTAACATCATTTCCTCTTGGAACCCATCCTCTTTTCATTTAATTAATTAAATTATCCTAGCTATTTAATTAATTGCATCATTTGCATATATTAACCTAACACATCAAATCAGGTTAATTCACCCCCTTTCACTCTAACATTTCATCTCATTAAATTAAATAAATCAAACTATTTAATTTAATTCTCTAAGTCTTCTTATTTAATTAAATAACCCTAAGTTATTTAATTAAATGTCATCTCACCTTTCCCCCTTTCATTAAACCACTTAATTTAATGGATATCACTTTATTCTTCTAAATCCCCGTAAACCCTTGTTTAATTAGCAAATATCTAACTAATCTAATTCTCCCCCACTTGCAAGGGACTATTCCAAGAGAATATTCCTTCCCCTTTTGCACAACTTAATTTAGTTTTAATTAACTAAATATCCTTTTTTCCTCCACCCATGAATATTCCAAGGAATATTCTTTTCTCCTAAAAAGGGAATATTCCTTTTTCTCAACAAACTTAGCTTCATATTCAAGTTATCTCCAAAACTTCTTGTGCAAGTTAACTTTTGACCTCTTGTACAGGTCAAAAGTGTGTTTGTTTGAGGGAATGCAAACCCTTGATTAAATATCATCTTGTATTCTCACCCATTGATGAGAATCTATGATCCATGCCTCCAATTTCCTCTATCCTTGACCATTGATTAGCCTTTTTGATCTCAACCCTCCATTTCTCATTTGCTTTCCTATAAATAGAGCACTATTTGGAGACAAATGGATCCATCTTTTTCAAAGAAAACTTATGCTGTTGAAATCACTCACACTCACAATCATTTTAGCTCACATTTAGCATATTTTAGTTTAAATTAGTTGCATAATAGCTTAGCTTCAATTAATAGCTTCCATGCATCCATTTAGCTAAATATATAATTAAGGTTTGAATCTTTGTAGTTTAAATCTCGTTTAGATTAGCTTACTAATTGCATTTTGAATCATTTTAGCATAAATCATGGTAGATTAACTCTTGCATCATACTCATTTTAGCATAAATCATGTTTTCAATCACATCTCACAACCATTTCATCGATTCTCTTCAATAGAATTGATTGAAATAAGCTCACTGATCACGGGATTGGGAAAGGGTTATCATTTCACATCAACATGACACTAATTCCAAAATGGGATAAGTTTTAAATGGGTTAGAATATACATTTTAAATGTTTCCATGATTTAGAATGCCTTGTTTTAATGAATGTTTAGTTTAACTTCAATTTGATTGATCCTATTTAGATTGAGTATTAGTGGCTTTGTTATTCTTTGATTCATCATGGATCAAGTGTAATCAACCCATACTAGTATCCTCAGTCCACATCTTGGTGCTAGGAGGGAAAAACTATCAATTTAAGCAATTTCTATCTTGAATTTCGTTCATTTCGACTTTTGCAGGATAAAGCGATGCCCAAATCAATTTCAGTGACACACTTTGCAGGGTGTCACCATATAGTGACACTATTTAAATATGAAACAACAATTCCTATTAAATACACTAATGCTAATTAAAAAATGGTGAAACTAATACTTTTATAGAGGTATTGAAGATTTGTAAACGATGATGCTTCACCAAATCGCGATGCTATTGTGCTCACTATTTTTTTTGTAGAGTGACACATTAGTTCACTAAAGTGACACTATCGTGTACAATGATGCCCAACTCTGGTAAGAAATTTAACAATAAGTTTTTAGCATGTGTCTTAATTATTGTGATTCGTCAGATTACTAACACACGTCTAACATTGTTCTAGTTGTTAGACTAACAGGGTTTTGCAGGTTCGACAACACAAAGCTAGAGTGAAGAAGCATTCTCTTCTTAAGATTTTATCATTGTAACAAGTGCTTGATGCTTTGGGGAAATTATAACCCAATTTCTTATGCTTTTTACTTTCTACTCTAGGACCTCACTAAATTTCCTTTGGGTTTAAAACAAATGCTCAACCGGGACTAAAATTGAACCCTCATTTTATCATTGTCTTTTGGGTTTTAAAATTGAACAAGGCAACTTAACATTTCGTTTGGTGCATAAAATGAATTCATCTTAGCTTTAGTCAGTAAAATGAATTAATGTCTGCTTTCCTGTGACACACTTGTAGTGTGTATCCAATCCCCTTATGCTTCATGCAATCTTGGGTGAAGAGAAACATTCCAAGTGTAATTTGTTGTTTGTGTGCACTTATAGTATGTATCCAATCCCCTTGCACTTCTTGCAATCTTAGGTGAAGAGAAATACTTAAGTAAACTTTTATGCTTTGTGTCACCCTTAAGAGAATACTTACTATGAGACACACCCCGCAACAGGAAACTCATAGGCAAGTTCTTGCAAGCACATTTACCGATGGGCTAGATTAAAGGTTGGGAAATCATGAGAAAGTACCTTCTATCCTAGACTATATAACATACTTCATCTAGTACCATGCCTTAAGTGGAACGGTAATGGTAGTAAGAGCCTTAAGTGGAAAAGCGAGTGTGTATATGGTTGGGTGTTCTCGATTTGTTACTAAGATCCAAACTGTTTAGTTGCCAAAAATCCTTAATACTTGTTGGTGCAAGAACGATCATTTTGAAGTTGCCCCAAATTTGTACCATTCATTGTTGAAACAAAAAAATCCTTAAGATCTTAGGATCTTCAAGATTTTGAGATTTGGTGGTCGTGAGAAGTGTGTGCCATGGAGGGGAGCCAGTGTTGCCAAATCTCTAACTATTCGCAATGTTTGAGTGTTTGGAGAAATTCGAGTGGGGACTCAAAAAGTATGGCCATTTCTACCTAGGATTGTAAGAGATTGTGAGTCCGTTTGATACATTGCTTGGTTCCAAAATGTTACAAACAAACATTCACTATCTTCCTCAAAATTTCAAACACTTTGGCTTAAATATGGATACCTTTTGAAGAAGCCTTGATATTATTGCTTGTCCTAAGGATTTCTATCCTTAGAGATTTCTAAATATGTTGACTTATATCTCAATCCATATTTTCCAAAGACAACATAGGAAATTATGGATTCAACCTCATGATTCTCACAAAATGGACATTGTGAAAGTTATGATGTTTTTGACATAATTATTTAGTTTAAAAACTTAATCAAGACAGGTGTTTGTGGTAAAATAAATTCACTTAAGCAAGATAAATTGACAATTGAACCCCACATGAAAATTTGGAGATCGATTTCTCCTATTGAACAACCTGTTCTTGAAGGTGCTATCATTCAACCAAACTTTGAACTCATTAACGGAGAACAAACTGATATCATTAGTAGTTTGATAAGCTTCACTTTTGCAACAAAAGAAACACCTACCCAGTGGATAAACACAACAATCTTAGACAAAGAAGTGGAAAATTTTGATATTGAGGCTGGAAGGCCCACATTACCACCACCCATGTGGCAATAAATATCCTCCTTTCTTCCATAAACTTGAACTTTTCTAGATGATCTCATGCAAAGTTAGGATCCCCAAAAGAAGGTCTACTAGTCATCACTTTAAACTTAGGCATCGTAGTTCAAAAGCAATCAAGAATTGCATTGAGGCACTCTACCAAAATAGAAACAAGTTGTTGATAAATTTTTATGAATGCACACTAAGGAAATATCCAGAAATGTATATGTTCTTTATGAGTCAAAACCCTCATCTTTTTCAAGATCAACAACTTTTCTAAATCATTGGGTCTTTAGGATTTGAAAATTTTAGAGGTATAGCATGTTTTTCACTACCTTGGTCTTGTTAAACAAAAGTTCACTTTACGTCAACATTGGGTCAAACATTTCATCCACCCTTTCACCAAAATTTCATCTTTCACTTCACCAAACTTTGCAAAATTTTTGAATACACCAACACTTTTTGACTTAAAACATCAATCAACCCAAACACTAACTTAGCTACTTTGTATGTGATATGTATATTTTTCCATGCATCTAGGTAAGTTAGTTATTATCCTTGAACTAGTTCATCTTGACGGTCATGAGTCTACCCTAAAGATTTACAAGTTCATAAACATCCTTTATCCCAACATCCAAACATCAAACTTAAGTCAAAAGTGTTGTCCCAAAATGTTTGCAAAGATCACTCTCCACATCACCCATATTTTCATCCCCCATTATCACTATTGCTCCAAAAAGACTTAGAGCATCCCTTTTACCTAGATTTTAGTCAACTAGAGAGTTCAAAATTTACAAATCACAACATAACTCTCCCAAAGGTGACACAAAATTTATGGTAAAGACAAGAGCACAACACAAGAGAAACATGGAGAAAACCAAAGTCACATTTACCTCAAGTGATCCATCCTCTAGAATTTGATTCGAGAAGTCAAGTTACCCCATCACAACAACCTTCATCAGTATCAGGACCATATGAGATAGAAGACATTACAAACAATCCATTTGAACTCACTAGGAAGGAAATCATGGAACGTAAAGCCTTTGAAAATGTAGCTCCTATCTCCCCATCATTTATTCCACACAATTTGACACAAGGCTTCACAACTCCATCACTAGGGCTAAATCAAACCTACATTCCCAATCTTGCAACAAGCCTTACTAAGGACTTTGCCCATACTCTTCCATTTGAAAGCAACACACTTGTGGGTACCCTTGAAACCAACCCTCCATCTCACATGACCACTTGGACACCAAGCTTTTGTGCTCCTCCTATTCTCAAAGATCCAAAACAAACATACAAACCTCTTGACCTTCATTACTCCACAAGGACCTCCATATATCGAGGACATCCCTCTTCATCCATACCCATGAGTACCACAAGTGTGCCCACTACATGCAAAGCAGTGTGGACCAAGTGTCTCAAAACAACACGCAAGGGCATGTCAGTACCATACCATAGAGTCAACCCTTAATGCAGATGGGTACATATTCATCCAATCCTCTAATTGGTTCATCCATAACATTGGTTTCACAAAACACATCTATCGCATCCATTATCAACCCATCTCAAAGAAATCCCTTGGTAACAAATCTTGTCAACACACGTAATACAGTGTCTACATCCCTAACACAAGGGAATCCTCAAGACATGGGACAAGGAAACCTTTTTAATCAATCAAATCAAGGTCCTAGTGTGTCATTCCCATCACATAATCTAATGGAACCATCCTCATCTTTTCCCACAGTCCCCTTTACCATGCAAAATCAAATGGGATCTCAAATGCACATTCCTCCACCTTAATCCACTATTTTACAAGGAATTTGAAACCAAGGGAACCCTCGACCTCTCATCACCAATCCACTACCCACTCAAAACATCAACACCCAGAATCCTCCACCGATGTCCCAACAACCACCTGATCCTACAGCCTTAGCCTTACATCAAGCACAACAAGCCTATTAGCAATCCCTACAACATCAACAACAATAGCAAGCAACCCTAGTAGCCCAACAACAACAACAATATCAAGCATCCCTAGCATCCCAACAACAACAACAAGCAACCCTAGCAGCCCAACAACAACAACAACAAAAAGAAGTAGCCCTAGTAGCCCAACAACAATAGCAAGCATCCCAACAACAACAACAAGTAGCCTTAGCGCAACAACAACAACAATAATAAGCAACCTTAGCACAACAACAACATCAAGCCCATCAAGCAACCTTATTAGCACAACAACAACAATAGGCCCAACAACAAGCCTCAGTGGCACAACAACAACATCAAGCTCAACAACAAGCCTTACTAGCCCAATAGTATGCCCAACAACAACAACAACAAAAATTATAATAAGCTTCTTATTATAATCCTCAATTCACACATCATCAATACAAACGCATTAGGAACATATATATCAATAGCCCAATCACCTTCACAAAATCCTACACAACCATACACCCCATACAACACATCCTCATATAAAAATACCATGTACAACTCATCCATCATTCGACCATATGTTCCTCTACCAAACCCACAAGATGATCTAGCATCACAATTTAAGGCATTGTCATAAGAAATGAAGGACCTTCAGATGGGCAAGACTAAGAAGCACCATACACAAAACTTATGTCCTTATCCATTTGATCGAAACATCGCAATGGTACCGTTCACTCTTGGTTTCAAAATCCCCAAGTTCGACAAATATAAAGGGAGAGGAAGTCTCGTGTACCATGTCAAAGAGTTTAATATCATGTGTATGGAGGTGGCCTACAATGATTCATATTTAATGTGCCTCTTCCTCAGAAGTTTAACATTCCCTTCCATGCATTGGTTTTCTCATCTGCCTCCAGGTATCAAAATTTTCTAGGAAATTACCAATAAATTTATCGATCACTTCTCCTTTAATCTTACATTGACATCAATCTAGAGGAATTGTACACTCTCAGGAAAAAAAAAAAAGGAGAATCCTTCACTAATTTCTTATAGCGGTGGAGACAAAGAGCTAGTAAGAGAAAGTGGCCTCTTCCTGATGAATAACAAGTGGGAATCATCATAGCAAATTTAGACCTCGATCTATCTTTCCACTTGAAAATGTAGTGCATCACATCTTATGACGAGCTTGTCCCTAGAGCCCTTAACATCGAGAGATCTCTAATCTCGTAGGGGAATACTCAAGCTTACAAAGACAACCACCCATCAACTAGTTCAAATGAAAAGCCTCGTGTATGGGCTAAGAATAAGAATGTAACAAATGATGGCAAGGTCGATGCTAAGGTAATCCGAAGTGCTCCTAGACCAAACAACAATCAAGTTGCTAACATCCAACCAACTGTACAGAAAACAACACCTCCCTAGAACAATCAAATCAATAACATCGAAATGCAACAAAGGCGAACCCCTAACAAAAACAACTATCCTAAATTCAAGTACACATAATTATTTAAACCCATAGAAACCATCATGAAAAAGTTGGTAGAGTCAAATCTAATAACACTTCCCAACTTTGAAACTACCAAGAACCACAAGAGAAACCATCCTGGTACAATGAGAATGACCTTTGTGACTTTCATAAGATCAAAGGACACAAAACAACAAACTACATGAGGCTTAAAAACATTATCCAAGACCTCATAGAGAATGACACCATATCTGTTGAGGTACTAATCGAGAATCAAGATCTTAAGATATACAAGAACCCTATGCTAGATCATAACAAAGCAAACAACACTAGGAAAGCTAAGGATTACACAAACGTGAAGCATACCTATTCCAATGTAGTTGCTTCCTGTGATAGTGTCATCACTGTTGTCACCATCAAAGGGCATAATGCAAAGTGTGGATTCACTACACGATGTGGTAAAGTCACCATCCAAGGAGTCCCACCCCAATCTAGGGCACAACCTACTAATCCAACATCAAGCACTAGTAATTATAATCTCTTAGAGCAACTTAAGAAGACCCCCACACAAATATCAGTCTTAGAACTATTGAGGCTATCCCCTGTGCATAGGAAAATCTTGGAGAAAGCTTTATCAGAGTCATCAATTCCCAAGGATATTGATACATATCAATTTCAAGCTATGGTAGGCCATATCACTAATCACCTTCTTAGAGAAAGACCTACCATCACAACCATCTCATACCGGTGATTTACACCTTGAGGTTATCATTCATAAGAAAAAGGTTAAAAGAGTCTTAGTAGATGGATGTACTGGATTGAACATTTGTACCCTTCAATTGATAAAAAATCTGGGCTATTCAGAGGATACTATTGAGAAGACAAAGAGTACCACCATCGGAGCATATGACGACCAAGAGTGGGTATCACAAGGCATCATCGCACTACCCAGCCAAGTGGGCTCCCTCATCGCAAAAACTACATGTCAAATGTTAGACCTTGATCTTCCCTACAACATATTGCTTGGTCAACCTTGGATCCATGCCCTAAAATTTGTAGCCTCAACTTATCATCAATGTTTCAAGTTTCCTTTTGAAGGAAGAGAGATTACCATCTGTGAGTGAGAAAATATGTGAATTAGAATAGTCAATAACACACAATAGATGCAATGTATTACATTAAGGAAATCTAAACTAATAACACAATTTGATAAAATGATTCCTTAAAGACATTTCATCTTCCTCTATTCTTAAGGATCCTGTAATAGTGCTCTCAGATCTTAATTATGCACTAAATTATAGGGACGACACCTAAGAAATGAATAGCCATTAAACTAGAATGTAGAAACTATATCTACACCTACATGATTTGGTGATTTGTTTAGATGTTGAACTAAATGATATGTTGGATGATAGGTTGTTGTATACGGAATACTAATGGAGTGATGCAATGCTGGATTAAACTAATGAAGATGCTATGAAAAATGATTCTAAATGCTAGAAGTAAGCTAAGACACATCTAACAAAGAAGCCATGATTCTAATTTACTTTCTAAACTATTCTAAATGCTAAACTATAATGTAAACTAAGCTCCCAAATGGTAAGATGATTTTTGTAGAGTAATTGTATGCAATGCTCTCCTATGCAAAAGATGTAAATGAGCCTCTATTTATAGATTTCACCAAGGCATCAGGCGAGTTGGCAATAATGGACGATCGGGATTAAGTCTAGAGAGATCGATGGTGAAAAATGAGGAGGTTGGAGAGAAATAAGGAAGTTGTCCCCTTTAATAGAACAATCTTGCCAAGTGTAGAAAATAATAAATGGAAAGGAGAAGCCATGTGTCTCTGATTTTGTTAAGATTATTGAGGGTAAATACCCATTTTAGAAATTAGGAATAATTATTTTCATGTGACACATGGTGAGATGGAAGATGATGTGGAAGGAGGTTAGAAGAATATGGAGAAATGTGACAAAATTCAAATTAAAAATTCAAATTTAATGAGAGAGAATTAATTAAATAAAACAAATTAGTTAAATTTTTTTATTTAATTAAATCATGAAGAAAGTGGTTTAGATAAGAGGAATTAAGAAATGCAAACTATATAAATAAACTTTACAATTTATCTATACAATAAAGGAAATAAAATTTTTTATTAATCAAATAACCAGTATTTAATTAATATTCTCCAGGCCAATTTTGGATGTATAAATTTTGCCCCTCTTTGAAGTGATGTGTTTACACATTACTTCAAAGAAAAATTTACCAGTGCTACTAAAATTTTGACGATGCCCTAGATGACGATTTTCAAAAGATCGTGAATGTATGCCCCCTCGGGAGATAAATTGAGTAATTTTTTATGATAAAAGATTTTTGATGATTTTAGAAAATTTCTGATGATTTGTGATGATGTCAATGATGAGGTCCCGATTTGATGATATTCCAACAATTTATCTCCTGATATGGAAGAAATGAGTTGCCCTTTGATTAATTGATCCTTAAAAAAAAAATTAAATATGCCATCAAAATTACACTCTTAATTACCCTTTATTAAGAGGTAAAAGTGAAAAAGGATTCATTTGTGCATTTTTTATTTTGGAAATTGTGGAGTGAGAGAGCAACCTTGAGCATTTGAGTGAAGATGGTGATCCCCTATGAGACTCATTAATTTGATTTGGTGCAGCCACACAATCAGCCAACAGGATACAGACCTCTGGTACGAATTTTGAAAACTTTTCTTGTGAATTTTGAATCAATTTTCTTGCATTTTTAATTTCAAAATTTTGATTTTTCCTTCTTTCAGTGCATACGAAATTTTCTGTGGTGCATAGGTTAGATTTTTTAGTGCATCCACCTAGATTTTTAGCACATCGGCTAAGTTTAACGACACAAACGGTTTGTAATAGCACATCCACATTTTGGCACATAGACGGTCTGTAACGACGCATTAGATTATTAGGCAACCCATCCATTAGGAATGGCACATTAGACTGTAGTTTTAGTGCAAATATACCCAAAGTAACAACACATTAGATTTGATGGCGCATTAGAGAGATTCCATAGCGAATTTGAGGAATTCTCTGGCGCATTGAGAGAAATGGTGCATTGCTAGACTCTAACAACACATTTAGCAAATTTGGTGGCACATCTACCCTTTTGGAGCAACGAAGCACTGTTATAACGCATTTAGGTTAGAATTGAATATTTTTTATTTTTTCTCCCTGAATTTGGTGATATTTAATCATGTTAGCCAATGATTTGTTGTTTATGATAGATTAGATGACTTATTGATCTCATGATAGGTGAGATTCAATCATGATGATGTTGTTTTGACCTCATGATAGGTGAGGATCAAAATAGATGTCCGCGATATTCGATGAAAATCTCACTACAACTGATAGTATGATTGATTGATGTTTGATTGTTTTATTGATTTGATTGATTGATTAATGTGTTGATTGTGATGTGTTATAATGATAGGAGATGGATTTAGATAATCTTCAGTCCTGAGAGCGATTCCCTTGGACTTGGAAGTTGATCCCACATCTATCACAAGCTGATAGGGACATCATTGAGCAATGCAGACTATCTTCATTGATTGACATGCCCCAGATTAGGATTAATAGGGGATTATTGACTACATTGGCAAAGAGGTGGCATAGCGAACATAATACTTTTCTTCTGGCCACCAGAAAGATGATTGTGACACTAGAGGATGTCTACAAGATTTTGCGGATTCCCGTGATGGATGACATTGTTACATATGACCACACTAAGTAGGGAGGTACTGATGCCTTATGCCTGATATTCCATGACAACCATATTAGCGGATATGAGATGCCTTGGCAGGAGATGTTTGAGGGATATTCCCCTTTGTCTTTCGTGCTCACGAGATTTGTTAGTGGCTTCTTATGTCTTGACAAGAGGGCAAAGGGATTGTTCATCGGTTGGAGTCAGACACAGGAGCAAATGATCCAGTTTGGGACCTGTTTCTCTTGGGGTTCATGCATGCTCGCATAGTTATATCATGATTTACATTAGGTAGTGTACCTCAGAGGAGCTAGTCTATCCGCAGGTGTGATCCTATTACAAACATGCGCTTGGGAGCATATTGCGGTGACACTTCCAAAGACAGAAAAATTTTGGCCATTTGGGAGGCCCTACGTCTATGGTTATGTAGGTCCAGTTGTCCAACATAATATGGGAAAATTGGAGTATTGGAGACGTGTATTGGATGACTTGGATTTTGTTACATGGCGACCATATGTGGACTATGAGCAGTGGGTGGAGGATCATTTGGAGATTCCTTATGTTATGACAGTCAGGTATCTTATTGGATAGACATGCTACATTATCGAGAGATTCCTATTCATGAGAGTGCTCAGACAGTATGGTCAAGTGCAAGGGATACCATAGGGATTGGCCATGTATGCGCGAAGGCAGCAAGATGCAACTAAGTGGGGGCCTACATTATCTTATGATGCCGCATGTGATGAGTATCATCGGTTACAACCACTGATCTGGGACTACCATCCAAAGATCATTGAGGGATACATGACTGAGTAGTACTCACAATACTTTAGTGGGCATCCCTTTTTGAGGATTTCTAGGCCTGATGAGTTGGTGCTAGCATTAGAGGATGATGAGGACAAACCACATAGATGGAAGAGAGGTAGAGGTAATGGAGATGAGGAGGGAGTTGGTGGGGATGACGACGAAGGTGGTGATGATGGTGGGGATGATGGCGGGGATGATGGTGGTGGTGGTGCTCACCCAGTGTTGGATGTCAGAGTGCCTCGTAGGAGGCGATCTTTAGTGGTAGCATCACAACAACGTGTACATATACAGTTGCCTTCCTAGCAGTAGCAATCCCAGATTACAATGTTACATGCCCAGGTCTAGACCTTCAGGGCCAACTGACACAAGTGTAGGGACAGTTACAGACACAAACACATTTGTTGTCATAGGTTCAGGCACAACTTTAACAGGCCTAGGGGAAGATACAGACTCTGACGACTGAGAGGATGTTGCCAAACACCAGCTAGCACAGGTGCAGGGTCAAGTTGTCATATTGACTTCTAAGAGAGATGCACTGAGACAATGAGAATAGTAGGTAGAGGTTATTACTAAGAGATTGTAGTAGGTTGTGACAACTGCTGGGTCAGCGGACTATTTTTAGGAGATTCGCCGCACTATCTAGGAGGTTGAGTTTTACAGAGGCCGGTATTATGAGTTGGTCCCTCCTGACTGGTGGGAGAGTTTTACCTGGTCTCAGTCTCGTAGGTTGCAGTCTTGGACAATGAGTATGGGTGTCACACAACATTACCTGGAGATCAGAGAGATCCTGGTGTGGGTCCATTAGGTGCAGTAGGAGGTTCTAGTTTAGGGATGCCAACATCATCTAGGGGGAGCACTACATAGCTTTGATATTTGTTGTTTATTGTGATTTGGACATGTATACATTGATACTCGAAGATTTAATGCTAGTTTTGATGATGTATTTCTTCATAATTAGATATCCTTGTACATTTGACATCATTTTGAGATATTTATGTAGTAATGATGATAGTTGACCTATGTGCTTATGTGTGTTGATAGTGATGGATGTGTTTAATTTCCTATTATGTATGTTATGTGATGTTTGTATGATGATGATATTGTATGCTATGGATGCAACATGTGTTGTAATTCTATGATGTTTTATGAATAATGTCTATATGCCCTATATGATGAATCTTACTATGTGAATGGAATGTGCTAAATGCTATGTTTTTGTACTTTTCCAATGCAAATATGTGATGCAAAAGATGAAATGGATGGATGGATGGATGAAATTATTAATGATAGAAATGGATGAATATAATGATTAACTAATTATGGATAATTCTACATGTTCCTATAGATGTATGATATGCATGGTACTCTATGTTTTTGTTTTTTCTTGGAGGCAAATGTATGAAATGGATGAATGGAAATTTATGCAAATGTATGACTAAAATGTATGGATGAAAATGATATGATCAATGCTTTGTTTTTGGATTTTCATGACGCAAATATATTATCTAATGACTAAATGAAATAATGAAAGGATATGAGAATGCATGAATGATATCCTAATGCTTATGCATCTAAATGATTTTTTTGGTAATGTCAAATGTACTCAATTTGTTAATGATAGAAATAACATCACTCGTAATATTGTACTAGCCTTGGAGAAATCTATAAATACCACTGCAACACCTAGCATGAATGCAACCTAAACATGCAACTCTAACAATGCAATATTGTCATCCCAATAATTAATTTATTGTGCTTGGTATCATCATTGAGATTTTAAAATGTTGAAAGTGAGTAAAAACATCGATGGTATAATTAGACCATGATGACCTAAGTACTACTTTCATGATATTTGATAGTGCAAGTTAACACAAGCATCTAGTTATAATTGGACCAAGATGACCTGATCATTTCTTGCATAAACAAACAAGAGCTAACTGTGTTATTATGTGAATCCAGAATGTTATCAATGATACTTTGTATTAATAATCAACTCACAAACAAGAGACAAAGAAAAATATCATTCTCAATCATAGCTTCTCTAGTTCTTTGACATCCTTGAGTTGCTCCTGAGAAATAACAACAATCATAATGTAAATAATTGAACATTTGTGTTTAAGTGATAAAACTATGGTTCAAAAAGTTGTCACCAAATGAAATTTGTTTTTGATTCATCTTGTTGTTATTGGTTTAGGCGGTTGGTTTTGGTGAGTCTGATTGATGTTCAAAGTTGTAGCCCGCTTGATTGTTATGTTTTGTTCACCATGTTGTCATACTATTGTTTGTTTGTCATTTTTAAGCTCAAAGATGGATTTCCCCCAGTGAGTTCAGGATTTTTCTCCCAGTGGAAACAAACCAATTTATTATGGATATGTACAATGATTGACAAGCCAAAGTGAGACACAACCGATACAACAGAATATGTACATGAGGCTCAAATGAAGGATGTGGATAGTGATAGAAAAGGGCCAATGGTCGACACACGTTCCAAAAGAGGAAGAAGCTAGCCTATCACAAATAGCGCCTACTGCCAAGTTTTCACTATTTACTTTTATTGCACTTTTTCAGATTTTATGATTTTTTGAATTTTTCCTTTTTGAATTTTTTTAAAAAAATTTCCTTCTTTTTTTTTGTATTTTTTCCTTTTTTGATTTTTTTTGTTTTCACTGAGATACCTGTTTGCTAGGTTTTCACCAAGGCAACCATTTTTTTAGGAAATTTTCTAATGTTTTTTTGGATTTTTTCAAGACTTTTTCCAATGCAGTGGATCTGTCATGTGTAGAATTTCTTGAGATGGGGGTTGTTCATGGGCTCTTCAAATAGGTCTCCTTCTAGTGTGGATAGCTGGTATGCTCCTAATCCATAGACTGACACAATGACAAAGGGGCCCAACCAATTCAGTTCAAACTTTCCTTTCTTCTCCCTATCCTGTTGGTTGTGTGGGATCTCCTTCAATACTAAGTCACCATCTTGAAATGTTCGAGGTTTGAATTTATGATTATAACTTATGGACATTTATTGTTGGTAGGATTTCAGGTGGTTCACTACATGTTGGCATCGCTCATCTACTAGTTCTAGTTCTTGTAATCTAGATACCCAGTAGTCCTCATCAAAGATTATACCCTTCAATGAAACCCAAAGTGATGGTAATTCAACTTCAATGGGTACAATGGCCTCAAATCCATACACAAGAGCATATGGTGTGGCTACTGTTGGTGTGCAAATATTGGTATGGTATGCCCACAAAGCAAGGTTTAATTGGATGTGCCAATCGTGTCTAGCGTCATTGACCGTTTTCTTCAATATTTTCATAATAGTTTTGTTGGAAGCCTTTGCTTGTCTATTTCCCTGAGGGTAGTATGGTGTAGAGAAGCAATGCTGGATACTAAACTTTTCACACAATTCTTGCATGTCTTGATTTTTGAATGGTCTTCCATTGTTAGTGACAATGGATTGAGGGATGTACTGACAGATGATGTAATTGAGGATGAATGATGAAATTTTCTTTCCTGTGATGGTGATTAGGGGAATGACTTTAATCAACTTTGTGAAGTATTTTGTAGCTTTGATGATAAACTTGTGTCCATTTGACAAAGATGGATGAGTTTTACCAATAAGATCTAGTCCTCGCTGACAAAAGGGCCATGTGGATGCAAAAGGCTGAAGTTGCTACACAGGTGCGTGGATGAGGTTGCCATGAATCTGTCACTTTTGACATTTCTTGACAAAATAAAAATACTCCTTCTCCATGTTTGGCCAATAATATCCTAAACGAAGGAGTTTCTTGGCTAAGGTCAAACCGCTTGAATGAGTTCCGCAAACACCCTCATGAACTTCCCATAAAGCCATTTCAGACTCATTGCGTTCCATACATCGTAGGAGAGTTTTGTCAAGACCTCATTAGTATAGTACATATGTGATAAGAGTATGTCAGGTGGCTCAACAAATGAAATTACGTTTTTGATTTCTAGACAGGTTGGGTGGAAGGGTGTTATCTTTTAGGTAGGTATAAATTTCACCATATATTGAGGTATTGGTATCAGCTAGGTGATAGATAACTTGGGATTCAGTATCATCATAGGTAGGGGAGAATAGTTGTTCCACCAAGAACTTGTAACGATTTATTTTCTCTAGAATTTGTAATAAGGAAGCAATAGTAGCCATGACATCGACAACTTTATTGTCCACTCTTAAAATTTGCTCAAATTTGATATCCACAAAAAATTTCTTAAAATCATCCATCTTTCTTTTGTAGGGAATCAATTTTTTGTCCTTTGTTTGATAATCATCATTGACTTAATTAATGACCAACTGAGAATCTCCATATACCTACAATTCTAGGATTCTCCACTCTACAGTTGTTTTAATGCCAATGATTAATTCTTCATACTCTGCCATGTTGTTGGTACAAGGGAGCATAATCTATATGATTTTGGTATGGTATGTCCTTGTGGAGTGACAAATAGGATTCTGGCCCCTGATCCATGTTGGGTGTGTGATCCATCAAAGTATAATGTCCACTGTTTTGCAGCCAAGGTGAGGACATCAACATCTAGAAATTCAATGTGTAAAGAATGATTATCAAGTAGAGGTGCTTTTGCTAATTGGTCAGCAATTGCTTGTCCTTTTATTGCTTTCCTATACACATATTGGATGTCAAATTCACTTTGTATCATAACCCACTTGGCTAGTCTTCTAGCTTTGCTAAGAAGGTATTTGAGTGGATCTATTTTGGCTATTAACTTGATGGTGTGAGTCAACATGTAGTGTCGTAGTTGTTGGGTGGTGAACACTATTACCAAGAAAGCCTTTTCAATGGAGGTATATTTGATCTCATAGCCATTTAGTGTCTGCTAATGTAGTAAATTTCCCTCTCTTTTCCTGTTGAATCCTCTTGTGCTAACAAGGCTCCCAATGATACCTCAGTTGTTGCAATGTATAACAAAAGTGGTTTTCCTTCTGCTGGTGGTACTAAGATAGGTGGAATCATTAGGTATTATTTCAATTGGTTGAAGGCTCCTTCACATTTCTCATCCCATCAGAAAGAAACATTTTTATGCAACAAGTGAGTGAAAGGATGGATCTTGTCTACTAGTTGTGAAATAAATATTCGGATTGATTGGAACCTTCCTTGTAGAGATCGTAACTAGCTGATGTTTTTTGGCACTAGAATTTCCATGATAGCTTTAACTTTCACCAAGTCTACCTCAATGCTTTTTTCTGAAACTATGTACCCCAAGAGTTTGGATGAAGTCACCCCAAACACACATTTCTTTGGTTTCAGTCATACATTGAATTTCTCCAGTCTAGTGAAGATTTTTTCTAATATCTCTAAGTGTCCTTCTCTGGTATATGATTTTGCTAATAGATCATTCACATAGTCTTCCATGAAAGAATGCACCATATCATGAAAAATTATTGTCATGGCACGCTGATAAGTAGCTCTGGCATTCTTCAATCCAAATGGCATGACGTTCCAACAAAATGTTTCCCACAGATAGGTAAATGCTATCTTATCTTGATCCTCTAGAGCTATCTTGATTTGATTATACCCGAAAAAATCATCCATAAGTGATAACATGCCATGTCCTATCGTTAAGTCTACTATGATGTCTATGTTAGGTAGAGGAAAATTATCTTTAGGACAAGCTTTATTAAGATCTCATAAATCCATGCAAATACGAATGTTGTTGTCAGGATTTGAGACTGGTACAATATTGGAGATCCACTCAGCATAGTCAATGGGTCTGATGAATCCTGCATCTAGCAACTTCTTCAACTTTGCTTTTACCAATAAGGCAATATGTGGATGCATTTTCTTTAGTTTCTACTTGATTGGTTTCACCCCTGGTGGTAATGATAGATGATGCATGATGAGTTTTGGATCAATCCCTAGCATGTCAGCATATGACCAAGCAAATTTGATTTACTTTTCTATGAAAAACTTGAGGAAGCTTGGATTTTCTTGGTTTGTCAAAGATGTCGCTAGATGGATAGTCTTTACTATCTCTTCACTATCGATATTGACAGACTATGTGGGTTCAATCAATACCTTTTATCTTTCCTAAAAATTTTCTAGGAGAGTATCAAATCTTCCATCCTTCGACGCCTTAGAGAGGTTCTCGCCATTGGATGTGCTCTTGGTTTTTACTTTTTCTAGATCTGATACTGCCATTGAATAGTTTTCACCATCTGATCTATTTCCTACATTATTCATTTTGTAGCTAGAAGATTTGATACTCCCTTGTTTGGAAGCTTTGTTACGATGTTCAATGGTGGAATATGTTTCAGGATTGTTGGCACAAAGGAAATTGATGATGGCATCATCGTTTGAAAATGTAGGGATGCCAAATGGCTCGATTAGGTCCCAATCTATGAGTTCAAGATGTACTAGGGGTAAGAAGTCACCAAATTGGTTAAGGTCAGAGATGGTAGGAGTCTTGATAGCGGTGTCTTTGATTTGTCCAATAGAAAAATCAAGGTCTATAAGGTAACTCCTTTGAATTATCTGTTTCACTCTGAGTTGAGTCGTCTTTGTTGGAATCATCAATGTATTGTGATCCTAATTCAAACAGTCTAGAACCTAACCTTTGTCCCTCCTCAAGTAGAGGTGTATAATTGTGTAACATGTCAATGTCCTTGTCGTGACAAGACTCTTCTGATAGTGAATCCCACTCATATTCATTGGAGTCAATCTCATGATCATCACTAGCTTGTAATTGCAAGATTATTTCAACCACCCTCTAAGTCATCTCTTCTTTTGTCTCCTCTTTATAACCAAACCGGTCTTATATTTTGGATTAATTAAGAGGGGTTGAATTGGTTCTACAATTCCTTCCTTTATTTTTCCTATAGGTCCTTTTTCCCTCGTATCCCATCTTTTCCAAAATAGTGAAGCCTTTTCCATATTGGGTTGTTTGTACATTTGTAGTTGTTGTTTGGGATTCTTCTTCATCCTTATAAAGCCAGTTTAGAACATCCTTGTCTTTTGCTTTGTCAACCATAGTGCTTTCTTTTATGAACTGACCATCAAAAAGTGTAACTTGTTGTGATGACTTGTTGTGTTGATGTTGAGGGTTGTCCATATGACTTTGGAGAAGAGAACTGTGAAAGATATAGAGATCGTTCAATAAAATATTCACCAACACCTTTATCTTTGACTTGGAATTTTTTCTCAAATTGTCATGACAAGACATTTAATTGAGCTCCATAATTTGAGGATGTGGAAGAACCAACTTCTTTCTTTTCAGATCGTTTAGACATGGAACTGGATTGGTCTTCATGATTTGAGGAAATGACTAATGGTTTGGATGAGGAACTTGACTGGCTTTGATCATTGGAAGGGATGGAAGTGGAAGCTTCTTTATTATGAGGCACAAAGATATCTTGGACAAATTTCAAGGTATTGCAATACTGAGGACTATTTGAATCAGCCAAGATGGTGATTTCTTGGCCACCACAAGGGAATTCCAAACATTGGTGGTAGGTTGACGAGACCACTTGCATTTCAAGGATCCATGGGTGACCCAATAGTATGTTGTAGGTCAAATACTTATCTAAGACTTGGCATATTACATCTTTCTGAATTGGTCCTACTTGAATAGGTAAGACAATCAATCCCTGTAAAGATCTTTCCTCATCATCATATGCTTTTATTGTAATCATTTTCTTTAAATCAATTGCATTATCAAAAAATCCTCAGGCACAAAAAAGCTTTAAAGTACATATATTCATGTCGACTCCATCTATTAGGACACATTTGACATGATGTTTATGAATTAGGACTTCAATATGGAGAGCGACATTGTGGGGATGAGAAATAAATGCACCATCATTTTTTGAAAATGATAAGCAATGTGGTATGGTCAAATGTCCCACCATGGCTTTGAATTTACAAACTTCTAGATTTGTTGGTACTATTGTGTCCACTAGGGCTTTTTCCAAAATCCCTTTGTGGGCAGGTGAAATTTTGAGTAGTTCCAATATCGATATTTGTGCAGGGATTTTTTGTAATTGGTCCACTATGTTATATTTATTGGATGATGCAACAAGTGTTTTAGATGAACTTCCTTTTAGGACATATTTGGCCTGTGCCCTTGTGGTCGCATTTACTGGCATGTTGTCTTGTTTCCCATTTATTTTAATGACATTGACTTGAGTATCAGTTGTAGTCATATTTGGTTGGATTTCATTAACTAGATTTTCAAGGATGATGATGTCTTATTCTTGTTCAATTGGAATGTCATAGATTGGGTCATTGTTTGCAGTGATTGCTTGATTGTCATTGGTTTCAATGGTATTCATCTGATCTTCCGTTGCTAAGATATGATTTATGACAGTATCATGGACATAGTTTATGTTCTTTCCCTTGTTTGTTGTAGAGGACTTCCCTTTTTCATAATTTGGTAAGAGATTTTTAAATTCTCCATGATCGACATTTGTTTGGGGTCCCTCTATTCGTATGACTTTGTCATCTATTAAGTCTTTTATTTTGTGTTTTAATTGCATGCAACTATTTGTTTGATGACCTTTGCACCGATGAAATTCACAATAATAAGCATCATTCCACCATGACAATTTTAATTTTGGTTCAAAGCCTTGAGTGTCAGGTAGGGTTATGAGGTTATTTACAAGAAGTTCCCTCAATTCATATTCGTGTGATTGACCTAAAGGTGTGAATTTTCTACAGTTTGATTATGTTTGATAAGGTGGAGGTTTGGACATGGTATTACTTTGATTGTGGTTGTTTTGATTGTTAAATTGGTTGACGTTTTGATTAGTGCCTTGATTGATGTTTTGATCCGTCTTGGTTGTGGTTCTCGATAGATTAAAGACCGATTTAGCATTATGTTTTTAGGCAGCGCCATTGTTGGCATTCTTATTCCTTGTCCAAAATTTGGGTTTCTCATTGTTGTGATGGTTAGAAGAGCTATCATTGTTTGATCCCTCATTGTGAATTTTCAATACTCCTCTTTTGACTAAAGCTTCTTCAATTTTAACACCATTTTCTACTATCTTCTCAAAGCTAGGGGGACATTGTAATTGTAGCCTATAGCTCATTTCACTATTAAGGTTATCAATGAAAATATCCATCTTTTCTTGTTCGAGTATGGGATGAGTGTATCGAGAAAATAACTTTCTCCACCTTTGTAAGAATATGAGAAAATATTCTCCTTGTTTCTGTTTGGTATTACAAAGATCCTTCATGGTTATCTCATGTCCAATGTTATATGAATATTGAGTGATAATTTTTTTGACAAGTTCTTCAAAGGATTTTATGCTTGGTTGTAGTTTCAAAAACCATTCCATACAATGGCCTCCCAAACTACAAGGAAAAAGTCTCATTAAGTATGTGTTCTCATGAGAAAACTCAAGACTCATGGTTTGAAACTCTTGTAAATGGTCTATGGGGTCAAATTTTCCATTCTATTTGTCGTATTTCAGTAAGTCTCAATTTGGAGGAAATGTTATCATGTTTAACTTTCTATCAAAGGGGTAGGGATAAATATCTTGCAGCAAGTATCTTTTGGTAGTCCCTCCTTGCATATCTTGCAACTGATGTTGAAGGTTCTTCATTTGATGTGTTAGAGAATCCATTTGATCTATATTTGGTGTTTCAATTTTAGTTTTCTTTGGGGTTCCCTTCAATTTATTGACATCAAAATCACTTGGTAATTTGACCCCTTGGTTTGCTAACATTAGAAGGTATTTTTCTCCATCCTTTTCAAAGATTCTTTCTAGGAATTTGTGAAATTTGGGATCTTGGTTTGCTTGTTCTATTTACTCCTCTATTATTTCTTTTGTTTTGTTTTGAGAAAATTTGTGAAAGGGATTTTCTTCTGGTTCACCCATGGTATTTTGAGGTTCAAGTTCCTTATCCTTAAGTTTTTGCTTTTGGGACCTTGTTAAAATGGGCATGCAAGTGATGAAAGTTTACTAAAGTTTGATCTTTGTTTAGGAGTACCAAGGAATACCTAAGTTGAATATAATAATGAATCCTATTGATGGGACCAAGGTAATAAAATTTGATGTAAAGTGTATTGTTTCTGGATGAAGGATGATAGATCCTAATGGGGAAACTCAACT
Source organism: Sequoia sempervirens (assembly GCA_007258455.2). Lineage (NCBI taxonomy): Eukaryota > Viridiplantae > Streptophyta > Pinopsida > Cupressales > Cupressaceae > Sequoia > Sequoia sempervirens. Next base: position 1,103,861,651 of record VDFB02271358.1, on the reverse strand, counting down.
TGATGATCAAATTTGGATTTTGATGATGATTGGGCACTTTTGGATGTTTGATCAAAGCTTAGGTAAAGGATTTCACTCGTAAATGCTAGTTTTTCCATGTTTATAGCAATGTTGGAATGAGGAAAGAAATTCCCTGTGGAAGAGATCCCTAAATCTGGTTTCAAAATGTCGGAATGGGAGCCAAATTTAACTCTTTGGTTATGAATTTTGGTGAATGTGTCATAACAGTTAGGGTATGCGTTGAAAGGAAGATGTGCTACAACATGGCTTGGATGCGCCACATAAGGGTTCATATGCGCTACGGAATCAGGTGAATGCCCTAGGGAATAGCTCAAATGTGCCAAAATTTTAGGTGTATGTGCTATCGAATTTGGTATATGCGCCACATAATGCAAGGTATGCACTGAGAAATGTGGGGTACATGTTGTAACAACAGGTGAATGTGCTAGAAAAAGTGGTAAATACATTGTAACAAAGGGTGTATGCATTGGAAAAAGCAATAAATGCTCCAAAATAAGTAGTGTAAGCACTGAACTAGGGAAATATAACAGTTTGCTACTAGTTTACTCAATTTTTTTGGTTTTCAGTCAGAGAATGGTTTGTTTCAAATGATGTTTTTGAATCACAATTTCGCACTTCCAGTGTGTGAAGTTTTGTTTGAAGTTTGTTTTAAAAACACTTTGGCAAACACAATCAAGCATGTACGAACCCTAAGGCTATGTAAAACTGTATTCTTTTGGATTCCATGCGGATTTTACTCCAACCACACTTATTCTTAGTAGATGATTTTAGAAGCTTGGCCACACAGGCTCCCCCTTACAGTGCACTCAATTCTTAGTTCAACCAAGCTTCTAGCCCCCATAAAACTCCCATGGCAGGGTGATCATCTCTACTAAACACTATGAGAATGTGGATGGCTTTGCAATGACCATTGTTGCACCAAAAAATAGATAAAGGTTTTTGGCCTACTACAACAAGGGTTCTAGTATGGAAATTTCATTCATGGGGGATCATCCAAGCGGTGAGAGACCATTGTTTCCCTTCTTGTCGGAATAATCCACGTGATACTTTCCTTTCCTCAAGTACCCACACTTATATCCCAGGTGGAAGTCGGTTGGCTTTAGCATGTTCTTGGTTGGGTCATTCCCTTGGTGATTAATTTTTCCCACAAGGAAGGCCCTCTAAGATAAAATAAAAGCAAGCAATTATATCCGTAGTTCGAACAATCTGTTGATGGCGATTTTGGCACCACAACAATGCAAGCAGAATATTGCTACTCTGCTTCTCTTGAAAGAGAAAGGAAATGCATGGATTCCTTAGCTCCCAAGGTCTTGGTAGTTCAGTCTCAACTATGCTAATGTTGCTCAGTGGCCAATGCAACAGTAATATTCAAGGGGCCTACTGGTGTTGAGATTTTGGACTGTTCTGGGGTTGAACATGAATTTAAACCTACTCTAATCATGGCTTTTAAAGAAACATAAAAAGATGGATCAGGGCTTTGGAACAGAAAAGAATGATACTTCATCCAAATTAACCAGACCTGACACCTTCCAAGGAATTCCTAACTAAAACTGAAGAACAAACTTAACTTATGACTAAGACATAGTTTCATTCATTCACAGTGCTGATTTCAATAGTAGATTGCAAGTTACCATTTAAAAATAAATAAAATTAAACTCATTCCTTGAAAGCTTCTCAAATCAAATGATCAACTCAAGACAAACACCATTCTGAAACACAACATGAAGTAGATTAAGATCTGGTTGTTTCTATTGTTCATGAAACAGATAATCAACATTTACAAAGCTGGCACAATCACCAGTGCACAGAGAATCTGTGTCTCCAGATTGTTTCCAACTAAACTTAAGAGAATTTAGAAAATACATTACAGTCTATACTAAAATCTAACTGTTAAACAAGAGGACAAGAGAAGCTCTCATTACTAAGAATCAAGATGCAACTCCATCTCCTTCTACTAACTTACTAACTCCTAACTATTCTTAGTCTAAAATTTCTATCAGTAAAAGTTCTAACTCTAAAAATTTCTAACCCTAGAAGTTCTAATCTAGAAGTGCTAACCTTTACCAAGAGGCAAGAATGCCTTATATACAGAATGTACTGGCCAAAATGTGTTGTCCCCTGCACTAGGGTTTACAAAATATCTGCATCCTAGAGAGTCGGCGTTCAAATCTTTTAAGAAAGTCGGTGATGCACCAAACTCGAATCCTTGCCGTCTATGTCAGTGAAGATCATCTCCTAGAATGATTTGTAGATATTTTGTAGCCACTGTCATAACTCCCATGCCTCTGTGTCCATTTTTGAACTCTAGCAGAGAGTTGCCTTGAATGCTCAGAATATCCTGCCATTAATATTAATCCGCCTCCGTCAGTAGTCACCACAGGTGTCCCTCCGAGTCACAGCTTCCTTCGGCCTCCTTCATGCTGTGGACTTCCTTGTTCGTTGACTGTCCTCTGTAAGTGCTATCGGGCCTCCTTGTCTTCGGCAAGAAACTTCCATGTCGGTAAGACATCCCAACGAAGGCACCTCATTCACTTAGAGTCTTCCCGACTCCCTTTTGTTTTCTCTGGGATTTTTGTCTGTTGGTGTGACCCTTGGAGTCACCTAGACATTTCGCCGAGTGCCCTTTATTCTCCTGGAGTCTCCCTGATGCAATTGTTTATTTCAGCATGACCCCCTCCTTTCGGCCAAACACTATGTTGAATTCATCATCCTTTGGCGATCTCTTATGTCAGGGAGACCTCTCTTCAGTTATACCGACATGCATTTCTTTTGTTCCCAGTGTGTCGGCAAAACTTATTAACTTCGGCGAGACCTTTCGCCGATTTCCTTCACTCTCGCCGGGCTTGCTCCACGTCGCTAAGACTTCCTTCAGTCGGCGAGACTTTACACCGACCGAAGCTTCCTTTTTCCAAACTCTATTGTCACCAAGACCTCTCTTGAGTTATACCAATACGCTTTCCTTTGTTCCACATGTATCCCTGTAACCCTCCTTCATCGAGGAGATGTCATATAGAAACCTCATGTCTCGACGAAAGCCTCTGCATGCTCACTCCTTGGTCACTGAGACTTATTAACTCTCTCACCAAAGATCACTGATAAAATCCCTTTGTAGCATGTCGGTGTGACCTTATGAATTTGCCGAGACCATATGCCGAAGGGGATGACTCCTGCCGATGCCGCTTTTGTCGCTGTGACCTCACCTCTTTGGCTAGACATTATGCTGAAGGCTTCATCCTTCAGCAAACCTTTGATTTCATTTGGGGCCCCCTCTTTGTTGTCAGCATGACTTCCCATGGTCGGGGAGATCTCATGGTGAAGTTACTCTGTTATGGAAAAATCCCATTACCCTTTGGGGAGACTCTGCTTAGTTGGCGAGACCCTCCACCAAGCTTCAAAACTCTGGCTGACTCCCTGAGACAGATCACCACGCACATAACTTGACCTTGCAAAACAAGGTCCCCATTAGTCCTCTAAACTACAAAAATATCATCCTCGAATTTACCCAGAACACTTCTCATTTTACTATACCTCGTAAGGAGAGACTTACTTCCGGTGGAGGCAGAACCAAATCTGAATGGGAACAATACTTACCTTCAAAACCGGCGAGGGCGGATCCAAAACGGAAACCGAAATCGAGACCGGGGTCAGGGTGGGGATGAGCCAGGGAAATAATCAACATTTCCAAGTTCATACACCGAACCAATTCCGCTTCTGCGAAGAAACCCAAAACGCAAAGGATGACAACAAAACACCGGTGGAGCCAGAGCGAAATGACGAACCAGGTAGAACCGAGGTCAGAACCAAATCTGAACTAGAAACTTCTCCAAGTTTTGGGTTTAGATTTCGTTTTGAACCCTCCTCCGATGTCACCCAAAAAGAGGAAAAAAGGAACAGAAATAAAGAGAAAAGGGGAAGGAAAACTCCACGACCAAAATAGAGGAAACCAAAAGCAAAAGAACCAAAGATGCAGAACGGGGATCAGAACCAAATCCGAACCAAGAACTTTGAGAAAGTTTTAGGGTTTGGCCCCAGTTTCAGTTCCGGGTCTGCTAAAACCAAAAAAAAAATAAAAAATGCCCAAGGCTGAAAAGAAAGTTAAGGTAAAGGACATTTTTTGACAAAGACCAACGAAGAGGGAAGAAAAGGTGGGATCGGACCCAGGACGGGACCCGAATGAGGAATTTTGAGAAAGTTCATCATTCTGAGTTGGTCCCAGACCTGACTCCGACAAAGAACAAAGGAAGAAGATAAAGAATAGTCAGAACTGGAACTGGGGATGAAACAAAACCAAAACAAAGAAGGAATTTCCAAGTCCGGTAGTGGTCCTGGTTCTGCCTCTGATAGAACTTTAAAAGGAAAATTCCTAAGGTAGAAAATCAAAGGCCAACGAGAAAAAAGACAAAAAGGGGGACCCATTTTGATCCAGATCAAAGTGGGGTGGTTATGCAAGGCATAACACAATCTTTGTTTTGTGTGAACAAAGAGAGAACACATGCCATATACTCAACTCACACTCACAAATAAACATGAATGGGTTTGGATTTTTGGTCACCCAATTAAGGGGGGAGCATATGCCTACCATTCATGCACACAATAGACAAGGTGTTCTTTCCTTCCTAATTAGTTTAGATTTCTTGATTAAGCAAAAAGGAAATAAATCATTCCAACCCTTGCATCAAGTTCATCAATAGTTTGCAATAAATGTTTCTTTGATAGCATTCAAGAGTTTCAACAAAGTCTCTGGCAGCATTTATGAAACCTACACAACAGAAAAACATCCATTAGTTTTAGACCCAAAAGAAATGTACAAAGAAAATTAAATGTGCCATTACAGTAAGCTAGTGTGTTGAAAAGGTAAATGCGTTGCAAAAATTAGTGAATGCACCATAGAAAACATGAAATGCACTACAAAAAGTGGTAAATGTGCTATAGAAACCCCCTGATGTGCCACAAAATGGCGGGCATGCGCTGCAGAAACCCGTTGTTGCACTGGAATAGTCGGTGAATGCGTCATAGAATGTTTCAAGTGTGTTGGAGGAATTAGCAATTGCGCCAAAGAAACTCAGGTCTGAACCTATAAAAGCATACTTTCCATAAAAATATCAAAATAACAAGGGCTAGGCCCCACAGTGAGCACCAATTTATGTGTGTGAGAAAATATGTGAATTAGAATAATCAATAACACACAATAGATGCAATGTATTACATTAAGGAAATCTAAATTAATAATACAATTCGATAAAATGATTCCTTAAAGACATTCCATCTTCCTCTATTCTTAAGGATCCTGTAATAGTGCTCTCAGATCTTAATTATGCACTAAATTACTGGGATGACACCTAAGAAATGAGTAGCCATTAAACTACAGTGTAGAAACTATATCTACACCTACATGATTTGGTGATTTGATTAGATGATGAACTAAATGATATGTTGGATGATAAGTTGTATACAAAATACTAATGGATTGATGCAATGTTGAATTAAACTAATGGAGATGCTATGAAAAATGATTCTAAATGCTAGAAGTAAGCTAAGACACATATAATAAAGAATCCATGATTCTAATTTACTTGCTAAACTATTCTAAATGCTAAACTATAATGTAAACTAGCTCCCAAATGCTAAGATGATTCTTGTAGAGTAATTGCATGCAATGCTCTCCTATGCAAAAGATGTAAATGAGCCTCTATTTATAGATTTCACCAAGGCATCAAGTGAGTTGGTAGCAATGGACGATTAGGATTAAGTCTGGAGAGATCGACGGTGAGAAATGAGGAGGTTGGAGAGAAATAAGGAAGTTGTACCCTTTAATAGAACAATCGTGCCAAGTGTAGAAAAGAATAAATGGAAAGGAGAAGCCATGTGTCTCTGAGTTTGTTAAGATTGTTGAGGGTAAATACCCATTTTAGAAATTAGGAACAATTATTTTTATGTGACACATGGTGAGGTGGAAGATGATGTGGAAGGAGGTTAGAAGAATATGGAGAAATGTGACAAAATTTGAATTAAAAATTCAAATTTAATGAGAGAGAATTAATCAAATAAAAAAAATTAGTTAAATTTGTTTATTTAATTAAATCATGAAGAAAGTGGTTTATATAAGAGGAATTAAGAAGTACAAACTATATAAATAAACTTTACAATTTATTTATACAGTAGAGGAAATAAATATTTTTATTAATCAAATAACTAGTATTTAATTAATATTCTCCAGACCAATTTTGGATGAATACACCATCCATGGAGATCCTGAGCCTTTTTACTACTACAAGAACCTTGAGGCTAAGTTCTATAAAATCCCCCAAGTACCCAAAAATAATGAAGGGCCTACACCTTCTACCTCATTTGTTGACCCATCGTCCCTTGCATCTACCTCTGAAACAAAGGAACCCATTGTTGAGAACATACTTGATATCAAAGCAACGATCCAAGATGATGGTTGTGGGAACTATAAGCTGATGAAGAACACCTTTGTCTTAGGGGAGCTACCTATTTCTCCTCAATCTCATGGGAACCTACATCTAACAACAAAGAGCTTGAAACTATCAAGATGGCAACTACTACCTTCACCAAGTGGGTGGATTTGAATCAAGAAGATGTCAATGAAAATGATATCTCTAAAATCCTCTATCAAGATGAATGGACTATCCCCGCTCTTCCCATGGAAGATGATAAAAAAGTCTTGCAACTAATGAAGGGAATGGGATATATCAAGAATGAGAAGCTAGGACAAAATGATAATGGTTTACTAGAACCCATCGTCCTTGCGAAGCAACTAAAGAATCTTGGTCTAGGTTGTAATACTAGCAAGGTCACCCTTATTAGCAAAGGTACTTCCGCTAAATGAGTTGAGGCTTCCTCTTGTTTATCTCCATCACGTGACATGACCTTAGATGACTTCCCCCTTGATGTTGTTGACCTGTTTGAAAACAACCCCCTCTTCATGATATTAGTAACATCCTTTGCTCCAAGAAATCAACCAATTGAAATATGCCTATTCTACCCACAACTCATTGAAATGGACCAACAAGGACTACCAATTCTTGATTTATTCAAAAATAATGAAGCGATCTCAGAATTCATGGGACTCCATGAAAACTTACCATGGGCAGATCACAAAGCAGGTTTTGACATAGAACTAGTTACAAAGGTGTACTATGGGGAGATTATTGAATCCTTCAGTCACAAAATTGATGAAATGCAACTAACATACAATTTTTTACGTGAAAACCACATTGTGACACTTTTTGATCCTAAAAAAGTAAAAAAAAAGGACACATCTGAAGGTAAAAACCTCTTTGAGGCACCCAAGGATGAGGGATTCAATCTCCCCCTTAGTGAAATGCATCCAGAGAAGTCAATAGTACTAGCAAAAAAGGCCACTCCAATCAATGTGGGAACCAAAGCAACACCTAAGATCACTTTCTATGCCAAATCCTTGTTGGAGAAAGAACAGAAGAACCTAGAAGCATTCTTGAAAGAGTGCAAACCTAACTTTGCATGGGCATACACTGATATGCCAGGGCTTGATCCAGAGTGGTTGTGCATTACTTAGCTATCTATCCTAAAGCCAAGACAATCAAGAAAAAATTAAGGAAGATGCACCCTCAGATAGCAGTCTTGGTCAAAATCAAGTTACAAAAGCTCTTGACATTGGATTTATCCAACTGATAGATTATCCTGAGTGGGTTTCAAACCAGTCTTAAAACCCATTGAGGGCATCAAAATCTACACTGCTTTCAGGGACTTGAACAAAGCATGCCCGAAGGATGATTTCCCCTTCCTAATATCGACCTCATTATAGACTTAACAACTGGGAATGAAATGTTGTCACTCATGGATGGTTTTTCAAGTTATAATCAAATTGTAATCGCCAAATAGGATCAACACAAAACTACATTCACCTATCCATGGGGAACCTATTGCTGGAATGTGATTCCATTTGGGCTAAAGAATGCAGGAGCAACCTATCAAAGAGAAATGACCCTCATCTTTCACGACATGGTCCAAAAAATAGTCAAAGACTATGTGGATGATATTTTGGAAAAATTAAAGAAAATAAATGAGCACATACAAGTCTTAAGACCCATCTTTGACAAGCTAGAAGAATACAAAGTAAGGCTAAATCCAAAAAAGTGTCTCTTTGGGTTTACATCAAGGAAACTTCTTGGCTATATCGTCTCACAAAGAGGGATAGAAATTGATCTAGAAAAGGTAAAAGCTATCCTGTACATGGAACCACTGCAAACACTAAAGCAGATGAGAGGATTACAAGGAAGACTGCAGTCCATGAGGAGGTTCATAGCGTAACTATCAGATAAAATCCATCCCTTTTCACATCTTCTTCATAAAGGGATAACTTACAAGTGGGGTGAGAAGTGTGATAAAGCTTTCCAATAGATCAAAAACTATCTATTAACACCTCCAATGCTCATGCCGCCAATACCGAACAAACCATTGATCTTGTATATTTCAGCAACATCGGTAGCACTAGGAGCTCTTTTGGCACAACATGATGAAAATGGAAAGGAAAGGGCTATCTACTACATCAGCAAGACTTTGGTGGGCTATGAAATGAACTATTCACCCATTGAAAAAGCATGCTTAATAGTAGTTTTTGCTTCACAAAAGTTCAGGCACTACATGCTATCACATCAAATCAAACTTATTTCAAAGATCGACCCATTGAAATACCTGTTATGCAAAGCAACTCTCACAGGGCGAATGGCCAAATGGGTGATGATCTTAACAAAATTTGGCATAGAGTATGTAGAGCAAAAGGAAATAAAAGGACAAGTAATCATAGACCAACTGGCATAGGAACCTATCTATACTAAGAACCCTCTGATATATGAGTTCCCTAATGAATCAATGTTCCTTATCAATCTCACAAGTGAGTGGAAGATGTGCTTTGATGGATCATTCACCCAACATGGATCAGGAGCAAGTATTATTTTCATCACCCCTCAAGGTGATTACATTCCAAAGTCATACTGACTATTGTTCCCTTGTACTAACAACATTGTTGAGTACGAAGCCCTAATCACAGGACTAAGGATAGCGGTTTAGTGGCAAATACAAGAGATGCAAGTCTATGGAGACTCACAACTGGTTATCAACCAAGTCACCGACGACTATCAAACTAAGGATGACAAGCTCACTCCTTACAAAAAGATGGTGGAAAATCTCAAGGAGTTTTTCATTAACATTTCTTTTGAGTAGATTCCTTGCATGAATAATAGAGCAGTAGATGCCATGGCAAAAATCGGATCACTAATAGACATGTCGAACAATGTCCTCCAATGTGAATTCATGGTAGAACAACTTCTCGTATCAACTTTTGAAATCCTGAAATCTGAATTCGCATGTGTCATTGTTGGTCCTAGATCCTCATGGTACCATGACATAGTCACCTACCTCAGTAGAGGAACCCTCCCATCTGATATCACCTTGAACCTTAAAAATACCTTTGTTAAAAAGGCATCTCGATTTGTGATCCTAGGTAATACCCTATACTACCTAAGCATTGAAGGGACATTACTACGATGTCTTAACCAAGAGGAAGCCTTGACTACCTTAACAAAAGTGCACGATAGCACATGTGGTTCCCGTTCTAGCGGTATGACATTAGCTAAGAAATTGTTGAGGACGGGGTACTATTGGCCAACCATGGAAAGGGAAGCTCATCAGTATGTGCAAAAATGTGTCCAGTGCCAACAACATGGGGATATCATACATGCTCCAGCTCAAGAATTGCAACCAATGATCACACCTTGGCCTTTTTCACAGTTGGGACTCAACCTCATAAGAAAAATGACTCCTACCTCATCTAATGGCCACAAGTTTATCATAACAACCACTGAGTATTTTACCAAGTGGGTTGAAGCCATTCCTATGACCTACATAATGGGGAAGTAAATTGTTAAATTTATCTTCAATTACCTAATCTTCCGTTATGGTGTTCCACAAACCCTAATATTAGACAATGGAACCCCCTTCAAGAATCAGGATGTCAAAGAGCTATGCCAAAGATTCAACATCCAACACCAATTCTCTACCCCATATTACCCCCATGGAAATGGTCAAGCTCAGGCCATGAACAAAACCATTCTAAAAATCTTGAAGAAAATGGTCAATGAAGTTGGTCATGACTGACATTTGCAGTTAAATCCCTCTCTCCAGGCTTATCGAACTAGTGTCCGCACACCAATAGGTGTAACCCCTTTTCCCTAGTCTATGGATCTGAAGTTATCCTGCCTATTGAGGTTGAGCTCCCATCATTGCAAGTGTTACTACAGAACTTGATCACCAATGAAGAATACAGAGTATCTCGACTGAACAAGTTAGAATTCCTAGATGAGCGTCATCTTGATGCCCTCAATCACTTGCAAGTATATCAAAACTAACTGAAACAGAGCTATAACAAGAAAATCAAATGTCGGTCTTTCCAGGTAGGGGAGCTTGTCCTAAAGTCGAATCAAAAGAACCTTCTAGATCAGGACAACAAAGGAGAGTTTGAGCCTAACTAGTTAGGTCCCTTTGTCATCACAACAAGCTATGGATCAAGAGCATACCAATTGTCAACACCTGAAGGTGAACCCTTGTAGGAACCAAATAATAGCTTGCATCTTACAAAGTTTTATGCCTAGTCTTGAAGGGTGTAAAATCTAAAAATACAAAAAAAAAAATGATCAAATCCAAAAAGTTGTGAAAAAGGATTGAAAAAGTAAAGAAAAACAATCTCCCTCTAGTGAAAACCACTTTGGTGGTGCTTTGGGCAAGTACCTTGGTGAAAACCTAGAAAATAGGCATCTTGTGTAAATAAAACACCTCCATTTATTCTTTGGTTCTTTATCATATCATTCTTTGCATAATTCCATCCATTTATCCTTCATCCTATTTGTTCATCCATCACCTATCTACATCCTTATCATAGCTTGATGTTGTGAAGTATTGCAATCCCTTTAGTACTACTTGGCATATTCTAAAGGTCAGCTTGTCCTACCTATATCGAGGTAGTCTAGCATGTCACGCTGGGGGAAGTTCATTATCCTATAGCATGTACCTTGGTGAAAACCTAGCAAACAGTTACCTTGTGTAAATAAAGTACCTCCATCTATTCTTTAGTTCTTTATCCTATCATTATTTGCATCATTCCATCCATTTATCCTTCATCCTATTTATTCATTCATCGCCTATCCACGTCCTTATCATAGCTTGATGTTGTGAAGTATCACAATCTTTGTATTGCTACTTGGCATATTCCAAAGGTCAGCTTGCCCTACCTATATTGAGGTAGTCTAGCATGTCATGCTGGGGGCAATTCGTTACAGATCATGTATCAGGTTCTTGTATATCTTAAGGTTATTGGAAATCTCATTGAAAACACCAAAAACATGAATATAAAACATTCATAAAAAATCCAAAAACATTTGCAAAATCTTGTACAACTAAAATCCAAAAACATTCAGAAAATTGTAAAGGAAAAATCCAAAACATCCAAAACACATCAAAATCCCTAAAAAGGTTGAACATCAAAAATCTAAAAACAAAACCATGTCAAACTACATAGTCCCTAATCTTGAACATAGGAAAGGCCATCATTGATGTGAGCTCGAGACACCCTAGGTTAGTCATTTAGGAGTCTGTCATAATAAACTGGCATTCCCGCAACTATTCATATCTCATCTTCAATAACTCGAGTCATTCGAACTACGTGGTATTTGTGTATAACGTAGGAAAGGCTTATCTTTGATTAGCCCCAAGGCCCCTAGGATAGGTCTTTTAGGTTAGGTTCTTGGTCGAAACTCGGAAAACCCCTAAACATCCATATAACAAAAAAACATAAAAACATTGGAAAATCAGAAAATCCCTAAACATTCAAATATCAAAAAACACAAAAACATTTGAAAACTTAGAAAATATCTAAATAGCCTCAATTATTTTGAGAAAACCCTAAATAGCCTCAAATAAACTGAAAACATAAACATTCACATAAACTTTCAAAAAGACCAAAAACAACCTCAAAACATTTCAAAATATCAAAAACATTGAAATATTCTAGAAAATCCAAAACCACCCATCCCATCTCACTTTCACCCACAATAAACCTCCATGCATAATAAATAAATCATTGCCTTCAACCTTTGGAAAAACAAGTAGAGAGCAAGTATAGCAAGTTGTAAAGTGAGAACTTAAGTGTCATTATCTAAAGTTTGGATCATAGGTAAATGTGTCGGTGAAGTTTCTATCAACGACTTATCAAAAAGCTCATCATCATCCTAACATCAAACAACCCCTGATCAAGATGTCCTAGGATGTATCCTTCCTATGATGGACATTAGTATCAGGCATCACCTTAGCTAAAGTTAAACTGGAAAGAGATATAGATAACATCGACTTTTATCTTTGATATTTTCTTATGATTTATCTTAATGACCCATTCTGAGGACCTCTCGATGATGTCTATCAAAGAAATTTAGAGAGAAAGGAATGGGGCATCGATCATTATCTTTCATTTGTTGTGCTTGTCTATACTCTTGTAAAATAATCTTGGTGCATACTTGCTTAGTTGTGTGTAGGGAAGTTGTTTGGAGTACGTTGTTGACTATCACGTATGCTTTGGTCCAATATATTCTAAGCTTCCAACTTACATTCCAACTAGATTTTTGTATGTCAAGATGTGAACAAGAACTATCCTTTATGTTTGTAGAGTCAAATTCCATTACACTAGATACAATACCGTCCTAGTTATTAATACCTTGATGCATCGTATCTATGTGTTATATCAAACAATAAAGAACTAAGGAAAATCCCAATCCCCAGATATGAGCAAATCCTCATGCATTTCTCATCACCATCTATGATAAATTCTTGGTGGATCATAGACTTGTTGGATCTTTTGAAGCAATCATCAAAATCAATGGTCAATCATTCTTGTTTCTTCTATCTTCTCTCCACGCTAACTTGGTATCATAACAGTCAACAAAAAACATCATCAATACATCCATCCTGCATCCACAAATCATCAACATACATACATCTCATAATCATAACATATCATAAAGCATCCATCCTGCATCATCATTATCATTTAAGTTGTGACAAATAATATAGATTTATTATTGTTAGCATCTTAAATCGTTGTAGACATATCATAAGCATGCATCACATTATCATATTATAATTATAAACATCTACATTTTTCATCCATACATCCACATGCATACATCACATCCTAAAAATGCATAAGAAAATACACAAAAATAAACATGCATCCATATCATTTGCATAAAGAATAACATCTGCATATTGCATCATCCATCTCATAACATGTCATGAAAAGAAAATGAAAGAGAATATAACATTGCATCCATTACATCTCATCTCATCGCATATCACATAAGCATACATAAATAAAGTGCATCCATACATGATAAAATATAAGCATGTTACATCTCATATCAAATGCATCCATACAATCATAAGCATGAAATAAGATGAAAACATCATATCGAATCTGAATCCGTATATATATATCAAAAAATGGTGAATGTCATGGTACAATATATGAATCAATGTATGCATATCAATCATAAATACAATATCCATAAGGCTATCAAAAAGGATCCCATGAATGTTTATCTGTATGAAATAATTGAGCAACAAGTCAAAAATTATCTATACAATCGAGCTAGCCTTAATGGCTACTCCCCTCTCTAGCCTATCTCTCTACTTGATCCTCAGCCCTGGGTCGTGCATCACTCCTCTATGAGTAGTCAAGTTGTCTAAGTGCCTGTGGAACATATCTATGATAGTACATCCTATAATAGGCTACCTCAGTCACGACCTCCCTATATAACCTGGCAGATATAGTCCTGCCCTATGTAGCCATTGTCATCGTCTCCAATTGCTAGTGGCGACCAATCTCCTAATCTCATCAGTAGGCACAACCTATACCTGCTACCTCACATGATCTCTCTTAGTAGTAATAGCCAAAAATTTCCTTTGTGCCTAATCCCTCTCAACAGTAACTACCAAAATTTGTTGTCAAGCTTGATCTCGCTCATTTGTAAGGACCCATACCTGCAGCTGTAGTTGCTGAATCTAAAAATCTTGGGGATTTGGTGGTGGTGGTTGAACTAGCTGCTGCTACTAACCCATTGGCAGTGCCCTTAGAATCTACCCATCCTAGCCATCCTACCCCTTGTCGCTGTATCTTCCTGCTCCCCTCCCTCTGGGTCTCCCTTGTGGAGGAGCACCCGCTAGATCTATCAACCTGTGGGGGGGTGTGGACCATGTATCATATGTAGGCATCTTATAAGCATCCACCAATCCCTAGTCATATTCCCATGGATGTGCCACTAACTACCAAAATCCCTCAACCACCTCCAGGGCTGGGATTGTAGGTCCCCACATGGGAACCTCTCGAGTTGATTTGACAAAGATGGCCCTATATGCATCGTCTAGCCTATCTTGTTGCTCGCCAAACTATCAGGCCACCTTGTCTGGCAAATACCTCTCTATAATCATGTGCTCCTGACCTTGCATAAACTGGGTTTTCCTCGCAAAGAAGAGTTGTTGCACATCATCATACCACAATGGCACCTGTAGCTAGGGCCGCCATCTAAATACTATCATATCATCAATACTCCAACGCTAGTACGAAATCCCCAACTACCCAACATGCCATAGAGTAATGGTTCCTCTATATTGCCAAATGACAAGATCATCTAGCTCTGCATTAGCCATCTGAACGATCTTTCATAACAGTGTGATGTGCTCCCAAGCCCACCTGTGTAGCAAGGTAACCCCTGTGCTAATCGATCCACCATTGTAGTAGACAAAATCATGCATATCATGATAAAATAAGGCCAACATCACTGGCCCCCATGCAAACACTATCCTCCTGTAGAGCATATGATGCCATGCCAAGCCCCATCCTGGGCTAAATGCTCTACTCTGTCAATCTGGAGCGACCAAACCAAAAATGGTGACTGCAACTATCAATCGAAAAGTGGGCACTCGACCTCTATACATCTCAAGGTCAATTTATGAAGTAACTAGGATAATGTCCTCAATCTCCTTCACCTTGTGGCAGGAATCATATTTGATGTTGACATCATATATCACACACTTGCCATGCATCAAAAAACACAATATCTGCCATACATCATCTAGTGTCACTGTTGCCTCACCTGTGGGAAGGTGGAACGATGAAGTCTCACTATGTCATCACTCGCACAGTGTGGTCATCATATCCAGATGTGTCTGAACGACTAGCATGTATGCAATGTACCATAGGTTGATCTCCCCTAGGGGCTCCTAGTGCAACTCAGATAAATCACCAAGTCTCTCTAAAATTGTGGGCCGATGCTCACAGAACATCAAAGGTGGAATGGCATCCTACA
Source organism: Sequoia sempervirens (assembly GCA_007258455.2). Lineage (NCBI taxonomy): Eukaryota > Viridiplantae > Streptophyta > Pinopsida > Cupressales > Cupressaceae > Sequoia > Sequoia sempervirens. Next base: position 1,103,846,217 of record VDFB02271358.1, on the reverse strand, counting down.
CCCACGAAGTGTACGACGTCAACACTCAAATTTTTTTGACTCAGTTTGGAATTTTTCACTCCAAAATGACAATAGTGTTGCTATAATTCTAATTCTAAACTACAATGCCCAAGGAATTTCAAATTGCAAATCACAAATCACATCGCCAGAAACATGTGTCATGATTTAAACTTTGGAAACCCTAACCCTAATTTTCAAATCGGGAAGTGTGTCACTATAAACATATGTGTCTCAATTTAAAATTGGAAACACTAATTCTAAATTGTGAACTGCGTCACCATACACATATACATCGCTAAAAATTAATTTAGTGTTGTCGATTCTCAAATGGGAATCGCTATATAGTGACACTACCAAAGTTTAAAATTTAAAGTACAATAAATGCATCAAAAAGTCAAATTTCAAATCAAGTTTCAAATCGCATTTCGGTGGTCTTGAGCTTGGAAGCCACTGGTACTCTTGAACCTGATCAAAAATGTGTCGTGGGAGCTCTTGTTGCTCCATTTTGTTAGAAGGTCAAAGCTCAATTTGCAAGAATTCCTTAAGGTGTGAATGCACAAATGAATTGAAAGTGACCCTTCTTGGCTTTTTTATACATCAAAATTAGGGTTTTTTTCCCTAATTTAACCTTAAATCTAGGGTTTATCATCATTTTCACCAATTTTTCCAAATTCAAGCCTTATTTTACATCATTTTTTGCATTTTTGGCATATTTCTTGCATCTTGGAGCCTTTCTAGACCCCTGAGGCAACCTTTTACCTTTGTCGAGAAATCAACCCAAAATTTAAAATTTTCCCCTGATTTCTTGAGGGGGTAGGGAATTAGCTTTATCCTTTTGCCGAGGCATCTAAGAAATTAGATTTATTTTTTTTAATTTAAGCAGCAGTTTTAATCCGAAGAGCATCAATCTTTGAATTGAAGCAACAAGAACCTCGCTTCAAAGAGGGTAAAAATGTAGACACTGAAAAATGTCTTGAATGATATCATACACTTGAATCAAGTATACTAACATCATTTCCTCTTGGAATCCATCCTTTTTTCACTTAATTAATTAAATTAGCCTAGCTATTTAATCAATTGCATCATTTGCATCTATTAACCTAATGCATCAAATTGGGTTAATTAACCCCCTTTCACGCTAACATTTCATCTCATTAAATTAAATAAATCAAACTATTTAATTTAATTCCCTATGTATTCTTATTTAATTAAATGTAATCTCACCTTTTCCCCTTTCATTAAATCACTTAATTTAATGGATATCACTTTATTCTTCTAAATCCCCTAAATTGCATGATTAAACCCTTGTTTAATTAGCAATTATCTAACTAATCTAATTCTCCCCCACTTGCAAGGGAATATTCCAAGATAATATTCCTTCCCCTTTTGCACAACTTAATTTAATTTTAATTAACTAAATATCCTTTTTTCCTCCACCCATGAATATTCCAAGGAATATTCTTTTCTCCTCACTCATTTGAAAAAGGGAATATTCCTTTTTCTCAAAAAACTTAGCTTCATATGCAAGTTATCTCCAAAACTTCTTGTGCAAGTTAACCTTTGTCCTCTTGTATAGGTCAGAAGTGTGTTTGTTTGAGGGAATGTGAACCCTTTATTAAATCTCATCTTACATTCTCACCCGTTGATGAGAATCCATGATCCATGCCTCCAATTTCCTCTATCCTTGACCGTTGATTAGCCTTTTTGATCTCAACCCTCCATTTCTCATTTGCTTTCCTATAAATAGAGCACTATTTGGAGACAAATGGATCCATCTTTTTCAGAGCAAACTTATGCTATTGAAATAACTCACACTCACACTCATTTTAGCTCACATTTAGCATATTTTAGTTTAAATTAGTTGCATAATAGCTTAGCTTCCATTAATGGCTTCCATGCATCCATTTAGCTAAATAAATAATTATGGTTTGAAGCTTTTTAGTTTAAATCTCATTTAGATTAGCTTAGCAATTGCATTTTGAATCATTTTAGCATAAATAATGGTAGATTAACTCTTACATCATACTCATTTTAGCATAAATCATGTTTTCAATCACATATCACAACCATTTCATTGATTCTCTTCAATAGAATCAATTGAAATAAGCTCACTGATCATGGGATTTAGAAAGGGTCGTCGTTTCACATCAACATGACACCAATTCCAAAATGGGATAAGTTTCAAATGGGTTATAATAGACATTTTAGATGTTTCCATGATTTAGAATGCTTTGTTTTAATGAATGTTTAGTTTAACTTCAATTTGATTGATCTTGTTTAGATTGAGTATTAGTGGCTTCATTATGCTTCAATTCATCATGGATCAAGCGTAATCAGCCCATACTAGTATCCTCGGTCGACAAGGGAAAAAAAATAATTACCAAACAAAATATCATGAGGATGTAGACAAGTCCACATCTTGCCCTTCTTACGCTTGGATAAGGTCATGTTATTCCTTACTAGAAATTTATAGGGCTTTCCTCCCTCCAAGGACTTAAGGATCCATTTGAAAACAAACACAATGTCATATATTTTTTAAATCACCAAGCCCCAATCCTCCCATGTTTTTAGGAAGAAAACATCATTCCCAGTTTACAACATGTCTCTTATTTCCTTACCATCTAACCACAAGAAATCTTTGATAATATTTTGCACCTTATTGAATCAATAACTCTCAAAGAGCCAAGCTAAAGAAAAAAAGGTAATATAGGATGACACAACTTTCAAAAAACTTATAATCTTCCCACTAGGGATAGTAATTGAGACTATCACTTAACATGCTTGTTCTCAATATTTTGAAACAACAAAATCCACATGTATGTTAAAAATGGATTAACAAATAATGGTATACCTAAGTATCTCACCACTTGATTTTGGCCCACCCCATTGCCACCCTAAAATTCTCAGCCAATCACAAGGCTTTTCATTCCACCCAAGGGTGGGAGACTTCTGCTTAGCTATTTTCACCTCAAAGGCAAGACAAAATATTCTCTTTAAAAGATTTGAAAAATTGTCCTCCATTTCTAGAAAATAGGTTTGTATCATCCAAAAAATTGAGCACTTAACAAACTAAAGTTATTGAGGAGAGAAATTCCTTTCACTGGAGGGGAAATTTTTCATCCTTAATATGTAATGTAAGCATCAACAATGATAACAAATAACAATGGAGCTAATGGGAACTTTCCTAACATAGTTAGCACAAATCCTCATTCAGTTCTATCATAAGCCTTCAAGGAGAGCAATTCCTTTCACCAGACGGGAAATATCTGTCATCCTCAATATGTAATACATAGCATCAACAATGATAAAAAATAATACTAGAGCTAATGGGCATCCTTTCCTTATTGACCTTTGAAGAAAGAAAATTTCAATTAGAATTCCATTAATATCAATTTGAGCACAAGAATATTTGAACAAGACTTTAATCCACTAATTTCCTTTCTTTTGTGTACATAATATAATAATATAGACTTTCAATAGATATTTAACTATCTAGATAGTAACATGGCACATATACAAATGGATAGTGATATTATGGACCATCAACATATTGGTTCCTCTTCACATTTATAATCAATATTTTTTGTTGGAATGACACATGATAGAAGTGTTTCCCCTTCTCAAGATACACACTTGAATACATTTTATGATGAGAATATATCATATGATCACTCATAAGGCCTAGTGTACTTGACTAGTAGTATCCATGATAAGTTTTCTAATAGTATTCTCAGAGATTCTATAAATTAATTTAATATATATGCAATAATGAGTTTTCACTTGTGGTATTCAACATGATTATACCCATTTGGGAATATGATTGAACATGTCTATCTGTGCATTGATTAATAATTTGGGTTGCATTAGTTTTCCTCTAAAGTGGGATACAAAGAAGTTCTATTGCTTTTCAATGTTCCTTATTCATGGAAGTTTAATATTTCACTTGGTAAGCCATGGGTTGAACATCTGAAAGTCGTGCCTTTTTTTTAGCCTCACTAGATCCCATCTCTCATTCTTAGGGGCTGATCATGATACTTAGTTTATCTATTTCCAAACTATGTTTAGATTCATAATTGTGAGTTTGACTCATGTTAATTTTCAATTTGTAGAAATAAAATCCAAAATTAAAATTAAAATTTGGGCCCAAGCTACTCCCTTCCTAAGTGACTATTGTTGCGAGCTTGAAGCATGAAATAGTTTATTTGCATTCCTTGGAGTTATATTTAAGGACATATCCTAATGCATGGTTTACATTCTTGGATCTAGACCCTAACACGTAGATATCTAGTACACATTTGGAACATTCATTTTCACAATTAGAACATCATTACTCTATTACTTGCTTGGATCAACATCTAGGACTTATTTTGCATGATTGCCTATTATCTAAAATATTTTGAAAAGGACACCAAATCGATATCTTATATGTTTTTTCAAAATAAATTAATTTATGTAAAACAAAATTCCCAAAGATGTTCTTAAACACTAGTAATTAGATAGTATAAATCATGGACAACAAAATAGACTAAAAACTATATAAAAAAATAACAAAATGCACATATATGCACTAAATATTTGATCTATAAGTCTAAATAGATATACAAATTACTTTCATAATGTATAGGAGCGAATTTGCACCCCTCTTGTAAATTCCCCTTTTACATCCCTCCACCTTAGAAAATCAAGCCCAACTAAGAAATTCCACATCACCTATCTGTAGCACATCCACTTGGTGCTTGTCTGATGCAAAGGAAGGACTCTCAATCAACAACCTAAACACTTTCCAAATAGGGTTTCAATGCCATTTGTGTAAATGTGCAGCTTTGCTCATACTTGGCACTTTGCTCCTAAGCCTTAAACATGGGGCAGCATTCTAATGGTTCTCTATCATTAAAGAAAACATGGAATGAGGGAAACTAGATGTATTTAGACTCATTCCAACATACTCCAAGAGTTTACCAACATACATAGTCAAAATCAAGTGGTTGACACCATGAATCATGCAAACTAGGTCTTGCTTCCACTAGGTGTATTAAGGAAATGACTTCAAACAAGGAAAAAAAACTTGTCACATGCATTATCAGACTTGTGCAGGCTCCCAACAACATTCCAACATGGTTCTACACCCTTCCATCAATGAGTAATGCATATTTGTTCATAGCAACAAGGAACTAGGGTTATTTTGGACTATTTACACACAAATGCAAGCAAATAGTCACTAATATATCCATCAAAATTGAAAACTATGAATTTTCCTTTAAATGTTTTTAAAACATATCAAAATAGATATCTTCACCAAATTTTGGCAAATTTGGACGGTTAAAACAAAAGATGAATTTTTTAAGGGTTGCTGGAAACCCTAGGTAGGGTTTAGACCTGAACTCACCAAAATTGCAATATCTAGCACAAAACTTGATGAAATTCTACAAAAAAAAAAAACTTGAAATCTAAGACCATCCTTCAAATTCTCCAAGTGGTTTTAGGACCGTACTAGTCCCTACCACATGAATTACAATCAATGTTCACAGAAAAATACAATATAAAACATGGCAAAATGATGCTTTTCTCATTCCAACTCCATCCCAACCCTTTAGGTCAATATTACAAGGCATATTTAAAATTTCTAAATCAATCTCAACTGAAAAAACCAATCTCTAACTCCTTGTTAACACTAAGAACCACATTTACACCTTTTTGACAACTTTTGACAACATTTTGCAATTTTTTGCAACTTTTACAATATGACTCTAAAACACAATAGAACATCATGAAATGAATCCAAATGACTCAGAATGGTCTTAAATGACCTTATTGATCCCAACTAAACCAAAAACCAAATTTTCCAACATGACAACAAAATGCAACAAAAAGGGTGCATCATAGGTTGCCCTACATAATACTCCCCAGAGAAAAAAATTGAGTTCCACCTCAAATAGGAATCTTCTTTCTTGTCTTCTAGTTCCTTTGCATGCTTGCATTGTTTTCTTTTTTCTAGATCTCAACTAAATTTGTATCAACTAGTGCACTTTTTCTTTTTGGTCCAACAACATACTTCTTGAGCCAAGGCCAACTTGGTACAATGTAGTCATGTGCTTTTGTTTATTTTCTTGTTCTAGCTTGACCTTGGACTACAATTATAACTTTATGTTCTCTTTCATCCACTTTGTCTTTGTTACCTACACATTGTTGATCGTGTTTTCTGCACAATAACAGCCTAGACAAAATATGGTATCCTATCTCTCTTGAAAGGTAAATCTCTATCGAAAAGCCTCAAGAGATAACCCCAAGGTCTCTAATGTCAGGTCTTGACAGTGCACAAACAAATTAGTAACAAAATGTGAAAATGATGGTAATCATAAAGGGACCTTACTATGAGCAAAATATTGAATCAATTTTATCAGATCTAACAATCTGACGATACTTTAATCCAAGATCTAACCCAATAATCAAAGAAATGAAAAAAAGATAAGGGTTTCAAAGAGATTTTAAATCTAATGCTACTCCTAAGATCAACAATGCAAATGATAAACACCGAAATGGACCAATCCCTCAAAACTGATCTCTACTTGACCAAGATAAATCTGCAATCTCATAGAAAATAGTGCAATCTTCTGAGGTGTTAAGATTTTCAAATCATGAGCATTCATTCAAACAACCCTATTGTAGTTGAAATGAATAAACCCTCACAATCAAACTTAAGCACAATGAATATGATAGTCCAGGCTAACTTTGCAAAGCAACTAACAATCAATTGGCTGTGAAAAGTATGGACTAAAGGATTGCTACAACATTCAAGTATTAAATCATAAACATTATTGAATCAAATCTAATCTAAATATTAACCTTCTCAAAGCAATCTTAAAGATAGAATGACAAGAACCGTGCGAGACAAGAGAAGACAAGTATGGCACTAAATCACAATGTCATTTCTTGTATTCAAATTATCCACTGTTGCAACAACTTGAGCTTTCTGTTACAATATTCGCTCAAGAATACCTACTTGCTAACTTGCTGCTAACTGCTCAACTTTATTCTACTTCTATCTTCTAACTTCTACCAACTTCTTAACCCTTACAAAAGAGGCGAAATGCCAAATATATAGAATTCCCCCAAAAAATCCGTCGCCCCAGCAAGAGTTTCGCAGCATTAATGGCACAACCTGGCCAAGAGAAAATTTGAAATAGGTCAAAGGGATGTATTAAATGCATGTTCTGTTCAAGTTGGCTCAGGATCCGCAATGCAGCTAAGACCAATGTGTGGGAAGATAATAGGGAAGCACAAATCACGCCACAACCCATCATCAACTCCCTTCCCTATCATCCATACTTTGACCCAACATTTCATGAACCTTCAAAAGCGTCCCATCCAAGTTGGCTACTGGTGGCAAAGGAAGAACCCTAAGTCAATTTTCAATGGATGCAATCTCTTCTCTTGACCGCTTGACTGACCTATCCCAGTCTACCTTATACGTCACATGCTTATCAATAACTGTGAGGTAGGTGGACGCATCATCTAGCTGGTGTTCAAAAATAGAAACATCATCAAGTGGTGCATACACATCATGCCACCACTCCCTCAACTGTTCCAGGCTCAAGTACTTGGGCGCGATCTTCCTTCTTCCTGTCATAATTTCGAAGAAGGCAATGGAACCATTGTAAACCCCAATTAGGGTGTCGTCAATCTACTTCCTTTGTTTGTAAATCTTTTTCAACACTTTCTACCTGATTTGTAGTGCCTCATACCACTCCCATGGTTCGACAGCTCTTGACGAAGGAAGAATTCCATCACTCACTAATTTATCTTTGGTGTATTCCATGATGGTTCTGGTTTTCTATAGGAGGTCCGTGTCTTCTTTATCTTGTGCTAACACCTGCCTCAACCACTCCATCGTCCTGACAGTATCCTTCCTTGTTGATAGGATTTCTTTAATAGCTTCATCACCTTTTACTTGCACTCCTTTCAACCAATTGGTAGTGGCAAGGGTGGAGGCTTTCATCCTTTCTAGCTCGGTGATGGTCTCTTGAGGCAGAGGATTTGTAGCAAAGAAAGAAGGATTGATGGATTGCAGGGACTTCATTAATTCCTCCAAGCATTTCTTGATATTTTCGTTCTCTTTCTTTAGTTCCTGCTTGGTCTTCATTTCCTTCCTCAATCTACTCACAATAATTGCACTAGAACCTTGGTTATCCTCAATATCCTGCTCAACGGATGTAGGCCCAAGATTAAAAGTCTACACATTATAATCATTTCCAGCCACATCATCTCTTTTTTTATCTGGAATAGGGGTAGCAATATGAACAAACTTGTTATGCGCCTCATCTCTTTCAACTCACAAGATCACTCTAGCCTTTTTTTCACCTTTGTCCTTTCCAATCTTAGCTAGTAGTGCATCCCAATTCGGTGGACTATCCTCCACAACCACCTGCTTTCTCTTTATCTCTCTATCCAGCCAACCAGGGACTGTGGATTCCAATTGCACCTCACTTTGTTTCTCCTCCTTCTGATCCTTAGGTGCCTCCTCACTCAAATTCTATTTATCAAGAGTCTCATCCCTATTCCTTTCCTCTTCGATGTGTTCTTCCTCATGTTCAGGTGATGGGATATTTTCTGCCTCTTCTTCCCTTGAAGGAGATTGAACTTCTTCATTTGTGACTAGAGACTTTGCATGTGCAACCAAGGGTGACTGAATTATCACTTCAACTTCAGCTTTTGCATGGTAAAAGTCACCCTCATGGAATTCCTTTGCCTTAGTATCTGGATGATCCTCAATATTCCCTACCTCACCTAATGCACCTTGGGTTTCATGAGTGGCAGGAACATCATCATGCTGCTCCTTGTGAGAGACCACCGGAGGGAGATCAGCCTTAGCCACACTGTCCCTAGGAGAAGGAGTCCTAGACCTCCTTGTATACACCTTGGCCCTCTCCTCTGAACTTTCAACATTTATCACTGGTGGGGGAATCACTTCTTCTCCTACCTTGGAGCTTGCTTTCTCTGATAATTTGAAAATTATCTTCCTTTTGGGTACAGGATCATCAGCCTTAGGACTCTGCTTGGACTTCTTAGTCCTTGTCCTCTTCTTGGCCTTTGGCCTTCTCTGTTTTTCTGCTTCTGGGATTCTTTTCCTGGAACACCTTTAGACTTAAACTTGATAGGAGAATCTAGCTCACCTTTACCTTTAGGATCTTCCTGCTCTACAGACTCCTCAGAAGTTGAATGGGGATCCAAATCTCCCATTAGCGCATAGGTGCATTGCACACCGTTATTTTCCAGTTCCCACAGCTTATGCTTTAGCCACATCCTAGTGAATTTGAGAACTGGATCCACTAGTTGTTTCAATTCTGTCTTTTCCTCCTCTAACCAATCCACATCACCAATTGGTCTATCTTTTATGGCCTCATAAGCATGGTCTTGGATCAAGTTCCCATTGTCTTCAAGCTGATCAGGAACTGCCTTCACATGGTATAATTGAACTGACTCAACTGGAAGCCAAGAGAACTTCCTCTTTCTGACCTCAAATTCATCACCACAATTGGCCCAATAGACCTCCAAGTTCACCTTATGACTATATTCTCTACTGGCCTTCTTTTGAGCCTCACCTGTGATGTCAAATCTGGACCTCTTGGAGTGGAAAGACAGATCGAGGGTACTCATTTCTTCTTCTGAAGCCTAGGCAGAAATAATGGAAGGACATGCCTCTCCAGTGCCAATCCTGATGGGAAAATCTCCACCAAATCCAGTCTTGTGTTTTTCCTTCTTGAAAATAGCATCAAAGTCAAAAATCTACCTAGTGACTTCCAACAATATAATGTGATCAGTGGGATACCTTGGGAGTCTGTATGGGGCTTTCTGGCAGCCATCAATCCGAATGTAGGAGAAGGTTGGGAACTAAATAAACCAAGCTCCATACTTCTTGATGAGCTCCTTGGCTTGATCTGAAATTCTAACATGCTCTGCTTCTTGAAGCATTCTTGTGATATACATGGTAAAGGCATCATTTTCCTTCCTGTAGTTTGAACCTCCCAAGTGCAACTGAGGGAAAACTTCATAAATAACATCCTGCCCAAAAATTCATTTTGTATCTAATCCTCTGTAGGGATGGAACCTAGCAAGTGCATAGGAAAAATATGAGGTCATTGGGAAGGTCTTTGTCTACAACACATTGGACAATTGTTTATGAATTACTTGGCTAATGACCCCTGCCCAATGGTAATTAATCTTTTCTTGCTCCATCCTCACAATTTCATGGCACATCCAATTCTCGAATGTTCCAGAACTCTTCAATCCAACCACCCTGCTAATAAAGGTGATGGCATCATAGTATTCCTTCTTGATTTTTTCTCTGTACAGCTGCTTGGGCAATTTGGAGTAGTGAGACTTTGGCTTCTCCAACCATGACTAGATAAATTGTTGTGACTTCATGGTCTGGTCATCGTAGAACTCCTGAGCTGCCTCAATGGTGAATCCCACCACATGAGACCGGTCTAGCATATCAAATGTTTGGGAAATGGAGACAGGGTTGAGATTGGCAACAACTCTCCCTTGATGACCAATTATCCTTTGTGTATCCTGATCATAGTGCCTGGCGCACTCAAGGACTAATTCATAACACTGCACCGTAGAAGGGAAACTGGCTACATGGCACAAGCCTGATTCCATCATCCGTCTAGTTACCAAAGGAGGATCCTTAGCTGCCATTCTTTCTTTGAACTCCTCATAGTCCCAAAGGCCAACATTTCTATGAGTGACTTCTGACCAGACATAAGTGATTTTACTCTCAGGCACCTTGCTCTTAATGTCTAGCTTAATCCTCTTTGCATCAGACAATGAGGAACCAACTGCTGCCTTGCTTGATTCAGCCTGCACTCAACATGAAAATCATATTAAACCATAGGAAATAAGGGTCAATCCATCAAAACACCATTAGAATACATCTCATATAGTCAAGGTGTTATTAAAATCTCATATGAAATGACCACAATAAATTTTGGGTTTGAAGACCATCCACGGAATCTGAGCCAAAGAGGAATTTTGGGAAATTCTAGGCTGATCGGATTCCAATGGAATAGCCAGGAAACACCTACTTAACCATTAAACTTGATCATTTTCATCAATAAACCACATGGGAGCTCAAATATGTCATGAAATAATCATCAAATGTATCACAAATTATAAACGAATCCAATTCTTTCACGTTCCTTTACATTTCACCAAACTTCGGGAAAATCCACCAGAGACGGATTCCAGCGAAGAACGAGCCAAAGAAGATTCTCGAGAAATCAGGGAGACGATGGATTTTAGAGAAATCCGGACCTAATGGACATCTGCGGTTAAGGAAAAGTTTTGAACCAATGGAGATTCCTGGAACGAAGGTTTCAACATGAGTTGTGAGTTCACCGAGAAGTCTTGGCGAAAGCTGCGAAGTCACGCAGAAGGATGCCATTAGAATAGGTCTCGCCAAGACATGGTGGTTTCAGTGTAACGTCTCGCCTAACGGTGATATAGCCAAAAAAATGATATGACCGAAGGGTAGTTGGGGTAAGGTCCTAGCGAATGCTTCATGTTTCACTGACTAGCGATAGAACACAAGAGACCTTCGGTGTAAGAAAGACACTATCACAGAGAACATATGGACTTAGGAAGGCTTTCGGTGAAACATTTTGAATTCGGCTAGAGGTCCCAACGACTACGTAATGTTTCACCTATGCAAAGTTCTATCGGTATAACCTCTAGTCGACAATATGTGGTCTCCCCGAAAGAAGATCTAGGCTCGCTAAGAAAAGAAGGCCTCACTATGATGTCTTGGCGACCTCCGGGAGTCTCACCGAAAGCGAAGTCCTCGGCAAGAGCTGATATGTTCGGTGAAAGGTCTCATTGAAAGGGGAAGGTCTCAGCGACAAAAAGGAAAATCGGCAAGATGAAAGGAGCCTGACATGAGCTCTTGGCGACGAGGGTTTGTCTTGCCGATAGAAAGGCTTTCGGTGTGAGAATTACAGCATCTGGGAAGGGCTTCGACAAGACACAGGATGACCGATATGACATCTCCCTGACCTTGAAGGGTCACAGTGACTGAAAAGAATAGATCTCGATGAAAGCAAAAGTGCTCGGTGGGAGGTCTCAGCGATGGACAAATGTCTTGGCGAAGCAAATGGGTATCGGTATAACTAATAAAGCCTGCTATGACCTCTTGCCGACTAGGGCTTGTCTTGCTGATGTCGAATATGAAAATGTAAGTTGATGAGAGATTTTCTTATAGGGTGAGGTCTCGGAAAATCCTCTTTGTCTCACCGACTAGTATGCATAAAAGACTTCATCGGAGTGAGAAACGATGTTGTCACGGCGATCCAATATGAACTTAGAAAGATCTTGATGAACCACAGGGTAGTCGATATGACATCTCTCCAACCTCGAAGGGTTACAACGAAGAGATTTCAGAAGGGATGGAGAGTCCCGATTTCACCCAGACACCGAACCAATCAAGAATTTCAAACAGTTTGACTCAAGACTAGTCAGGGACGAACCTTTCATTGATTTTCTTTACGTTCTAGGTCAATTTTAAGATGAAATCACCTGATATGGCAGTGCCCTAGTTTTAAAACCCTACTCATCCACCATTAGCACATAGGAAAGCTTAGAATTTAGTTGTTTCAAGTGTTAAGTCATCACTAGGGTTTACGAATTACTCTCAGGAAAGATTCATCGAAATGCAAACAAAAAAATGAGCTCAAAACTCGCCTGGGAGATGAAAAATGATGCAATATAGAACAACCCTAGCACAAAATAAACAAATACACAGGAACTCAAATCCCACAAGCTCTCACCATACAGACGTGCCATTCATAATTCAATTCAAAGTAGAGCAATCAAACACATACCATTACAAAGCGAAAATTGATCCCAGAATCAGTAAAAGGGAAGAGAACGGGGTCCACAAAGAACAGAGGTGAGAACGCACAAGAAATCGCCACTAAAATCAACAATTAGCCCGAATATCCCAAAATGAAACCTACCAAAAGCTCAAAGAACAAACTCCAAGGATGCAACTCTCGACTCAGACAATGGCAAATAGTGAGCATAATGGCACAAAAGATCTCAGAAATCAAATGAAATCTAGCCTTCAATGCATGTATGAAGCCATTAATGCAATTGATAAGACAGTCATGAAACCCAGGAAGCCGATGACAAGGCAGAATCCGGGAAAATCCAGCCCACGCAAAAATCCACAAATACTGAAAATCCCTAAACAACAAGGTCCAACTAGAATCCAAGTAGGATTCGGGGAAATCCAACCAACTCAGAAATCTGCGAAAGCCAAAATCCCTGAACCACGGTGCAAACCAAAATCCGAGCCGGATCTGGGAAAATCCGACCAGGGTGGAAAATCCCGAATATGGGAAAAAGCCCGAAATTCATCCAGAACTTAAAAATTTTCAATGAATAACCTAGGGGAAACACTTAGGAAATCAAAAATAAACATTTAAGCACATGCCTAAATACCAAAAAACCTCAAAAAAAAGGGCCAAAACACCAAAAACGAACCGAAAGAGGGTCCCTGCTTTCAGTGGGGCATGTGTGTGAAAACTGCATAACAAATGGCAACTTCTGCTGAGAAAAATGCTCCAGAGTATTTGATGACGAACAAGAATCAAGAACCCAAAATCTCTAGTTTCAATCTCACCATCAAACAAACATGTCAGAATGCAAAGATTTAAATTATCAGAACCAAAGGATAGATCGAACCTTCCATGAGCTGAAAATCCAAGTGTGTGCACATGAGTTCATTTCCCTCCTTAAGTTACTACAAAAAACCAAGTTCAGTCAAGTCAGGCTACGTAAAGATTCTGACTTCAAAAGCAACCTAGATAGGGCCTCGTTGCCAGTCAGGCGTCCATAGCCCCAACGAGGTTATCGTTGTGATTCTCCTGAACATAGCTCTACTACCAGCCAGACGTCAATAGCCCTGATAGAGATATTCAAGTACCCCTGATGAGTTGAATTTATTCTTTTGATATTCAATATTTCATTTTTCTGTCTTTTAATATAAGATAGGTATAAGACTTCAGAGTATTTCAAGTTCAAATACGCACCAGTGACTCATCTTCCTTAAATCAAATATTGAGACTGTTGGCAATAGCAAAGACTTCAACCATCCTTTCAAGATGTAAGACTAAAGTTCACAAAAGAAATACTTAGAACAATTCTAGAGAAGATAGATTTTCCATGCAGGTGCAACACACTTTGGCGAAAACAGAGAAACCCCAAGGAAAAACAAAACAAAAAAAAAACCAGACCGAAAGAAAACCAAAACAAGCGACAGAAAGGGAAAGCTAATCTAACTATATACAAGATGAGAGCTAAAAAAAACTCAAGACTAGAAATAGTGCTTCAAATATTTCCCATTGACAAGCAGTGGGATATTTTCTCCAGTGAGAGTTTTCAAACGAAAAGCATTATCTCCCAAAATTTCTGAGATCTGGTAAGGGCCTACCCAAAGTTTATCAAAATTTCCATGCTCTCCCTTATGGTCATGGGCTTTATCCTAGTAAAGAACCAAGTCAGAAATCCTAAAAGCTTTGATCTTGGCTCTTTTATCAAACCATCTCTTGACTACCCCTTGATGTTTAGCAAAGTTTTCTAGGGCTTCGTCTCTCTTTTCTTCAAGGTGCAACAGTTCGGCAAGTCGTGCCTCACGTCTATCTCCCTCATCATAATAGTCATTAATGAACTGAAGGGTGGGAATTTTCAATTGTATAGGAAACACAAGTTCTAATCCATAAACTAGGTGGTAGGGTGACATCCCTATGGAAGCTTTATGTCTTGTACGATCTGCCCAAAGAGTGAATCTAAGTTGGGTATGCCAGTCCTTCGAATTTCTCTCTAACAATTTGCGGATAACAGTCGGGAGATTTTTGTTGGATGACTCAGCTAAACTGTTGCCCTGAGGGTAATAATTGGATGCAAATTTAATTATAATCCCATGATCAAAATCCCACTTAGAAAACTTTAACGATGAAAACGCAAGACCA
Organism: Sequoia sempervirens; assembly: GCA_007258455.2. Lineage (NCBI taxonomy): Eukaryota > Viridiplantae > Streptophyta > Pinopsida > Cupressales > Cupressaceae > Sequoia > Sequoia sempervirens. The sequence goes on along the minus strand of VDFB02271358.1, from coordinate 1,103,831,191 downwards.
TTATCACAAACCAAAGACATAGGACATCCAAAATGATTAAGAATACCTGATTCGATGAAGTTAATTACTACCTTAGAAGTACACTATTTGCATGCAAGAGCTTCAGTCCATTGTGTAAAATAGTCAGTAATGGTAAGAATATACCTGTGACCAACAGAGGAGGGTGGATTGATGGGGCCAATGAAGTCCATTCCCCATTGTGCAAAAGGTTTTACCTCAAAAACTGGCTGGAGTGGGAGCACTGCACACTTCTCTCTAGTGGCTATAGTCTGGCACACATGGCATGTCCTGACATGGTTGTGTGTATCTCTGAATAGTGTAGGCCAATAGTAACTAGCTTTGAGAATCTAGTTCACTGTAGAAGGTGCTAAACCATGGCCTATACCATATCTGTCATGAACTCAGACATCACTCTTGCAGATTCTGCCTTTCGTAGGCATCTTAAATACACACCCTCATGATTCTTCTTATACAGGACAACTCCTTTCAACATGAAATTGTCACTCTTTAAGCGCAATGCCCTTCTTTGTATTGAATTGAGGTGATCAGGGCATCTCCAGGTTAGGAGGTAATGAACAATATCATCATACCACTCTCCTGGAGAAACATCCTCTAAAGTATAAGCCTGAGCTGTAAGATCAGGGCCTATCTCTGCCATTATCTGTGTAAGTCGTTGCCCTCTTACCAACTTCATAGGCTGAATCTCAATATGATATTCTTGTAACATAATCATCCATTTGGCTCTACGTTCCCCTAGCTCATTTTGCATTAATAACAACTTAACTGAAAGATCGAGAACTATTGCAAAGATTTTGTTTCTAAGGATATAATGCTTGAATTTCTTTACAGCCCTGACTAAGGCGTAAGCCTACTTTTCCACACTTGGGTATTTTAGTTCTGCATCCTTCAATGGTGTACTCATGAATGCTATGGGATGTTCATTGCCTTGATCAGATTTCTAAGTTAATATAGCAACACAGGAGTGGTCAGAAGCAAATGAATATATGTAGAATGGTTTAGCATAATCGGGACTTACTAAAACTGGAGCTTCAACAATAGCCTTCTTTATCTCTGCAAATGCTTCTTTTGTTTCTGCATTCCATTCCACCTTGGCCTCCTACTTTAACATTGCATTCAATGGCTTAACTATTTCTGTGAACCCAGTGATGAACTTCCTAACAAAATTGATCTTGCCAAAGAATGATTTCATTTCCTTTTTACTTGCAAGTGGGGGAATCTTAAGAATGGCTTCTATGCGTTCTGGATCAATGGCAATTCCCTTTTCAGAGAGAACATGCCCCAACAATTTACCTTCTGTTACTCCAAAGATGCATTTCTTTGGATTGATAAATATCCCAAACTCTCTACATTTCTAAAAAACTTTGCATAAATCTGAGATATGATCACCTCTCTTCTTTGAAAATACCATCAGGTCATCCATGTAGATGATTATGCACTTACCAATTATATCTTTAAAGGAAATGTCCATAGCTCTCTGGAATGTAGCTCCAACATTAATTAAGCCAAAAGAAATTCTTCTATAAGAAAAAGTGCCCCACTTGGTGGTGAAAGCAGTCTTGTGTCTATCCTCATACTGCACCATGACCTAGTTGTATCCAGAATAACCATCCAAGAAGGACATCATCTGAGATCCGTTGATGATCTAGAGGAATTCATCTAGTGAGGGCAGTGGATAATTATCCTTCTCTGACGCCCTGTTTAAGTTCCTGAAATCTACACATAGCCTGATTTCACCATTTTTCTTTCGCACTGGAACCAGGTTTGCAACCCAAGTAGAATGTCTGACTAGAAATATTATCCTTGTAGACAATAGTTTCTGCACTTCCTTTTGTATTATGGGTTTCGACAAAGCATTGATGGGCCTTTGCCTCTGCCTGAAAGGCTTCACTCCTAGATTGAGGGGAATAGTATGGGTTATGACTGATGTATCATAAGTCTTTAAGTCTTCATAACTCCAGGCTATCACATCTGGATATCTATGTAATGCATCAATAATTCCTTGTCTTTCTTCTGGAGTGCACACTTTGCCAATGAGAACATTTTTTCCCTCCTCCTGGGATCCCACATTATGCTTGTCACACTATCCACTGATGGACTCCTTTTTGGCATCCTGTTCCTGATCTCTGATCTTGTCCAGATCAAAGATTCTTTCTAATTGTACCCTCCCCCTGAGAATTGTGTTGGTCTTCAGGTTAATTACCCCTTTCCAAGTCCATCTCAGCTTCTTGAAGTTCAGTTTCGTCAATGATTTGAGAAGCAAAGAAATTAGTATTTGTGATAAAATCTAGAATATGCTTATCATCTTCAAATACCTGGAAGTTTGTAATGTTATCAGGTATTGAGGGTACTGGGGTCAGCTCCACAGTAAATTTCTTCAATCTAGAAAGAGATAGAGGTTGCAAGGTACTTGTTGCCTGAGCAAGAGAATCAGCCATTTGGTTCTTCATGGAATCAACTGAATGTTGAAGGCATCAAACCCTTCAATAAGATCCCATACTCTATGTCTATAGTTGGTCATTCTTATGTTGTGGCAGGAGTATTTCCTTCTAACTTGGTTGACTACTAACTCAGAATCTCCAAAAACTTGCAAGATTTTAACCTTTTTCTTCAATGCCATTAACAGTCCATGCACCAAGGCCTCATATTCAGCTACATTATTCGTACAGTGAAATTGAAGTATGTGAGCAGCAAAAAATGTCTTACCTCTTGGACTAATTAGCTCGAAACCAGCTCCAGCTCCATTCTTTGATTTGGACCCATTGAATCTCAAAGTCGAATAACCAATAACTGCAGAGCTCCCTACCTTTTCACTTGCATTGTTACCACTGGATAGCTCTTCAGAAGGCATTACCCTTTCCCTTTTGGGATCTTCTTGGACATTCACATTATCAATTTTGACTGCAGGAGTGGGGTTGATATGTTTCTGTATTTATTCCACTAGAGCTTGGCATAAGCAACAATCCAATTCTGAATGTGAAGCATTATGTACCCTGCACCAATTGGGAAAAAGTAACTCTCCAAAGTTCATTCTTCTCCCTAACTGAATCTGATCTTCAATACATTTTTGGATGAACTCTTGAAATTTTTCTAACAAAGCCAGCTGATTATCTTCTGGATCATCATTACTTTCAGCTAGTTCACCATTGTTTTTAACTGGTTCCACTAGGGCTTCAACATCACTAGACTCTGTCGTGAGGCCATGAGACATTGTGTGCAACATGAGGACCTCCTCTAAATCTAGTTCTTCAAGAGGAGCGGAAAGCATATAGTTACCCATACTTATTTCTAATACCAGAATTTCAGTAGAGGTTTTCTGATATTTCGTAATCATATACTTCATTCTGGGTTCTCATTCAATTCTAATCTGATTTGGCACTCCTTTCCAGGGAAGCCACATATGGGAGTGATCAGTTGAAACATACCCATTCAGAGCCCTGGTAAAGTCCCTTCCCAGGATTAGGCCATAAGCATTAGGGATGTCAGCCACTTGTATATTGATAACTTGTTGAATCCTAGGATTAGAAGCAATCTGCGTATGAATCATGTTTAACTCTCCTACAACATTGACTTCAGTCCTATCCAACTGTATGACTTTCTTTTGAGAATCAGCAAGGGTAATTCCCATAGCTCTATAGACACCAAGGGGCATAGCATTGGTTGAGGCACCCGAATCGAGTAGACAATTATGTAAATTCTTGCCAAATACGCATACAGAAATCAAGAATGGGTGTGTGTTTGTTTTCCATTGAAACAAAGTTAAGGGAGTATCTACTTGAGCAACTTGAGATTTATCCTTTTCTTTCCCAGTATCTCTAGGGGGCATATGGTCTTGATCATGAGCTCAATTTTTCCTCCCTATTGGATGAGAACTAGATACTTTATGGACATTCTTGCTAACTGATTTATCTTGCGACATGGAATTTGTATCATAAAAACCTAATACTACATTCCTAATGGAGGGAACTCTTAATAGCTCAAATGCAGATAGATTTACCTTCAATTTTCAAAGTTCTTCAACAACATACATGGCCAACTGTTCTTCATTTAAATCTGTAGGAGTCTCCTTCGGGTATTCCACTATCCTTTCTTTATTTGCATCAGCATTCCTTCCTTTTGGTACATCAGCATGTCCTGGATCTTGAGATAAATATTGCTTGGACACCTAAGGGAGTGATGGATTATTGCTAGCATTAGGGTCTGGAGGCGTGTTGAAATTATTCGGTGGGATGGAAGTAGTAAAGGGGCCTCCATCCTATGGGTGCCTGTGTGGCAATTCCCTCAAATCATACTTCTTGACAGGCCTCTGGAAGGTCTGAACTTCTTCAATGAAAGCTTCTTCTTTGACATAAGCCTCTCCCTCATCTCTGGGACCATTATCATTTACTGGATTCTAATTAAATAATTGTGTCATTTCATCTCCATTGCACACCTGGTCTGCCTCTTCCTTGAACTGATCAGGTTCCTTTTCAAGTACATTCTCCTCACTTTGCGGAAAAGGAGCATGGTTTAATACCAATACTGGTGAATCATAAGGAATAGAGGGTACAATTTCCTAACCACTTACATTGTTCTCCACTTCATACTGAAAGATTGAGGCCACCGTTTGGAATTCTTGACAGTCTAACTCAGAATGCTGACTAGTCTTGTGGAGCCTACACCACCCTGATAAAGCAGCCTCAGCCAGATATACACCGATGGGAGGCTTCTCTTGATTAACTGATTGGTTGGCAGACTGATTAACAAGTTGAATGATTGGTTGATCCAATGGGGTGGGGACTCCTCCATTATTGGGACCTATGTTCCAAGTCCTGTTCTGTCCTGACTACTACCTTTTCTCGAATCCTTGTCCACCACCTGGTCCTCTGTCAAAGTTCTAACCCGATGATTGTCCCTTATCATAATTCTGTCTTTTCTCATTATTATACCCTCTATCATTGTTGAACCCTCTGTCATTATTAAACCCTCTATCTTGGTTATATCCTCTATCATTATTGTATCCTCGGTCCTAACGTTGCCCTCTATCAAAGTTATGTCCTTGTGGATTCTCTCTATTCTGATTGGACTACATATTTCTCTAAGCAGCTTGTAACTGACTGTTCTGGTTTCTCAAGTAAGTCACCTCCATATTCAGCTTATTTATTTGTTCAGACAACTCATCTAGTCTCTCCTTGTCAGGATTATTGTATGGAGGCTGATTCACATTATTCTGGGAATACCCTACTATAGCATTAGCATTTAATGATTGGTTCAAGACTTCAGAATTCTGTAGGTATGAAGGATAACTAGCCTGAGGCTAGGTATGTAGGGGATGATTCACATTTTGCTGTGGGTAATTAATCTTGGATAACACGTGTCCCATAAGGGGCCCTGGGTGAGGGACCAAAGGCAACTGAGGTACTGGATTCATGATTGGAGTATGGTTGGCCAGATCCTGGTTGAGAGCTAGAGCTTGTCTAGGGTGAGCAACGGGTCCTAATGAGGGTAAAGACCCAGACATATGTTGTCTTAAATTAGTGCTAACTTTCACAGCCTCTGCATATGCATCAAGTAGACTAGTAGGGGGATTATTACTCCACTTCATAAAGGTAGCTATCAAACTATCAAGTCCTTCATAATAAACTTCTAGAGCAGTGGGTTCATCAACATCATAAGGGGCCTGTAGTTTAGTATAAGCACGTTGAAACCTATTGTTGAATGATCCTATAGGTTCATTGACCTCCCTTTTGACATTAGTAAACTAATGGTAAAGCTCATTGGAACTAATGGGGATTCAAAACTTTTGTAAAAAGGCAGCCTCTAGCTTAGTCCAATGTTGGATAGATCTAGCAGACAAATGGTTGTACCAACAAAATGCATCCTCTCCCAATGAATAATGAAAGAGTCTACATGCTACATCCTCATGGTTTATCCCTCTATCCTTAAGGACAGTCTAAAAGATCCAGATGTGTTCCTCAGCGGTTCAATTTGGATCATTAACATGGAACTTTGAACAAAAGTGTTCAGGGTTTTTGGGCATGACATTGTAAATGGCGAAACTTAATGGAGATGGGTTGGTTGCCAGGAAAGCCATTGGTGGAGGTGGGGGTGGTAATGGCTGATTTATGACTGGCTGAGGTTGTGGACTAGGGATGTCCTCAGACTCAGATGAACTTGATGAAGATGGAGATGATGGAGATGTGGGAGGTGGATGGGATGATGATGAATCTCCCCTTCTGTTGGTCCTTCTTGACCTAATAGGGTCTAGTAATTCTTGAAATTCTTCCTCTCCTAGATCGGATTTGGTTCTTCTTATGAATCTCTTAGGAGAGATGGCGTTCAAAAATTGATCAAGCTTCCTTCTAGCGCCAGTTCCTGTTGATCGTGTTTTATGCAAAATAACAGCCTAGACAGAATTTGGTATCCTATCTCTCTTGAAAGGTAAATCTCTATCAACAAACCTCAAGAGATAACTCCAAGGTATCAATTTTATCAGATCTAACAATCTGACGATACTTTAATCCAAGATCTAACCCAATAATCAAAGAAATGAAAAAAAGATAAGGGTTTCAAAGAGATTTTAAATCTAATGCTACTCCTAAGATCAACAATGCGAATGATAAACACCGAAATGGACCAATCCCTCAAAACTCATCTCTGCTTGACCAAGATAAATTTGCAATCTCACAGAAAACAGTGCAATCTTCTGAGGTGTTAATATTTTCAAATCATGAACATTCATTCAAACAACCCTATTGTAGTTGAAATGAATAAACCCTCACAATCGAACTCAAGCACAATGAATATGATCGTCCAGGCTAACTTTGCAAAGCAACTAACAATTAGTTGGTTGCAAAAAGTATGGACTGAAGGATTGCTACAACATTCAAGTATTAAATCATAAACATTATTGAATCAAATCTAATCTAAATATTAACCTTCTCAAAACTATCTTAAAGATAGAATGACAAGAACCATGCGAGACAAGAGAAGACAAGTATGGCACCAAATCACAATGTCATTTCTTGTATTCAAATTATCCACTGTTGCAACAATTTGAGCTTTTTGTTACAATATTCGCTCAAGAATACCTACTTGCTAACTTGCTGCTAACTGCTCAACTTTATTCTACTTCTATCTTCTAACTTCTACCAACTTCTTAACCCTTACAAAAGAGGCGAAATGCCAAATATATAGAATTCCCCCAAAAAACCCATCGTCCCAGCAAGAGTCTCGTAGCTATAATGGAACAACAATCCAGCCAAGAGAAAATTCAAAATAGGTCAAAGGGATGTATTAAATGCACGTTCCATCCAAGTCAGCCCGGGATCCGCAATGCAGCTCAGACCAATGCGCGGGAAGATAATAGGGAAGCACAAATCGCACCGCAACCCATCATCAACTCCTTTCCCTATCATCCGTACTCTGACCCAACATTTCATGAACCTTCAGAAGAGTCCCATCCAAGTTGGCTACTAGTGGCAAAGGAAAAACCCTAAGTCAATTTTTAATGGACACAATTTCTTCTCTTGACCGCTTGACCGACCTATCCTAGTCTACCTTATACGTCACATGCTTATCAATAACTGTGAGGTAGGTGGCTGCCTCATCTGGCTGGTGTTCAGAAATAGAAACATCATCAAGTGGTGCATACACATCATGCCACCACTCCCTCAACTGTTCCAGGCTCAAGTACTTGGGTGTGATCTTCCTTCTTCTTGTCATAATTTCAAAGAAGGCAATGGAACCATTGTAAACCCCAATTAGGGTGTCGTCAATCTACTTCCTTTATTTGTAAATCTTTTTCAACACTTTCTGCTTGATTTGCAGTGCCTCATACCACTCCCATGGTTCGATAGCTTTGGAGGAAGGAATAATTCCATCACTCACTAATTTATCTTTGGTGTATTCGATGATGGTTCTGGTTTTCTGTAGAAGGAGGTCTGTGTCTTCTTTATCTTGTGCTAACACTTGCCTCAACCACTCCATCATCCTAACAGTATCCTTCCCTGTTGATAGGATTTCTTTAATAGCTTCATCACCTTTTACTTGCACTCCTTTCAATCAATTTGTAGTGGTAAGGGTGGAGGCTTTCATCCTTTCTAGCTCGGTGATGGTCTCTTGAGGCAGAGGATTTGTAGCAGAGAAAGAAGGGTTGATGGATTGCAGGGGCTTCATTAATTCCTCCAAGCATTTCCTAATATTTTCATTCTCTTTCTTTAGTTCCTGATTGGTCTTCATTTCCTTCCTCAATCTACTCACGATAACCGCACTAGAACCCTGGTAATCCTCAATATCTTGCTCAACGGATGTAGGCCCAAGATTAAAAGTCTGCACATTATAATCATTTCCAGCCACATCATCTCTTTTTTTATCTAGAATAGGGGTAGCAATATGAACAACCTTGTTATGCGCCTCATCTCTTTCAACTCTCGAGATCACTCTAGCCTTCTTTTTACCTTTGTCCTTTCCAATCTTAGCTAGTAGTGCATCCCAATTCGGTGGACTATCCTCCACAACCACCTGCTTTCTCTTTATCTCTTTGTCCAACCAACCAAGGACAATGGATTCCAATTGCACCTCACTTTTCTTCTCCTCCTGCTGATCCTTAGGTGCCTCCTCACTCAAATTATGTTTATCAAGAGTCTCATCCCTTTTCCTTTCCTCTTCAATGTGTTCTTCCTCATGTTCAAGTGATGGTATCTTTTTTGCCTCTTCTTCCCTTGGAGGAGATTGAACTTCTTCATTTGTGACTGGAGACTCTGCATGTGCAACCAAGGGTGACTGAATTATCACATCAACTTCAGCTTCTGCACGGTAAAGGTCACCCTCATGGAATTCCTCTGCCTTAGTATCTAGATGATCCTCAATATTCCTTGCCTCACCTAATGCACCTTGGGTTTCATGAGCGGAAAGAACATCATCATGCTACTCCTTGTGAGAAACCATAGGAGGGAGATCAACCTTAGGCACACTGTCCCTGGGAGGAGTCCTAGACCTCCTTGTATACGCCTTGGCCCTCTCCTCTAAACTTTCAACATTTATCACTAGTGGGGGAATCACTTCTCCTACCTTGGAGCTTTCTTTCTCTGATAATTTGAAAATTCTCTTCCTTTTGGGTACAGGATCATCAGCCTCAGAACTCTGCTTGGAATTCTTAGTCCTTGTCCTCTTCTTGGCCTTTGGCCTTCTCTATTTTTTTGCTTCTTGGGATTCTTTTCTTGGAACACCTTTAGACTTAAACTTGACAGGAGAATCTAGCTTACCTTTACCTTTAGGATCTTCCTGCTCTACGGACTCCTCAGAAGTTGAATGGGGATCCAAATCTCCCATTAGCGCATAGGTGCATTGAACACCATTATTTTCCAGTTCCCACAGCTTATGCGTTAGCCACATCCTAGTGAATTTGAGAACTAGATCCACTAGTTGTTTCAATTTTGTCTTTTCCTCCTCTAACCAATCCACATCACCAATTGGTCTATCTTTTATGGCCTCATAAGCATGGTCTTGGATCAAGTTCTCATTGTCTTCGAGCTGATCAGGAACTGCCTTCACATTGTATAATCGAACTGATTCAACTGGAGCTGGGAGAACTTCCTCTTTCTGACCTCAAATTCATCACCACAATTGGCCCAATAGTCCTCCAAGTTCACCTTATGACCATATTCTCTACTGGCCTTCTTTTGAGCCTCGCCTGTGATGTCAAATATGGACCTCTTTGAGTGGAGAGACAGACTGAGGGTACTCATTTCTTCTTCTAAAGCCTGGGCAGAAATAATGGAAGGACATGCCTCTCCAGTGCCAATCCTGAGGGGAAAATCTCCACCAAATCTCGTCTTGTGTTTTTCCTTCTTGACAATAGCATCAAAGTCACAAATCTACCTAGTGACTTCCAACAATATAATTTGATCAGTGGGATACCTTGGGAGTCTGTATGGGGCTTTCTGGCAGCCATCAATCTGAATGTAGGAGAAGGTTGGGAACTGAATAAACCAAGCTCCATACTTCCTGATGAGCTCTTTGGCTTGATCTGAAATTCTAACATGCTTTGCTTCCTGAAGCATTCTGGTGATATACATGGTAAGGGCATCATTTTCCCTCCTATAGTTCAAACCTCCCAAGTGCAACTGAGGGAAAACTTCGTAAATAACATCCTGCCCAAAAATTCCTTTTGTATCTAATCCTCTGTAGGGATGAAACCTAGCAAGTGCATATGCCAAATATGAGGTCATTGGGAAGGTCTTTGTCTACAACACACTGGACAATTATTTATGAATTACTTGGCTAATGACCCTTGCCCAATGGTAATTAATCTTTTCTTGCTCCATCCTCACAATTGCATGACACATATAATTCTCGAATGTTTCAGCACTCTTCAATCCAACCACCCTGCTAATAAAGGTGATGGCATCATAGTATTCCTTCTTGAATTTTTCTCTATACAACTGCTTGGGCAATTTGGAGTAGTGAGACTTTGGCTTCTCCAGCCAAGAATTGATAAATTGTTGTGACTTCACGGTCTGGTCATCGTAGAACTCCTGAGCTGCCTCAATGGTGAATCCCACCACATGAGACCAGTTTGGCATATCGAATGTTTGGGCAATGGAGACAGGGTTGAGATTGGCAATAACTCTCCCTTGAGGACCAATTATCCTCTTTGTATCCTGATGATAATTCCTAGTGCACTCAAGGACTAATTCATAACACTGCATCGTAGAAGGGAAACCAGCTAAATGGGAGAAGCCTGATTCCATCATCCTTCTAGTCACCAAAGGAGGATCCTTAGCTGCCATTCTTTCTTTGAACTCCTCATAGTCCCAAAGGCCAACATTTGTATCAGTGACTTCTGACCAGACATAAGTGATTTTACTCTCAGGCACCTTGCTCTTAATGTCCAGCTTAATCCTCTCTGCATTAGACAATGGGGAAGCAGCTGCTACCTTGCTTGATTCAACCTGCACTCGACATGGAAATCATATTAAACCACAGGAAAGCAAGGTCAATCCATCAAAACACTGTTAGAATGCATCTCATATAGTCAAGGTGTTATTAAAATCTCATATGAAACGACCACAATAAATTTTGGGTTTGAAGACCATCTGTGGAATTTGAGCCAGAGAGGAATTTCGAGAAATTCTAGGCCGATCAGATTCCAACAGAATAGCCAGGAAATACCTATTTAACCATTAAACCTGATCATTTTCATCAATAAACCACATGGGAGCTCAAATATGTCATGAAATAATCATCAAATGTATCACAAATTATAAACGAATCCAATTCTTTCACGTTCCTTTACATTTCACCAAACTTCAAGAAAATCTGCCAGAGACAGATTCCAGCGAAGAATTAGCCAAAGAAGATTCTCAGGAAATCAGGGAGACAGTGGATTTCAAAGAAATCCAGACCTGACGGACATCTGTGGTTAAGGCAAAGTTCTGAACCAATGGAGATTCCTAGAACGAAGGTTTCGGCAAGAGTTGTGAGTTCGCCAAGAAGTCTTGTCGAAAGCCGTGAAGTCAAGCTGAAGGATGCCATTAGAATAGGTCTCGCCAAGACATGGTGGTTCTGGTGTAACGTCTCGCCAAATGATGATATAGCCAACACATTTATATGACCAAAGGGTAGTCGGAGTAAGGTCCTGGCGAATGCTTCATGTTTCACCAACTAGCGATAGAACATGAGAGACCTTCATTGTGAGAAAGACACTATCACAGCGAACATATGGACTTAGGAAGGCTTTCGGTGAAACGTTTTGAATTTGGCTAGAGGTCCCAGTGACTACGTAATGTTTCACCAATGTAGAGTTCTATCGGTATAACCTCTAGCCGATAATATGTGGTCTCCCCGAAAGAAGATCTGGGCTTGCTAAGAAAAGAAGGCCTCGCTATGAAGTCCTAGCGACCGCCGGGAGTCTCGCTGAAAGTGAAGGCCTCGGCAAGAGCTGAATATGTTCGGTGAAAGGTCTCGTCAAAAGCGGAAGGTCTCAGCGACAAAAAGGAAAATCGGCAAGACGAAAGGAGCCCGACATGAGCTCTTGGCGACGAGGGTTTTTCTTGCCGACAGAAAGGCTTTTGGCGTGAGAATTACAGCATTTGAGTGATCAAATACAAACCCACGAAGGGCTTCGACAAGACATAGGATGACCGATATGACATCTCCCCGACCTTGAAGGGTCACAACGACTGAAAAGAACAGAACTCGATGAAAGCAAAAGTGCTTGGTGGGAGGTCTCGGCATTAGATAGATGTCTTGGCGAAGCAAATGGGTATCATTATAACTAATAAAGCCTGCTATGACCTCTTGCCAACTAGGGCTTGTCTTGCCAATGGCGAATATGAAAATGTATGTCGATGAGAGATTTTCTTACGAGGTGAGGTCTTGGTGAATCCTCTTTGTCTCACCGACTAGTATGCATAAAAGACTTCATCAGAGTGAGAAACAATGTTGTCACGGCAATCCAATATGAACTTAGGAAGATCTCCTCGGTGAACCATAGGGTGGTTGATATGACATCTCTCCGATCTCGAAGGGTTACAGTGAAGAGATTTCGGAAGGGATGGAGACTCCCGATTTCACCCAGACACCGAACTAATCAGGAATTTCAAATGGTTTGACTCAGGACCAGTTAGGGACAGACCTTTCATAAATTTTCTTTACGTTCTAGGTCAATTTTAAGATGAAATCATCTGATATGGCACTGCCCTAGGTTTAAAACCCTACTCATCAGCCATTAGCGCACAGGAAAGCTCAGAATTTATTTATTTTAGTTGTTAAGTCATCACTAGGGTTTACGAATGACTCTCAGGAAAGATTCATCAAAATGCAAATAGACAAACGAGCTCAAAACTTGCCTAGGAGATGACAAATGATGCAATACAGAACAACCCTAGCACAAAATAAACAAATACACAGGAACTCAAATCCCACAAGCTCTCACCATACGGACATGCCATTCATAATTCAATTCAAAGTAGAGCAATCAGACACATACCATTACAAAGCGACAATCAATCCCAAAATCAAAAAAAGGGAAGAGAACAGGGTCCACGAAGAACCAAGGTGAGAACGCACAAGAAATCGCCACTAAAATCAACAATTAGCCTGAATATCCCAAAACGAAACCAACCAAAAGCTCAAAGAACAAAATCCAAGGACGCAACTCTCGACTCAGACAATGGCAAATAGTGAGCATAATGGCACAAAAGATCTCAAAAATCAAACGAAATCTGGCCTTCAAAGCATGTATGAAGCCATTAATGCAATTGATAAGATAATCATGAAACCCGAGAAGCTGACGACAGGGTAGAATCTAGGAAAATCCAGCCCACGCAGAAATTTGCGAATACTGAAAATCCCAGAACAACAAAGTCCAACCAGAATCTAAGCAGGATCCGGGGAAATCTGACCAACTTGGAAATCCGTGAAGGCCAAAATCCCTGAACCACGGTGCAAACCAAAATCTGAGCCAGATCTAGGAAAATCTGACCAGGGTGGAAAATCTTGAATTTGGGAAAAAGCCCGAAATTCATCCATAACTTAAGATTTTTCAATGAATAACCTGGGGGAAACACTTAGGCAATCAAAAATAAACATTTAAGCACATGCCTAAATACGACAAAACCTCAAAAGAAAGGGCCAAAACACCAAAACCGAACCGAAAGAGGGTCCCTACTTTCAGCGGGGCGTGTGTGCGAAAACTGCACAACACACATGAAACAAACATATTAAAGAAAGCATATTCTTCTTCTTCATACTTCACTTCTTCATCCACCTTATGTTGTTTTCCATACATTCTTTTCTCTTCATTATTCTCCAAAATCGTTGGCTGCAACTCAACAATACTTAGCCATTCATCTTTATTTTTGAATTGCTCATCCCTTCTTTTATTCTCCTTCACATCAACATTCTCAATTCTCTGTTCTTCTCTTGAGAACCATGCTATCTCCTGATCCTCCATGACTCTCTTCTCTCTTTGGACTATCCTTGAGTCCTCTACAACTTCTTTTGTCATCTCTTCTTCTTCTTCCTGAACATCACCCACTTCAACATCAACGTCACTATTACTTTCATTAGTTTGAGAAAATTGAAAAGAAATTTCTTCCATTTCTTATTCAATTGCTTTTTCAAACAACATGTTATCAAAACTTATTACCTCATCCATTACCTCATTTGTCTCTGCTTCATATTGTCGTACATCTATCTTCTCACCTAACAACAAGCTTTCAATTCTTACACACTCACCCTTCAAGGATACTAATGCATATTTCTTCCCATCTTTGTCCAACTCATATGTGTTGTTTTTCCTATTATACTTTGCTTCCCTACTATAATTCCACAACCTTCCAAACACAATGTGACATACATCCAAATTCATAATATCACAAACTATTTCATCCTTATAATTTCCTATGTGAAACTCAACTTTGCATTGCTCATGTATGATTACCTGGTTACCTATTTGAAGCCAACTCATTGAATAGGGCATGGGGTGTGGTATTCTTTCCAAATCCAATTTATCTACCATGTATTCAAAAACAATATTATCCATGCAGTTATCTAAAATCACAAATTGACAACATTTACCTTTGGACTTGCAAGTATTCCGGAATAATCTGTCCTTTTCCAACTTGCTTTCTTTCTTGGTTTCCATTTCTTCCTCTTGTAGCCTCTCTACCACTTTGAACAATGTACTTAACAATGATGATGCCCTTTTCCCATCTTTCTTCTTATTAAGAGCCATCCTTAAACATCAAATATCACTAAACCACATTAGCCAAAAGAATAAATCATTTCCCAGAGAGCTTCTAGATCTGATACCAAAATGATGCAAAGGAAGGACTCTCAATCACTAACCTAAACACTTTCCATACATGGTTTCAATGCCATTTGTGTAAATGTGTTGCTTTGCTCATAATTGGCACTTCGCTCCTAAGCCTTAAACACGAGGCAACATTCTAATGGTTCTCTATCATTAAAGACAACATGGACTGAGGGAAACTAGATGTATTCAAACTTGTTCCAACATACTCTAAGGGTTTACCAACATACATAGTCCAAATCAAGTGCTTGACACCATGAATCATGCAATCTAGTTCTTGCTTCCACTAGGCTTATTAAGAAAATGACTTCATAAAAGGCATGAAAACTTGTCACATGCATTATCAGACCTGTGCAGGCCCCCAAAAACATTCCAACATGGTTTTACACCCTTCCATCAATGAGTAATGCATATATTGTTCATAGCAACAAGGAACTAGGGTTATTTTGGATTGTTTACACACAAATGCAAGTAAACAGTCACTAATATATCCATCAAAATTGAAACATATGAATTTTCCTTTAAAGGGTTTTCAAAAAATATCAAAACAAAGATCTTCACCAATTTTTAACAAATTTGGAGAATTAAACAGGAGATATGAATTTTTAAAGGGTTGCTGGAAACCCTAGGTAGGGTTTAGACCAACACTCACCAAAATTGCAATATCTTGTGCAAAACTTGATGAAATTCTACCAAAAAAAATAAATTTGAAATCTAAGACTATCCTTCAACTTATCCAAGTGGTTTTAGGACTGTACCTATCCATACCACATGAATTACAGTCGTTGTTCACAGAAAAATGCAATATAAAACATGGTAAAATGATGCTTTTCTCATTCCAAATCCATCCCAACCCTTGAGGTCGATATTACAAGGCATATTTAACATTTATCCATCAATCCCAATTGAAAAAACCAACCCCTAACTTCTTGTTAACAGTAATGACCACAGTTACACCTTTTTGATAACTTTTGACAACATTTTGCAATTTCTTGCAACTTTTACAATATGACTCTAAAACACAATAGAACATCATGAAATAACTCCAAATGACTCAAAATGGTCTTAAATGACCTTATTGATCCCAACTAAACCAAAAAAAAAGGTTTGCAACATGACAAAAAAATTCAACAAAAAGGGTGCATCACAGGATGCCCTGCATCATAGTCTCTTATGTCGGTGGGGGAATTTTTGTCAGGGATGCACACACGACACACGGTCATCTGCACAGAAAACTGTTGTCCCTGATAGATTCCTGCCTCTGGAATCTGCAAAGACATTACGTTCTCAATTGGTGATGAAGCGTAATGCCTTTGTGTCTACCAACTGACCCAAGAATGGCTCTCTCCCTCCCATTTTCATCTTCAAATGCATCTATCTCATTTTCATTCCATCTTCTACAATCTCTTTGGAACTTCTACACACTAGTTGGATCTTTGGAGCAACTCTCAAGCCTCCTCATAGTTGCATATGCTGGTTTGATCTTTCTCTTGAGCTCCTACACACCATCTCTACGCCTTGTTGCACTTTTTCCACCATTGGAGCTGTGACTTGGTGTCTCAAAGGACTGCTTCTTCATTGTTGCAACAACATAGACCTTACCAAGCTTGCATCCTCCTCTACATGCTTGAGGGCACCTCGATTGAGAACGTGATATTGTTTCTTAATTTACGTAGCATAATGTTGTTGTGATTGTTCGGTATCCTTTGTAGTAATTTCTTCATTGTATTTTCTATCTTGTGGCTTTTCTAGCTGTTTGTGGAGGTGGAAACACCAAAGCGGGGGTTTGACTATGGAAAACCCCTATACAACTGCAACATTTTTCCTCTCTTGGCTATGTGTAGGTAAATGTTCATGTGGAGCTTGCTGGCGAGTTGGACTCTTAGTGAGTTGGTCTTTGTCACCTTCATTTTCATCATCTTCTTTATCATCTTTATAGTCATTTCTTGTATTTTGTCATTTATCATTTTGTTTAGTACGTTAAACTTCATTGGCTAGACTGTCAGTAGGTTTTTGTACTCTATAATGTACTTCTACACTTTCTGGCCGTATGGACGCCAACGCCCTAGAGAGACACTAATGCGCCATGTTGTCATCCTTGATCCGTGCTACTATCCTTGGGTAGAGAGCTGTATGAGGTACGGTTCAAGTTCCAGAAACCGGCTCGTTTAGTCCCATCAAAACATTCAGATTAGTAGAGTGAATGAAGCACTTGAGAGTGCTCTTCATTCTCTATCCTTGACCTAAAAACTCTTATCTAACTTGAGGTAAATTAGGGCAGCCTTTTGCCCTCGACTCTTTGTAATCTGGAGCCTTGATGTTGTGAGCCTTGATGTGGTTGGTCGCCCTCTTCTACACATAATTACAAAAAAAAACCAAACAAATATATAAAGATTTTAAATTTCTAGAACATCCTTCTACCTAATCCAAACTCTTTTACATATCAATAGTTTACTTCTAAATTTTTTTATTAAAACATATCTACACCAAATTTTCAATTAAATAAAATATTGTATTCATTTAACTTCTAAACATTCATTTTAATATATTACTCTAAATAATTTATGTCCCAACAACTTAATATTAAAATAAGCTTTTCTTCTACCTTAACCATGCTTCAAAATGTCATTTCAGCACATGTTAAATAGGCCTACCATGCCCGGAAGTTTTAATATTTATTTCATTGGTACACCATGACGACACTTGTCACCATCCTAAAAAGACGAGGTTCCAATAAAGGTATTTGCCCATATTCATGCATGCAAGGAATTTGTCCATTTTCGAAGTTTTCTATCATATTCATTACGTGCAAGTTATCTACCAAAAAATGTTCCAAATGATAAAATAAACACTTGTTTTTAATATCCATTTCATGCTTGTCACAGCTAAAATATTGAATAGCCCAAAGTATGGCCTAAAACATGTGAACCATAAATTTCCCCCTCTTGTCTCTTTCTTCAATAATTCATTTGTATTTTTCTTAGGGCATGGGATGATTAGATTGGTGGAGTGGATGGAAATGAATAAGTATTCCAATCAGTTTTAAGGTATTTAGTTGTGAGGTTTATTGTCTTATAACGTATTGAGTATTTTTACTAATAAAAAATACTATTATTTTATTAATTATTCGTCCTTTTATTTTAGTTGTCAAAAAGTTATAATTAGTTCATTTTTTATTAATATAAATTATTTATGGAATATTTAAGGAATAGTTCATATTATTCTTACTAATAAATGATATATATATATATATATACACAAAGTATCTTAATATCCAAAATATTAAGATTAGGTATGTTGATTTGTAATCAAGTATGGGTATAAATTTTTTCATAAAGTTCATGAAAGAAAATTGATGTAAGTAGTTGCATTTTCATTTTTTTTTAAATGTAGGATGAAACATAATAAATGCAAATAGTTATGATTGGGAGACATGGAAAATCAAGATGGTTGGTGATCAATCCACAACAAATTAGAAGACAATATTTTGAAATATTTTTCATGTATTACAATACAAAGAAACTATTGAAATTGATTTGGAAGAATGTGAGGAAATATACAAGGACAACTTTGATCAATGCCTCAAATAGACTAGTATTAATTGGTTGCTAGAGTAAAATTCTCCTAAAAGTCACATGTAGGAATGCAATTTAGAAAGACTTATGTGACATCAGTTTATTGAAGTAAGCAAGAAAGAAAGTAGAAGTAAGGAATTTCAAACCACAGATCTTATCTATTATAAATCTCATTTGTAAAGGTAAACCTTACAACAAATGAGCTTAATTCATAAACAATTGTCTCTAATAAATGCAATTAATAATTTTATATGCTATCATATATAGTCCAATGTATTGCAAGAAAAATACTTTTTATTTATTTATGAATATGGTAGATATCTATATTAAATTAAAGATAAAATACATATTCACAAAAAAAAGATGGGTGGTAAGAAGGCACACCCCGAGAGTCACATGGATAGCACCCAGAAAAGCAAAATATTAACTAACATGGGTTGAGCCTAGAAGTCCAAGAGTTACAAAAACATAAAACAGGCCATTAAGCAGCCAGAGCAGTACCACCAGAGCTAGGAGGGTCTCTGTCATCCAAACTTTTCCCCCATACATCAGCAAGGTTAGTGACATCAGGAGGAGGACCCCAGCCATCATTAGCATATTTAACCTTTTCTTCTTCTTTATCCTCGCGTCGTGGTGAGATTGCAAGCACCAGATGTGGAAAGCATTTACTAGTATCTGGCCATCTAGAGCCAGAAGCAAGAGTGTCATCAGAGGGCCATCCGAAGCCACCATCGCCACTCCCCGGAGCACCACTAGAGGGCCACCCTTGGCCAACCCGCGGTGGAGGAGAGTGAGAATCCTGCTGAAGAGGAGGCTGAGAGTAGGGGCGTATATAACCACTCCGCTACCAACCCTGAGAGGGAGACCGACCGCAGGAAGAGGTGGGTGAAGCGAGCACTCGAGCAACAGCGCAAGGGGCATTGCCCCAATGATCTAGCAACACTTGCAGGTGAGCAACTTCAAGTGCAACTTTGTTAGCTTGCACCTGGATCTGTAGAAGCACATTAGAACAAATAACTGCTTTAGCATATAAAGAAACATTAACATCTATTTGAGAATGAGAAAATATGCATAAATTTCTATCTTTCTAGATATTGAAAAGGATTTCCACCCTAAAAGTGTGCCAAAGTTGGGTATACTTAGTTAGAAATCTGGGTGAATCTCCTAATAGAATCATATGCCACGAGAAAGGCTTTGGTTTGAAGGGCTGAAAGAAGTCATGAATCCAAATCCAAAGCTATTGAGCTCTGGGAGAAAACCAGAAAAGATGCTTAAAAGTCTCGGCTTGCTCACAAGAAGGGCAGCAAGGATCCTGGACCCCCAGGTGAACAAGTTGAGAACCCACAAGCAAGCCTTGAAAAATAATACATCAAGAAAAGTGGGCAAGTTTCGGCTCAACACTTGTAGACCAAGTGGCGATAAATATTTTATGCCAAACATGAGCGGGAGATTGAAGAACCCACCTTTGGTTCAAACTCTGAATCATAGGAAAGTGTGGTGAAAGCCACCTAAAACCAAGCCGAGGCTTATAATTTCTGAAAGGGGTGTTTGGATACCACTTCCAGTCCTTCCACTAGGGTTTGGTCCCACGAATTCCAACCTTATGAAGCATCTCTATAGGGATATCAATCACCAGACCATCAAAAGTAGCACGATCCTAGTTATGAAGCTTGTACAGGGCACAAAACTCTTCCCATTGCATGATACACATAGTGGGTCTATGAAAAATCTGTTGCAGGGCCTGAATTCCCTTTTTGTGAAATCTGAGCGCCTAAAGCCAAGGTGATTTAGCCAATGGCTAACCATTGTTGGCAAAAAGGAGCGACCACCAAATATTTTGCTGGTTGAGCAAGAGTCCATCACAAAAACTAGAACCAGCTTAGCGAAGCCAGGGCTTAACAGCTTCCCAAGCTTTCCAAATGCTCTTAGCCATAAAATTTCCCATAATTTGAATTGGTTCCTCCATAACTAAAATGGTTTAAAAACCAATCCCCTTCCAAGCAGGTCTGTGCGTAGGAAAACTAGACTGGATACAATTTTTGAGAAGAATTTTTCAAGCCTCATTACCTGTGAGGGCACAAATTATCCATTTGAAACAAAAGGCAGTCCCTTGTCACTAAGTGGAGAGTAACCCAATCCCTCTAGAATCTTTGGGAAGGCAACAAAATTCCTAGGAAACTCGATGAAACCCTTTGTGGGAGTCAGTAGAGGCCCAAAGAAAATCTCTAAGCATCTTTTCAAGCTTGCCATAGGCAGCTTTTGAAGGGGCCCAACAAGAAGAATAGTAAACATGGGTGGCAACAAGCACCTTAGAACAAACCTGGAATTTCCCCACCAGAGAGAGGGGCTTAGTAATCCATTAGGTAAGCTTTTTCTCAACCCTGGAAAGAACAACTTTCCATAATTCAGCCGAAGAAGCCTGGAAGGCAAAGGGAATGCCTAGAAACCAAAAAATTTCTCCTAGCCCAATCCACTTCCAATTATACTGTTGAAACCAAGGAGGAGTAGGCATAATAGATTGTCTGTAGCACAAGTTTTGTGCCACTGGATGGTAGAACGAGAAGCAAGACAAAAAGTATTGAGGCAATCCAGGGCCACTTTAATATTTTATTCTTCCTCTAGAAGAGTGAGGAAATAATCATCTGCAAAATGACCATTAACCAATTGATCCTGAGAATTGGGCAATGAAATACCCTTGACACGCCATTGGGAAACTGCGTGGGCCAAGAGGTAGCCAAATCCTTCAGCCACTAGCACATATAGAGAGGGGGCAAGAGGGCATCCTTTCTGAATAGAACGAAAGAGGCCAAAGGCATAATATTGACGACCATTGATGGTAATGCAAGCCGAGGCATCTGCAAAAAGCATACGAACAACCTGAATAAAATTAGGCCCAAATTCCCAAAGCTTGCAACATAACAAGAATAAAAGGCCATTCAATGCAGTCATAGGCTTTGGAAAAGTTGATTTTAACAAAGATGGATTTCTAGTTTGAATGTCGGGCCCATTCCATGCCTTCCCAAACAACAATGATATTATCTAGAATGAACCTAGACTTGACGAAACCTGTTTGCTTAGGATGCACAATCTAATGCAACATATGGCGAATCAAGAAGAATAATTTTTAGTGGGTGTTAGAGGTAGGGAATTGAAATTCCATGAATTATATTTTCATACATGATCCTTCACTATGAACAATCCATTACTAACATAATTTATTAGGGTGACTGATACCACCATATTCTATATCATCCAATATTTGAAAGGCAACAATATATAAAGAGATTTTGTCTCAAAATGAGGTAATTTTTAAATAGAATATATATATATACATATATATATATATATATATATATATTAGACTACATGAATCGATTAGGTATCTGCCCCCCTAAAAGCTGCAGTGTGCATAGTAAACTTGTTTCACTTGACCGATGGCGTTGGCGCAACATATCCTTTGGTACCACGGGTTTGGGGGGAGACTAGACCTCATGAATTTTTTCCTACAACAAGATGCTTTAGCCAATCGAGCTAGGATCCCCACCCTAGAAAAAAGTATTTTATTTGTTTTTCACATTCATGTATATTTATTTGTGTAGACTCTAATCCCTACCTTACAAATTTCTCAAGTTGACTAGTGAGAAAATATGTTTTACGGAGTACTATCACTAAGTGGTTAGATAGAGTGTGTGGGATTCTTAGATCTAATCATTAGGAAAAATCCAAATTCCCCATTAAAGTTGGGGAAGATAATTATAAATATATTATTGATACTTAACATTTAAATAAATTTCTATGTAGGTTAAAATTGATAGTTTATGAGAATAGGATGTATTTTAATTATAAAGAACCATGGAAGAAAGAGTTCATGAAAAATGTAGCCACATCCTTGATTATGAAGATTTCTAAAAAGATTATGTGGATGAATTTTGAAAGTAGATTATAAAACTATAATCGAATGACCCTATCAAAAATTCAAGAATAAGTAGAGTTAAAAGTGTTTCTAAAGGTCTCAACATTGATATTTTTTCTTCATTATATGAAAAAATATCATTAAATTTATAACAATTTTTGATGAATTGATTGATAAACGAACACAAAAAAAGTTGGATGGAAGAAATATTAATTAATTGGTTGAAAATAAAAAATTGAAATAAAAAGGGAAAGATAAGATAGTTACAATGAAATGAAACAAAGGAAAAGAGGTTCACCAAAATGAATTAACAAAATGACGAACCTAATGTCACTTTGATTTCATTCAATATGAGGGTTATGATTTATAAATGAGTATTAGAAAACAAACCTAAGTAATATACCAATCAAAAGGCAGGTTTTAAGAGGGTCAAATGCTATGTACTTGTTGCAAAAAGTATTTTTTTAGACCTCACTGAGGACTCATTCGCCACATGTAGAATGGGTCCTGCCTAGGGCTCTAGAAAAATGGTTTCTAGGTTTTGTTCTTCAATTCCTGCACTTCCAAATCCTGGTGAAGTAGCTTAATTTTCATGATTTGAAAACTTTCTTAGCAACTTTGACAACTTTTGCAGTTTTTCTCTCTAATTGATCTTCAACCTAAAACCTGCATTCACACATCAAAGAGGAGACAAATGTTGTTTTATTAAGGAATAGGGGTTTTCCTTGGTGAAACCCCGTTTTGGTAATTAAAACTTGTAATGAAACAATGCATAAATGAATCATGAGTGAACAAACAATGTGTAACAACTCACCAAACCTCAATTGAAACCTTGGATTATAGATATGCAAACTAGCATGAAGTGGCCTCCATGGATGTAGATCTTGATAATGAACTTGATTAGAAATGATGCTTGAATAAGATCTTGAAATGCTTCATCAACACATTAGCTCAACAACATGCATGATGCACTATGCCTTTGACATGATGAAATGGATCTTGATTATTGCAATAAACTTCCACAAATCTGCCCTTGAATGCCTTAGAAATTGCTCTCAAATGCTCTATAAAGCTCTTGTTAAAGTTATCTTATGATAACTTCAACTTTTTTCCTAGGTGAAACTAAGTGAAATAGCCTTGTATTTATACATAACTTAACATTAAATCTCAAAATTCAAATATCACAAGCTGAAATCAAATCCAAGATTTTAAATCATTAAAATACTACCAAAAACATATCCCAGGGGGGGTCCTAGGTCTAAGTGAGGACCCATTTTCCATGTGGTGAATGGGTCCTAGCTCACTTCAGTAGGACACAAGTTTCAAACAATGTGAAGTATCATGTGAAAATAGGGTCCTAGGACCTAGTGAAGACCCATTCGCTAGGTGATGAATGGGTCCTAGGTCACTATCCTAGGACACACACTTCAAAAAATAAGTGTTGTGTAATGTAATTTATGAATGACAAGTTTTATCCCTTGGAATTTGTAATTAACTAGGCTTGGATTTGAATTAAAGGGGCCAATTAACCTTAATTAATTAATAAAGCCCTAGATTAGTGTGAAGTGTAAAGATACACTTTACAACACCCTAAATAAGGCACAATTAAGTCCATTTAATTAAAAAGAGCCCTAAACTTAATGTGAATGTGTAAAACAAATTGCAACACTAAATTAAGGCAACATTAAGCTCATTTATTATTAATTATTTATTCAAAAACTAAGGAAAAAGGGATATTTTAGTGAGAGTATGACCCCATGTCAAACTCACACTAAAGTAGACATTCAAGAAACTTATGTATGCAACAATGAAAAAGATACACAATAATACACTATGAAAGATCAAGAAAATAAAGCCTAAATGGTCCAATGTGATGTGGAACACATCTAAGCTATTAGTTTTGCGCTCACTCTGAGGTAGTGGAACCTCAAGCCATCCACTAGGTGAGTATCCCAAAAGGGTGGAAAATGAGAGAATCATATTAGGCTCCCATACCATATCAAAGCCATCCTCCTAACAACTTCAATAAGGGTACACAATGATAGGAAAGGATCCATAGGTAAGAAAGGTGCATTATACTTAAAGGTGGCCTTGAATTAGGGTTTTGAGCTTCACAAGGTCAACAAGTTGTATTATGCCAAACACTTATGAACAATAATACTAGTAAAATGGTTTTTGTTCAAATGGATTTTGCTTCATTTGTGAAAGGTCTTCTTCTTAGGAATCATCATGCCTAATGTCTCCAAGAGAGGACAAGTCAAGAGTACAAGATTTACAACTTAGGGAATACAGTGTGTCACATCACCACTAAGATGAAAGTCATATGTTAAGAAATATCACACTCTTGGAGGGCATCAAACCCAATGAAACCACCAAGAAAAGGATGCATCACAAAAAAAAAATCATACCATGAAACATGCAAAATGTTGAAAGATATCATTGATGTATGCCCCCACTTTAAAGCGGTTGCTAACACCATTGTTGTGAGAAATTACTTTAAAGTAGCCAATTTTTTACTCCTAAGACATGAGAGCTTTACTCGGAAATCCCTATGCCAATTCAAATATTTTCAAAATAAAGCTATGCCACGAAAATGGAGGGAGGGGTTGCCCCCAAAAATACATAAGGGATCTATGGATTTAGGGTCAGTATGTCTTTGCTACAATGTTTTCATAGAGCTTAGAAATGTCATCATTCCCCAAATACTCATAGAATTGGAAGAATGACACACAAAAAGAGCGAAAAAAAGAAAAATCCTTTCAGGTCAACATGGAAGAGATTGAATTTCTCAATGCCTTGCGTCATCCCCAAAAGGAAAACACAAGAAAAATGAAAAGGATAAAATGCTTACGACATATAGAAGAATGTAGATACATATAGAGGAATGCATAAAAGAGAGATATACATAAAAAAAAATAGTACAAGGGACCACATTACACACATGCAATACATAAAGAAACATGCAAAAGAAAATAAAGCAAGATACTAGTAAGGAACATGTGAGTCAACCTATAGCAGGTTGTCCACATCCCAATATTGATCGATATATATAGAAGGCAAACAACTGGCCAAAGGGACAATGACAAATGCCAAAACTAGGACAAGGCTAACTAATCCCTTGCCCCCACTAAGTGTAGGACAAGGATGAGTCGAGATGAGTGATGAGAATAAGCTCCTCGCGATAAAGAGAATGATTTTCAATGAATGTAAAACATGCAATAGTGAGCATATTAAGATCCTACAACTCTTACATGGCAAGGAGTGAGATGCATGCTTTAAGGGATTATTTTTATGATATTAAAATTCTTAAATATTCATTTTAAAGCACGAAACTCACCAATACTATGTCCAAGAATTGTATGATATCGACAATGAGACATGTTTGTGTTCTTAGGATTTGGATTTTGATTTTCTCTAATGGGTGGTAATGTTATAAGTCCTTGATTTAGAAGCATGTGTAATATTATTTCATTTTCAAACATAGGACATGGAAATTTGAGTTTCTTAAGTTTATAAGGCTTTTGTGTCTTGCTTGATTCACTGACTTGTTGAGGTAGATGTTGAGGAGGAAGACCTAAGATGATCCTATCACCCTTATGAGGAATTGGTTGTTCTTTAGGAAGGACGACACTTATGTCAGGAGGCAGATCTTGATATCCTAATCCTTTGGTTTGTTCAATAGGAATTTTCTCTAAAATTTTATGAATTTCATGCTCATTAGTTATTTCACATCCTTGATTGGTTAAAAAAGCCTTGGCTATAAGTCTCCTCTAGATTGATGGAAGTACTTGTCACTTTGTTAACATAAAATGGATAGTTATGCACTTGATTGGAGGAGCTAGGTTCACTTATCGTTGGAAGTTTAGGCTTAGTTTGTGACTCAATTTCAAGATGTAAAAGAGAAAACATCTCAAGTTGCGCTGGTTGTTTAATGGAAGGATAGAAAGATGCACTATTCTCAATATTGTTAAGGAAATCATTTATGAAATCATGTGTGCTAGCATCATATTGTCCAATGATTTCAAATTCATGAGGAAACTCATCAGGAGTTGGGTAAGCATGAGGAGGTTCAATTGCATTAGTATCATTTCCAAAAACACAAATTGAAACATCAACCAAGGAGAAAAAAGACTTCCAAACATTGCTAAAACACTTATCCATTTTTATATTTTCAAACTTAAACAAGGTAATTTTTTTATTATACTATGCAATAGTTTGAAAATGAAATCTTGTAAATACAATTTTGAAAACACACAATGCACTAAATGTACCAAATTAAGCTATAGATATAATGAAACAAAAACTCAACAAACTATAACAGAAATCTGAAAGCAACAAACATAAGCACAAAAATGAAGATTTTAATTTCCAAAAATATAGATTAAGGTCTTATTAGGGAATCATTTGTCCTATGGAGAATGGGTCCTAGATGAGGTTTTTGAAACAATTTTTTATAGATTTTTAGATGCTTTCTAATGGTTTTTAGATTCAGGTTCGCTACAATAAGTTTTAGTTTGATATGCAATTTTGTTTCAATTTTCAAATGCAAGTTTATATGATGTAAATGATATGCAAGATGACTAATTTTTTTTATATTTTTCAAATTTAAAGAATGCAAAATATGAAATCCTAAAACCCTTATTGAGATGAAAATTTGAATGTAAATTAGACACCCTGAATGAGATCTAATTCAATGCAAATTAATGCAAGATCTAAATCTAGGATGAAAAGGGCTCCAAAATAAATAAAAAAACTACAATTCTCAAAAGGTTGGGTTCACTATAATGAAATGAGGGAAAATAGGTTCACCAAAATGAATTAACAAAATGATGAACCTAATTTCACTTTGATTTCATTCAATATGAGGGTTAGGATGTATAAATGAGTATAAAAAAACCTAACTGATATACCAATCAAAAGGCAGGTTTTAAGAGGGTCAAATGTTGTGTACCTATTACAAAAAGTGCTTTTTCAGACCTCACTGAGGACTCATTCGCCACATGGCGACTAGGTTCTAGCTAGGGCTCTGGAAAAATGGTTTCTAGGTTATTTTCTTCAATGTCTACACTTCCAGATTCTATTTGGAGACTGTTGGAAACCCAAAAATAAATTTTGTAGCTGAATTTCTATGATTTGACAACTTTTTTATCAACTTTAAAAAATGACAAATTTTGCAATTTTTCTCTCCAATTGATCTATAACCTAAAACTTGCAATCACACATCAAAGAGGAGAAAAATGTTGTTTTATTAAGGAATAGGGCTTTGCATTGGTCAAACCCCATTTTTATAATTAAAATTTCTAATGAAACAATGCATAAAGGAATGATGAATGAACAACCAATGTGTAACAATTCACCAAACGTCAATTGAAACCTTGAATTGTAGATATGCAAGCTAGCATGAAGTGGCCTCCATGGATTTAGATCTTGATCATGAACTTGATTAGAAATAATCCTTGAATAGGATCTTGAAATGCTACATCAACACATTTTCTCAACAACATGCATGATGCACTATGCCTTTAACATGATGAAATGGATCTTGACTGCTAAAATAAACTTCTACAAATCTGCCCTTGAATTCCTTCAAAATCACTTTTGAATGCTCTATAATGCTCTTGTGAAAGTACTCTTATGATAACTTCAATTTTTTTGTTAGGTGAAATTGAGTGAAATAACCTCGTATTTATACATAACTTAACATTAAATCTCAAAATTCAAGTATCATAAGTTGACATCAAATCTAGGATTTGAAATCATTAAAATACAACCAAAAACATATCCTGAGGGGGGGTCCTAGGTCTAAGTGAGGACCCATTTGCCATGTGGCGAATGGGTCCTAGCTCACTTAGCTAGGACAAAATTTGAACAATGTGAAAGATCATGTGAAAATAGGGTCCTAGGACATAGTGAGGACCAATTCACCAAGTGGCGAATGGGTCCTAGGTCACTATCCTAAGACACACACCTTCAAAAATTAAGTGTTGTGTAATATCATTTATGAATGTCGGGTTTTATCCCTCAAAATATGTAATTAATTAGGCTTGTATTTGAATTAAAGGGGCCAATTAACTTCAATTAATTAATAAATCCCTAGATTAGTGTGAAAGTATAAATTTACACTTTACAACACCCTAAATAAGGCACAATTACGCCCATTTAATTAAAAAGGGCCATAAAATTAATGTGAATGTGTAAAACACATTGCAACACTAAATTAAGACAACATGAAGCTCATTTATTATTAATTATTCATTCCCACACTAAGGAAAAAGGGATAACTTTGTCCATCACTACAAGAAATAAATAGTTAAATGTACACAAATGTATTCAAATACATGTGGAACACAAACAAAGGATTTAAAAACTCTTAAATATAAACCCTATTCCACACCTAAATAAAACCTCTGAAATACGCTAAGGGACTTCCAAAAAGAAATGAAAGATAGTAGGAATCCTTTTACACACAAGCCCCTTGTTGCATCAGTGATGGTTATGCTCAAGGTGAATTGGTGTGTGAAAGATTGAATTTTAAGTTTTCAAAATAACAACATGAATTTTTGTTCAAGGATTCTTACTAAAACAAACTCATATGATGAGTCATTTATAAATTTGGAGGATTGAGGATCGATGGATGAGATTGATTTAGAATATCAATGGCTAGTTATGATTGAGAGGACCGTATACATGTGAAGCCTCTAAGTGGCACTTTATAATAAGTACACTTGAAGAAACCCATAATACAAGGGATTTAGAGGACTAGGATTTTCTTGAAAAAAATAGGTGGAGACCTAAAAAGTCCTTTTTTGGAGTCTGTGCTTTGCATTGATCCATGTGCAATATTTCCTTGACTAATCATGATTTAGATTATGTAAATGATTTACTAGTTAATTAATTATTTTTAGTCAAGTAGTAATTTGAGAGGAAAATAAGAGTTAAATAAATTGGGTGTGTTTACTTAATTTATTTGGCAAATGAATAATAAGAATTAGGAACTTAAATATATAAATTTTGAATTTCTTTACTTAAGGTCAGATATCAAGAAACATGTGAAATGATTATAATAACCCCTTTGAAAATTAAAGGTCAAGATTCAGGGATGTTGCCCGACGCATGCTAGGATTAGGGGTCGAGGATGTTTCTTGACACATGCCTAAGATAGGATTGAAGGTGCAACGTGATGCCTACCAAGCCAACAAGGATGGTGGGAGAGTTTTCAAATAAGTTTGACCTATGGAAAAATGATAGTGTGTGGGATGGAAGGTAAAGTGATAGTGTGTGGTGTGGATTGAAAATCCCTTGAGCTCCCTTCAGGTGGATAAAATTATTTTGCTTAGCCCTGGCTCATGCCTTATATGCTTATATTTATTCGACCCCTTTTTTGAAGAGTCTTTCCCGTCATGCCTCCACATGTCAGCAACATAGGCCTTTATGAGCTCGCCCCCCTTTGCTTCTCTACCAAGCTCCATTCGTGTACCACGTAGCATCATTCCACGGTCACCTTTTGGCGCACCCCACAATCAATGCTTGAAGCAAAGAATTCTCCATGTGTCTTCCCCACATGGAGTTTCATTGCAAGGAAGGGACATACAATGAGACCTACCCTGTCGCCACATGTCCTAACCAACTCTATGCACGAGTGACACGTGTGCGGACAGGAGTTTTGTTTCCTCAACATTGGGAACACAATCATCATTCATAGGGGATGCATCTAATTTGAAAGAGATTACATTCCATGCTTTAGAATCTTTTCTATTGTAATGGCCATGGGAAATCATTGCGATGAACATCATTACTAGTGCCAAGGGATCTTTTCTATTACTGGCTCCCAGGCAGTGGGATGCTTCTCTTTATATACTAATTCAACTCTTTAGAAAAGGTTCCAGTTAATAATTCAGAGAATACATAGAAAATTATGAAGACACCAGGCCTTTGTATTATTTTTAGATTATTGTAGTAAGATTCACAGACTATGCCATTGTTGTTTGGACTTTCTACTTCTTAGCTAATTGACGAAGCATTATATTGTGTTGCTATTGTACTGAGTAGTTTATTTGCAAAACTTCTATAATTTCAATATAAGTTGTTGATTCAGACCATATCTTGGACTCTTCTTTTCGGTAAATGTGTATGGAAGTTATTTAATGTTATTTGATAAAATCCTTAGGCTTTTCATCTATGCTATATGTTCTTTCCTGACATGTAGATTGTTGAACGATCCCTTAAATCCCATATGAAAGGAAGATTTACCATTCCCACACCTACATCTTGGCACATCACCTTAGGTTAGATCTTTATTTTATATATCTACTTTCTTTTACCATTCCAAAACCCCAAATACAAAAGGATCCGACTTCTTTAAAAAACTGGAGGACACTTAGTTTAGTGTAATTGGTCCCCCAATTAACTAAGTTTCCCATAAGGCTATTGCTTGGAATTTTTAGGCATCAACAGTTTCTTTTTCTGGCACATCCAGTGGGATCATCTTAGATGTATCTAAATCTAAAGTGGGTGTATGAGCCATCGACCTATTCCTAGATCCCAAACAGTGAATAACCCTGGCCTGCTAGTGCCACTGCTAGTAACAATACAAACTAGAACCCATCCAATGAATGTTCTGATCCCTCCACCAACCATGTTGCCGATTGCTAACAAAAATTGTGGCATGGGATACTAGAATCCCCCTTATAGCACCAGTAGCAACCACTATTTGGGACCCTATCCTGACCTCTACTTTAAAAGTTGTACCAAAATTCACCATGGAGGGCTTAAAAACATTATCTGAGCACCTAAAAGATGTGGTGGATTTATGTTTGGTGCATGGTGTTACGGACCAAAATGTCACACTAAGGTTGCTCGTAGCCTCTTTCAAAGGTAGAGTGCTAGATTGACACCACACTTTGGGAGCCAATACTATTGGTACCTAGGATCAACTTGGAGATCCTTTCTATGAGAGATTTTCAAATAATGGAGATTGGTCTTTGCTATATCATCAACTAGTGACCATAAAGTGGGCCCCTCAGGAGGCCATGACTGACTTTAATGTTTGATTTCACATGACGTGGCATATTATTCAGCCTACAATCTGCCCACCTGCAGATTTGGCATTTATGTTCTATCTAAAGTCTCTCAACATCGACATATCAGTGATGATCCAATCCCTTGGTGGGAACACCTTGCCAGGTGCATATAGTGTTGTTGTTCAGGTGGGGAATAATTTGATCAATGCAGGAAAGTTACCACCTTAGCCTGCTATGCCAATATTTCCAGAGTTGTCGATTACCGCCCAAGAGATAGCATCTACCAGTGTGGCTGCTCCTCCTCAATCTATGTATGCGTACCTGAGTGTGCCACAAAGTGTTGTTTCTATGCATAATTTTTCAAAAGATGAGATGAGAAATTTCAAGGAGTTCTTGTGGAGCATCTCAAATGAAATAACTACCATCAAGAGGAACCATCCCATGCCTCTGAAGCCAACTTATCAAAATTATCAAGGTGGAAAATATTCCTACAAGTAAAATCAATTCCAAGGAGGCTCACACACAAATCCTCAGACTCAAACAAGTAATTGGATGGTATCGATACCTACTCCAATGCAGAATGCTCACCCAAGCTCAAGCAGAGAGTTGATAGTGGGGAAAAATAATCTTGCTGATGACATCAATCCCTGTGCTTCCCCTACAACGAAGCACATATGCCCTGAAATTGTTCACACGACAATCTACAACAAAGAGTGGCAGAACAATGTAGTCAAGGCATGGCATCATATTTAGGAGGTTATGTATATGCCTCTCTAAAAATGGAAAATCCAATACTCACCGCACAAATGCAAGGAATGTCCCTAGAACAAGAGATAAATATAGCTCTAGATCACACACTCTTCTCATGGATGGAAGAAGAAGAGGCAGTGTTTGAAAATGATGCATCCACATCCAAGGCTCCACAAATGCAGTCCAATTATAATACTTGCTCTAAGAGGAGATTCACAGGTGAATTGGTCATCCTGTACCCCAAAAGTGTCTTTGAACAAACTCCTAGTACTTTTGTAGTTGCACAACAATTCCAATTGCAAAGGGAAATTGTTATAACAAGGGCTAAGGAATAGAAGCCTTTAAATCTTCCACCATTCAATGTGGTGGAACAATTAAAAAAATCCTTTGCTAATGTGTCTCTTTGGGATATCTTAGCTATTCCAAAGCATAAGTCGTTGCAGAAGGCCTAACTTGAAGATGCAAGCAAGAGAAATCAATCAAAGGAAAGGTCGATGATCCATCACCTCCAACCAAAGTCCTCAAAAATAGTGTAGAGGAAGCCTCTACCGAAGTTCAAGGTAATTGAAACTAAAAACCTTTTTCCTAATTCTTATTGTGGGTAAGAAATTATTGCATAATTCTATAATTGAATCTGGTGCTAGTACCACAATCATGCCCAAGTAGATAGCTGAAGCCTTAGGAATTAGCTATGAAACTTTAAAAAGAGGGGTTATGTAGCTTGATGGGAACAAGGTTGAAATCGTAGGTGTCATTAAGGACCTCCCCTTAACTCTATTATTCTACCCTAGCATCACAGTTTCACAAGATACCATGATCATAGATGTTCCCCCCATGTTTTGTCTTTGCTTATCCAAGATTGGTAGATACCTTTCTTTGGATTGGTCACACTTGATCCTCAAGACCAAATATGGAGCTAAAATGAAGATAGTGTTAGAAACTTTGCATATAGAACATGTGGCAAATGAATCCATGATCAACTTTGAGGCCGCTCATACCTCCTTCACCAAAGAGGAAATGGATTATGCTAAACTACTAGAGGATGAGAGGGTGATCAAAGACAAGACTAATTCAAAAGTGGTCCGCTTGAGCGAATATATAGACACTGATCCTTTCAACAACTATCATGCTACCAAATTGGGAACCTATGTCATCTATGATGAAGATCAAGTAATTTTGAAGGTCATGAAGGAATCTGAGAGCGATCAATCCTTAGAGTCATGGACGTTGCATTTCGATGGAGTGAGATGTAAAGTTGGTGTAGGATCCTAGATATGTTTGACGTCCCCATCCAATGAAAAGAACCTTAGGTCTTTTCGATTTTAGTTTTCATGTTCAAACAATGAAGCTAAATATGAAGGCCTAGTGCAAGGTTCGAGTCTTGTAGAACGGATGGGTGTTAAGAAAATATGGTGTTCAGAGACTTCAAGCTAGTGGTCAATCAAGTTTGGGGGCTCTCCGCTACCAAGAATGTCTACATGAGATCCCATAGAAATATAGTTCAGGACTTGATTGAAAACTTTGAAACCTTCAATATCCAGATAGTACCCAAAGAGAAAAATGTCGATGCAGACCACATGACAACAATCAGATCTCAATTTGATCATGTTCCCAACCTAATTCATAACATACACTCTGTACAAGTGATTGTTCAATTGGTAATCCCAGATAATGATCAAAGATGGAAAGTGTTCGAAAGTGATGAACACATCACCTCATTCATCCAACAGTCAGGAGAGTTCGTTAAGCAACTCCAACCAAAAATTGCTGAGGCCTATGAAGAAAAAATTATTTAGTTAAGAACCAACAAGCTTCTCGAAGGATTGGTCACTCTCAAGAACCTATTCGATTGCGATGATGCAAGGAATGACAAGAGGAAGTTTGTAGCGGATAAAAGCGACTATGCATATATTTAGGTTGGAGACGAAAGGAAGCTCAAGGTCCGAAAAGATGTCCTACAACACGATAAAAAAAGGCTTATTCAATTTTATGAAAAGTATGAAGGATTAGTGGCTTGGTCATATGATGACCTCAAGGGATATGATCCTAAAATCATCCAACATACTATATTGTTGACGAAAGGAGTAAAACCTATCTGCTAGAATCAAAGGCCGGTAAGTTGATACAAGATGATGATTGCCCGAAGGCAAATTAGACTATATATAGATCAATGATTGGTGGATTACTTTGTTTGAATCAAACTAGACCTAATATCATGAATGTTGTATGTATTGTTGCAATATTTCAAGCCGATCCTAAGGAATCTCATGTGACTGTTGTGAAGAGGATTTTTAGATACTTGAAGGGGACAGTTGATTTTGGCCTATGATATCCTAAAGATGATGATCTTACCTTGAGTTTCTTCACTGATGCTAATTGAGTAGGAGATGCGAATGACATAAAAAGTACTAGTGGAGGTGCATTTTTCTTGGGAAAGAAGCCGATTTCATGGTTAAGTAAGAAGCAAAATGCCATTTCTTTATCTACTGCAAAGTCAAAATACATTGTTGTTGCTAACAATTATACTCAAGTATTGTGGATGAAGTAGATGTTGAAAGATATCAGAGTTGTGTATGATGAACCTATTGCTATATTATGTGATAATTCAAGTGTGATTAACATTTCTAAGAATCTAGTGTTGCATTCAAAGACCAAGCATATAGCTATCAAGTTCAACTTTTTGAGAGAGAAGGTGAGTGAAAAAGAAGTCAAACTAGAGTATGCACCCACTAAGGAAAAAATTGTAGACATCCTTACCAAGCATTTTCCTAAGGATACTTTTGAGTATCTCAGAGGGAAGTTAGGGGTGATTACCCCTCTTAACAAGAACTAATACACATTGACTTGCATCAGTCTATGCATTTCATAGTCATATCTTGATCCAGATTGATGTTGTCGCGGTTGCTACTTAGGGGGAGTAGTCAGATGTTCAGATACGTGGTTTAGAGCTTGTGTGTATCTTTTTCATTCATGTCAAAGGGGGAGAAGAGTCATCTGGGGAGAAAGAGTCATGTGAAAGAGTTGAGGAGACAAGAGTCAGAATCTAAGGGGGAGTAAGTGCTAAGAGATAGTTGCGTTGATGGTGTTTTTCACATCATGTGTTTCCATCAATGCCAAAGGGGGAGATTTTTGAATTTTGTGGTTGTGTTTCTGATATGTGGTTTTCATTGATGTCAACACTATTGGCATTAATGTACTTAAGTCTATGTAAGTCAAGGATATTGAGAAAATTGTAATAAATAAGTTGCAAGTTGTCAATAGTGAAGTGAAGTTCAGTTTGTTGGATTGCTCAATACATTGATGATCAGAGGTTGTGGATTAAAGGGTTTGTGTTTGAGTATATCTAGTTTATCCATGTTAATTTTCATAGATCCACATGAAGATTTGATTGAGTTATGAGTATTTGTGTTCTAACATTTTTTTTGTTGCTTCAGTTGGTGTTCCTAAATGAAGATAATGCGATTCTAGTAATTTCAGTTGTCATGGATGCTTCTCTAATGATTTATGATGTTTTTGGGTGTTTCTATATTTTTCTCTATCCATGTTGTACATCCACACTGATTTTTGTGCTCACGATTGGTGATTTTCCCTTGCGTGTTCATGTTTTTCATGTTCATGGCTAACAGGGTAATTGTAGCGTGTTGTGGATCTTTGTGGAATAATTTTTGAAGGTGTTTCATGTTTGAGGATTTTATTTTGGGTCTTCACTATGTTGTGGCTGACCTTGGTTGATTCACATTGAAAATTATTTATTGTTTTGGGCTGATAGTTTGCATATGTTTTATTATTTTGCTGAAGCCGACATGTAGCAATGTAATCTCTTATTGTGGATATAAATGAGCGATTGTTTATTTCATTGGAGGGTATGCTTGTGTGTGTGATGTGTGAATAATGTCCTAATCATTCTAAGGTAGAAGAAAAGTGTGAAGAGGAGTGAGCAGAGTGTGAAGAAGTGTTCATGTGCTTAACCAAAACTATAATCAAGCATTAGCATATGCTATTTTCTTAGTTCAAAATCTTGCGGATGTAATTTGAATGTTTTTGTAAGACAATGTGTCTTCCTTTGGGAAGTGATCCTTGTTATAATTGAGTAGTGGTCTCTAGGAAATGTTCTTGAATGCATGTGCATTCCCAATTTCATTATTTATACTTTTAATAGGGTATAATCTTGTGGATTGACCTCCACCGTGGTTTTTCCCCTAACAAGGTTTCCATGTGAAAAATCTTGGTGTTATGTACATTTCTGATGTGTTGAATGATTTATGATTTAATGGTTATTAATCATATCTTAGAATAAGGTTAATAAGATTAATTTATGTGACACGTGATTCACCCCCCCACCCTTAGTTGTCTACCCTTGTGTTTCCAACAAGGTACCCATGTACATATGCAAAATAAATCTCTCATAGTTGGAGAAAATCTAGTGGGACAAAAATCCTCCCCAAAAGAGAGATGAAAGATACAAAAATAAATTCTCTCAAAGATGCATGAGAAGGAAAAACCTCATGTGAGGAAAAGGATCCCCCCCATAAGAGAGAAGTTGAAGAGAGACAAGGCAACCCCCCCTCAATGTTGAGTCTCCTGCAATGAAGGTAGAAGCTCGACATTGAATGTTGAAGATGATCCAAAAGTGTCGAACAAAATTCCTCCCCTTAGGAAGAAACAAAACCATGATAATATGTAGGATATCAAGAATATGGATGGTGTATGATGTCTCTGAAGCATGCTCAAGTGTCTCCATGTCGATGTTGAAAGTTGAGACACCCTAAACAAGCATTCTAGGCCACACTGCTGAAGAGAACAATCCAGAATCTAGTAGAGATGAATGTAGAACACAATCCAAAGACAAGAATATCCCCTCTGAAGACAAATAAGCCTCCTCCATATGTTGTCCAAAAGTATCCACAGTCATGTCAAACTATAAAGAATGATCATGTACAAAATGAACAAGAGGGTCAAGGTGTTCCCTCACAACAACTGAAGAAGGATATTCTCCATCAAAGAGAAGATGAATGTCATCAATGATGTCTCCCAAATATGCAATATGAGACTCCACAAAAAAGATTTAATATATGGAAATAAGATTTTTCATCAATTGGGGAACACATAAAACATCCTAGAAAGTGTTATCCCCAAAACTAATAGATCTGTTCCCAATTACACTCATGTATGTATTGTTTCCCATCAAGATATGAGATATTGTACAAGGCTGAAAAGAAGAGAATATATACTACGAAGATGCCATATGATGAGATGCTCCTGAATCTAGAAGCCATCTCCCTAATCCATGACCTGAAGGAGAAAAAATTGCATTTCCTTTATATCTTGATGTAGATGCCAAATTAGCATGACCTTTGTCCTTTCTAGACTATTTTGAAGAAGGAGGAGGAGGCGATTCAGATATTCTAGAAGGTAAATCAATGTGATTCTTTTTGAGAATACTTTTCAACTCATCAATATCCTTCTTATAACAATAATGTTCTTCATGTCCATCCTTCTTGCAATATGCACAAGTAGGCCTCTCCTTCTTAGATGTTTTATGTTTTGAAGATGAATCTTTATGTTCTTATGTGGAATTAGATGTGGATTGTGTGTTCTTCTTAGGCTTGTTCTTTTTCTTTTCTTAAAGATTTAAATTATTTTGAAACAAGTGCATTGACCAAATGCGATGCTATGGTTGCATGATATATACAAAATGGGTTCGATGAGAAGGTGTTAAAAGAAATTGAAATTCATGGGTTTATCCCCTACCAACATTGCCAAAATGGAATCTATAACAAGCATCCATGTGTGTGTTAACATGATGGAATGCACAAATCTCGTTGTACAAGCATATTCTAGGAGGCTGCACATGGAGAGTTTCTAGGTTCGCTACATCATCACAGGAACACCATCTATAGTGGCATTTGTAGCTTGAATTTGGTTTTCTCTTTAAGTTAATTGACATACATTTGTATCATAGAGATTTACATCAAAGTCAAGTCTTTGTTGAGGATCTAAAATGGCCGAGGTGATATACTCAAGAAACATTTCCTTTTGTGCAATTAAGCTCTGCAAGTCAAGGGGGTTGGTTGAGTTGAGGCCGGTCTTATTCACAAATTATCTATTTTTTCTCCATTTTTCTTTTGAAGAAGGGGTCATGCTTTGCTTTCATATATTGAAGATATTATAGTGATAATAAGGGGGTGTGTAGCCTATCCACCATTGTAGCTAGGTAAGTGCAAAAAGATTATGGATCAACAGTGGTGTTCTTTTTTTCAAGTTGTAGGTGGTAGTGTGTTAAGGAAGTACTCTCACTTGACATGGCACACACTATAATGGTATTTTTACAATTTATCTCACCATGAAGATGTCCATGGATTGCATTCTTTAGGCTTATGTATCATTAAATTTTGTTACTGTTTTCTAATTCTAATTTAATATGAATTGTAAAGAGTATTACATTATTTTATTTTTCCTTCCTAAAAATAGTAAATGGGGTAGCAATCTCTTTACAATGTATGTATTAAAGCATATAAAATTTAAGATTCCTATGAATGGGTAATAAATATTATGAGGGTTAAGTTAGTGAAGTTCAAATGGTTAGTTGTATTAATCAATTTTATAATAAATAATAATAAATTATAAACATAATATTTAAATTTATGAGCAATAATTGTGATGATAGATTTTGTGAATTGTTAAGTTGAAAATGTCAAAAGATTTTGAAAAATTGACTTGTAAAATATGCAAATGATAAAAAAAATTCAAGTTTTATAAAAGGCTCAATTCACATGAATGGATCATTATTGTAGCTAAAGTAGGTTGGTGGAAAAATAGAGGATAAAAGATAGAAAACTATTGAGAATAATAAAAAGAGACAAATCGAAGAAATCAATACAATCAGTACAAATAAGTGTGTTGATTAAGACACTGATTTGGAATAAGAGATGTCCATTAAAACTTAAAAAGTGTAAATTTTTGGGGTTCTATTAGGCATCAAGAATTATAGATGACAACAAATGGGTGAATCTAAGACACTTCAAGGTTTAGACTAAAATTTAGAGTTCAATTAGGGTCAAGCTTAAGGTTAGGGTTGGTGCAAAAGTTTAATTAGGGTAAGCATTAGTGTTAGGGTTAGGATCAAGGTTTAATTAGAGTTACAATTTAACTAAAATTAAGGTTACAAATAGTATCAAGATCAGGATTAGGGTTAGGGTTAGAGATAGAATTATGATTGGGTTAGGGTTAGGGTTAGTGTTAGGGTTAGGATTAGGGTTAGATTTAAGATTATGAATATTGTTGGGGTTAAATATAGGGTCAAAATTAAGGTTAAGGTTAGGGTTAGAGATAGAAATAGGATTATGGTTGGGGTTTGCATTACAATTAAGTTTACTTGCTTAGGGTTAGGCTTAGAGATAGGGTCAAGTTTAGGGTTAGATAAAGAATTATGATTAAGGTTAGGATTAGGGTTGGGGTTAGAGTTAGGATTAGGTTAGATATATGTACAGTTAGAGATAGAATTGGGATTAGAGTTAGGGTTTGCGTTAGGATTAGGGTTAAGCTTAGGGTTATGCTTAGAGATAGGGTAAAATTATGGTTAGGGTTAGGGTTAGAGATGAAATTAGGATTAGAGTTAGGGTTAGAGATAGAGTTAGGCTTAGGTTTAGGATTATAGATAACATCATGATTATGATTAGGGTTAGGATTAGAGATAGAATTAGGATTAGGGTTAAGGTTAGAGATAGAATTATGATTAAGATTCATGTTAGCCTTAGAGATATGGTTAAGGTTAGAGATAGTGTTACGATTAGGGTTAGGGTTAGAGATAAAATTATGATTAGAGTTAGAGTTTGTATTAGGACTAGGGTTAATCTTAGGGTTAGGGTTAGAGATAGGTTACAATTAAGGTTAGGGTTAGGGTTATGGTTAGAGATAGTGTTAGAATTAGGGTTAGGGCTAAAGGTGGTGTTAGGATTACAATTAGAGTTAGGTTTAGGGAACTAGAGATATAATTAGGATAAGTGTTGGGATTTATGCTAGGAATATGGTTAAGATCAAGAATAGAGTTATGATTAGTGTTAGGGTTAGAAATAGGGTTACAATTAGTGTCAGGGTTAGGGTTAGAGATAAAAATTAAGAATCACCTATTAAGATAATGATTAGTGGTAGGGTTAGGGTTAGGATTAGGATTGGGATTAGAGTTAGGTTTAAGGCTAGGGTCAAGGTTAGAGATAATTAGGAATTGAATTAGGATTAGGGTTAGAAATAAAATTAAGATTAGGGTTGGGTCGAGGTTAGTGTTAGGATTAGGGTTAGGGATATGGTTAGGATTAGAGATAGGGTCAATATTAGGGTTAGAGATAAAATTAGGATTAGGGTTAGGGTTTGTGATAGGATTAGGTTTATACTTAGGCTTAGGGATGGGGTTTGCAATAGGATTAGGGTTAAATATAGGGTTAGAATTAAGTTTAGGGTTAGGGTTAGAGATAGAATTAGGATTATGGTTAGGTTTGCATTATGATTAGGCTTATTTGCTTAGGGTTAAGGTTGTGGCTAGAGAAAATTATGATTAGGGTTAGAATTAGGGTCAGGATTGGTGTTAGGATTAGGGTTAGGATTAGAGACAAGAATAGATTTAGAGATAATGTTAGGATCAAGGTTAGGGTTAGAGATATAATTAGGCTTAGAGTGATGTCGTATAGAGGAAGAAAATAAATCAACTCACTTTGTTCTTGACAAAAAATCAATTTACCAAACTGAAGCTTTCACTGAGACAAACAACTTCTAATGCAATTATGTTTTTCAAGGTGCTTTTCCTTTACAAATCCTTGATTTAAAGCACTCCAACTGAGACATAAGAATCAAACCACTTATTGGTTCAAAAAAAAATTTAGGAAACATCAAATATATGGAATCAAACTCTTTTCTCAACACAAGCTCTTAACCATGTGCATTTACAAAAGGTGACTTGTCCAAACAACAATTAGGCCTTTTAGGCCACATCAATAGATCAATATCGATTACCCGAGCCAAAATATTTCTACCAATACCTCAAGCAACTGTGATTATATCTACTCAAACATAAAATAGCTTCTCCCATCTTGAATTCATGATATTTTAACAAACTCTTAGTTTGAACCTTCATTTTAGTCTTCAAAACAGGACTATCATTAGACTAGTATGCAAGAATCAACCTTCAAATGATCACAAAAATTTTTAAGCTTCTTTATCCCCATTAGGAAAAGGATTAAATTACTCTAATACAACCTTTAGAATTAAATTCATCAAGTAGAACATCATAAAACACAAAAAAAATCATTGTTCAGTGTCAAATTTAGATTGTCATAATAGGACAGTAACAAATAGAATTCCAAAAAACTTGTAAACTCTCCAACCCAATTCTTGTAATGGATTATTAACACACCTAAACACCTTATAGAAACAATATCATTCAAGAAGGATTAAAAAACCACAGAAAAAATTCACAAAAACTTCACTAAACACCATTCTTTTACCAGTCTATTTCATGTTTTCAAACCTAGGCTTATTGGATATGTTATCTCCCAACATAGATACTATGTCCCAAGGCTTAAAATGTTTGTTATTTGACCTATAAAAACTTATAATTCTATTAGATATCCATTCCCATAAGCATTTATACAAACCCTAGGTGTAATTCCTTTTGTGAACTCTATTTGATAGATTGCGTACAAATTTCCAGTCCTAAATCTCAATTCTTCACTTTCTTAACTTTATATCTTTTCCCAAAATTATTAGAATGTGAAATAATATCCAAATAAGAATCCAATCACCAAAACCCAGGAGATATCATTGAGTACAAAGATGATAAACAAAATTTTAGAGATCTTTGTTTACCCTAATGAGGGTTTTGATAGTTTTCACAAAAAATGCTATAACTATCTCAAAAATGAATCAAATTGCATGAAACAAGAGTTAAATGGAAGGTGATTGACCAATCATTCATTTACAATCAATTTTGCATAGATTCCTGCCCATACAAGGCCATACACATCAAGGAAACAGTGAATGCAAAAATTAGTGTCTCTATCCATCCATGATCAAATATTCAATCACCCACGAGTTGCAAAAGCCTTTTTAGAGGCATCCAAACTGAATTTACACCTTACAACTAATTACTAACTAC
Source organism: Sequoia sempervirens (assembly GCA_007258455.2). Classification (NCBI taxonomy): domain Eukaryota; kingdom Viridiplantae; phylum Streptophyta; class Pinopsida; order Cupressales; family Cupressaceae; genus Sequoia; species Sequoia sempervirens. Next base: position 1,103,788,968 of record VDFB02271358.1, on the reverse strand, counting down.
CTATCCATGCCTAAAATAAAAATGACCTTCCATATTCCATGTGTTGCATTATGCAACTTTACCATTTTATACATTTATGTTCACAACCATTGCATTTTGTTGCAAAATTGGACCTAATACACATAAAATGACCTCTAAATCACTTCACTAAATGGAAAATGACTCTTCTAACATTTTTACAAGGTAAAGACATCAAAAATTGCATCAGATTACAAATTTTCTTCAATGAAGCATGAGGTGGTCATGGTGCTCTTGCACCATACTCCCGACCAAATAAAATTTCAAGTCCTCTTGAATTTGATTATGTCAACAAATCTGCCTCCTTTGCATATTTTGCCTCAAACTGATCTTGAAACTACTCTAAATCACCTTCATTTTTACCTTTGGTTTGAACTTGTGCATGCAAATTATGCTCCTTTTTTTGCCAACTAAAGTCAAATTCTTCATGCTTTGATGCTTCTCAATGTCTTGTTTCTCCCTTTGCCTTTTGACCTTCAACTTGTTTCCTATCCAAAATAGTAGCACAATAAAGAAATGACACATTAGTCCTAACACAATACCTCCATATATTTTCAGCTCCTTGCAAATCTCCATAAGCAAATCATCCCTTATCAAATTTCTTCATCCATCCTTTCCACCAACTCAAAGTATTCTTTCTCAAAAATTAGGTCCTTAGGCTTTGCTTCTCCTTCATTTTCCTGCTTGGGCACACCTTTTTCTTCATCTTTAAATTCTTCATTTACATCTTCAAATGCTTCATCTTCTCCTTTCTCTTTTATCTTCATTTGTCTTCTTCTCTTTTTTTCTATCTTTTGAATGGGCCATGTGACTTTCTTTTTCACTTTCAAATGACAACTTGTGGCTTGTCTATACAACTGTTCAATCATTTGTTTCATCTCCATCATAGATTCCATGAACTCTTTATCCATCCTTATCATCACTTGCTTTAATTTTGTAACCTCTCTATCAAACTTTTCTTGCCTCTTTCTCCTTTTGCTCTCTTCCTCTTCCTGCAAACATCTTCTTATCACTTCCATATTTTCCTCTTCAAGCAAGATTCCTCTTGTTTCCACCTTTCTCAACTTTCTCTCTGCCTTCTCTTGGTAGGAACCGGATTCTTCCTAACTTGCACAACACATCACACAACCACAAAACCAAAAAACACAAACCGATTTCCTTTTCCTAGAGCCTTCTAGCTCTAATACCACTTTGATGTAGTATAGAGGAAGAAAACAACTCAACTCACTTTTTTCTTGACAACAAATCAATTTACCAAACTAAAGCTTTCATTGAGACAAACAACTTCCAATGCAATTCTATTTTTCAAGGCACTTTTCCTTTACAAATCCTTGATTCAAAGCACTCCAACTGAGACATAAGAATCAATTTAACACTTATTGGTTAACAAAACACCTTTAGGAAACATCAAATAGATGGAATCAAACTCTTTTCTCAACAAAAACTCTTAACCATGTGCATTTACAAAAGGTGACTTGTCCAAACAACAATTAGGCCTTTTAGGCCACATCAACAGATCGATATTGATTACCCAAGCCCGAATATTTCTACCAATGCCTCAAGCAAGTGTGACTATATCTACTCAAACATAACATACCTTTTTCCATCTTGTTTTCATGATATTTTAACAAACTCTTAGTTTGAACCTTCATTTTAGTCTTCAAAATAGGGCTATCATTAGACTAGTATGCAAGAATCAACCTTCGAATGATCACAAAACCTTTTAAGCTTCTCTAGCCCCATCAGGAAAAGGCTCACATTACTCTACTGGAACCTTTAGAATCACATTCATTGAAAGTAGAACATCATCAAACACAAAAATAATCATTGTTCATTGTCAAATTCAGATTGTCATAACAAGACATTAACAAATAGGATTCCAAAAAACTTGTAAAATCTTGAACCCAATTATTGTAATGGATTCTCAACACACCTAAACATCTTACAAAAAAAATGTCATTCAAGAAGGATTCAAAAACCACAAAAAAAATTCATAAAAACTTCACTGAACGCCATTCTTTTACCAATCTGTTACATGTTTTCAGACCTAGGCTTATTGGATTTGCTATCTCCCAACATAGATACTCTATCCCAAGGCTTCAAATGTTTGGTATTTGAACTATACAAATTTATAATTCTATTAGATATCCATTCCCATAAGCATTTATACAAACCCTAGGTGTAATTCCTTTTGTGAACTCTATTTGACAGCTACTGTATACAGATTTCTAGTCCTAAATCTCAATGCTTCACCTTCTTAACTTTATATCTTTGCCCAAAATCATTAGAATGTGAAAGAATATCCAAATAAGAATCCAATCACAAAAACCTAGGACATATCACTGTGTACAAAGATGAGAAACGCAGTTTGAGAGATCTCTATTTACCTTAATGAGGGTTTTGACAGTTTTCACAAAAATTGCTATAACTATCTCAAAAATGAATCAAATTGCATGAAACAAGAGTTAAATAGAAGGTGATTGATCACTCATTCATTAACAATCATTTTTTCATAGATTCTTGCCTATATAGAGCCATACACATCAAGGAAATAGTGAATTTCAGAAGAAAATATGCATAAATCAATGTCTTTATCCATTCATGATTAGATATTCAATCACCCACGAGTTGAAAAATCCATTTTAAAGGAATCCAAACTGACTTTACACCTTCCAACTAATTACTAACTACCTATCCATGCCTAAAAGAAAAATGACCTTTCATATTCCATGTGTTGCATTATGCAACTTTACCATTTTATACATTTATGTTGATGACCTTTGAATTTTGTTTCAAAATTGGACCTAATATACATCAAATGACCTCTAAATTACTTCACTAAATGGAAAATGACTCTTCTAACCTTTTTACAAGGTAAAGACATAAAAAAATGCATCAGATTACAAATTTTCTTTAATGAAGCATGAGGCGGTCATGGTGCTCCTGCACCATAGAGTTGGGGTTTGTTTTAGGATTAGGGTTAATCTTAGGGTTAGGGTTAAAGATAGGGTTAAAGTTAATAAATATAAGTTAATTGTTTAAATTAATGTTAGGGTTAGAGTTAGGATTAGGGTTAGGATTAGAGTTAGGGTTGGAGATGGGGTTAGGGTTAGGGTTAGGGTTAGGGTTAGGGTTAGGATTAGAGATAGCATCATGATTATGGTTAGTGTTATGATTAGAGATAAAATTAGGTTTAGGGTTAGGGTTAGAGATATTATTATTAGCATATATATATTAAATTTAATCTATATAATTAATTACTTTGAGATATATCGAGGCGTTTAATTTTTCATCATTCAACTTTAATATAGATATATTAAATTGAAAAAATAAATGCCTTGATATATCTCGACGTAATTTATAGAGATTAAATTTGAGATATATATGATAGTTATTTTATTTTAAAATTTAATCGGCCAAAAATATTTTTTTTACAAATTTTTTTTTTTTTTAGCCAATATAAAATATTTTGAGGAAAATCGTACCAACGCAATTAATGATGACCTAGGGGTCATATGACTCTCTCGACAAATATTTTTTGCCTCACTAGACAACTGTTCTGAATTTGACAACTTGATAGTCGATATTAGGGTTTTTAGCCCTTCTGGTCATGATGGGAGGGTCAAATTTGACCCAAAATGCTCCAAAAATGTAGCTATCTTCTGGATATGGCAACCACTCTTCAGTTTCAAACCCTCATAAATTTGGCCTCATATATCCGATTTGGATGAAATAAAAGGAAAAATTGACTTTCTCAAACCTTCCAGACGTAATGGTGAGCTTAGATTTGCACCAAAAGGCTCTGATATGAACCTATAATAAAGAGCCAAAAATGAACCCCCCCAAATCTAGTATTTCTATCAAGTTTTTTTTATTCTCCTAGTCATCATACGATGCAAGAGAATAACATACTCAATGTTTCAAGATTTACCATCTCTCTTCAGAAAAAGACTATCCAATGGCACCCAACCCACTCTGATACCATGTTAGAATTGGCTATGGATGTCAAGATCTTAAGGCCAAATGGAAAGCACAAGAGAGAGAATATGCATATGCAAATATGATTCAATTGATATGAAAAATGTAGTAGAAACCTCTTGGTTATATAACCAAGGTGAGATAAAAGATGTCATAAGATTATGACAAGTGTCTTAATCATATGACATGAGAGAACTTATCACACTTACCTAGGTTCACATGTGTTACAAGTCAAAAGATAAGATAACAACTAATGAAAACTAACACCTTCTAGAAAGATTCATTCCTAGGACCTAAGTAAACTTAACATGTAAATAAGTCCCCTAGTAATGAATTAACTAGGTACAAGACTTTATTTACACCAACACTTCAACTAAACTATTTGAAAATAAAGAAAAAATACTTTCTTTCAAAATAGGAAAAATCCATAGGTGCACTAAAAATTTGTGCAAATTATGATGAGATTTTATAGATGCTTGGGATAATCCCTCAAACTTGAATATTTTATCAAGTAAACAACTTACTGGTAAAAAATATTTAAAAAAGCCATGTATCCATGACAAAGATAATTGCACTCTAGTGTAGAATCAAAACAAATTTGTGATGATCATAAATTGAATATATAAAGGGTATTTAGTGTTTTAAAAAATCTTAAATTAATTAGGTGCTTACCAATAGTCAAAACTTGGTAATGAATATACCAAGAAAAAGTGGGTAAGCTTGGGCTTCAAAATGGTGTTCCAAACAATTTGAAATCTCTTACTCGAAGTTTTAAGTGAACCATGAGGAGAGAGTCATTCATACTCTTACGAGGAGAGTAGTTACAAAAAAGGGTACAAACATTCTATTTCCAATATTTCCACCAAAGTTAATTAAAATGTATAACAATCTTATGTTGCACATGAAGAGGTACAATCTCTAGATTTTCCTAAAAATATTCTTTATCTTGATTATTTAAATTTAACTTTTCCTTGGCCTCAAGCCAAGAGAACCAATAAAATGTGCACTTGGAAAAAAGATGATGAATCTAAGAAACCTCAACTAGTGGAACACCATGGAAGGTGATGATCAATGACCAATTCCAAAGAGAATTTTGCTTCATAGAGAGTCCATCTCAAAATCCCTTCACCATTCCATAAAATATTGGTCTAATAGGTTCACAATGTTTGTAGACATGATTTTGACAGTAAAAGTCTCTACAAAATTGAATGGAACTATAGTATCAAAAGAGAGTGAAACCCTAAATTTATCTAGGCTATGTGACCATATGCAAGGCCTAAGGAAATATATTTTTTATGAATAATATTCTAGGCTCCATTCCTTTCAATTTCCTTTGGCTCCATTCCTTTCAATTTCCTTTGACCCATGTGACATAGAGGCATATGCAAGCCTTTATTTTGGACTTCAAATTGGCTCAAACCACCAAAGGGACTTAGGATGACAATAAAATTTGAAGTCACTTGATGGAAACCTTTGCTTGCTAGAAATAGTATATAGAATTAAGAAAAGAGTATTACCACAAACTAACCTCTTAGAAATGACATTTGCAAGGAGCTAGCTGAAACCTTCAATAGCAAGAACATATAATATATGAATTTATAAGGAACATCCTTGTCTAATGGAAGAATCCAAATTTATTTTGGTAAATGACGTGTTGATAAAAAACCCAACAAATACAGATCAACAAAAAATATTTGCAAAGATTGTAGAAAAAATGGATTGAAGACAAGAATATTAAGCATAAGAAAAAAAAATTACACATTCACTCTTGTCATATTCTTTCTTAAAATAAAGTTAAGGAAAATAACCTTCACAAACAACAAACATATTATATAAAATAAATTTGGTTTTGATAAACCTTTTTAAGACAAACAATAAGTAGGAGGAGATTATGGATGCGAAGCTCCAAGGCTTTGACAATAATCTTACTAAATAAATAATAATAGAAAATGTTTGATGAAAATTATTAAAAAAATTCAAACAAAACTTTAAATCATATGCATTTGTCCACAATTTTTTTTGAAAAAGATTCCTTTATTACATTTTATGTAGGTTGTATACATGCAAGTTTTAGCCTCTAGAGTAGCTTTTTTAAAATGTTTTTGTACATCATTTACTTAACCAAATGTTATCATCTAGGTACTAGAATAAACTAAATTGAAAAATAGAAACAAAATACTATATTTCATATTTTTACACCATTTTTAAATACTCTACCTTTAAATGTTTATTCCAAATACAACAAACTCTAATTTTTAAGAAAAATAAAATTCACTTTTTGATGTTTTCTATCCATTTTCTAATTGCATTACTTTACACTCATCTAGATAGTAGATCTCCAATTATATATGCACTTACACTTACATATTTTAATTATAAATAGAGTAATTCCTTTTTATTAAAATAGTTTAAATATTTTGAATGATTTTTTAAATAAACATTAAACATATTAGTTTTAATAATAACTCAAAATACATTATGAAACTTAAAATAACTATCACAACTTAATATTTAAAATAAACCATACTTAATTCAACCTCATGAAGGTCATTAATGAAAATCAATCTTAAACAAGTCACATTGATTATGATGAGGGTGGTATGAGTGTGAATATAAAGGAAAAAATAAAGTACATACTTAGGTAATATGCCTAATGATAAAAATCCATAATCATCAACCAAGTGTCCACTCACCAATTGAGCCAAGGAATTAGGAAAAGAATGAAGATACCTAAGGCCTTAGAAAGCACATAAAGGGCAGGGGCTAAAGGAAATCCTCGATAGATAGACCTAAAAAGCCTAAAGGCACTAGATTGTTGGTCATTGATAGTAAGGCAAGTAGAAGCATCATAAAGCATGAGAATCAATCAAACTTTCCTAATACATGAAGCATAACGAGGATAAAAGACTACTCATTTGATTATATTATTTAGCAATGCAAATTTAATAAACATAGCACATTGTTGTGATTTGCGAGTCCATTTCATGCCCTCCCAAACATAGTTCAATATTGTCAAAAATATACTTGGACTTGATGAAACTAGTTTGTTTAGGCCACACTATTTTTAGAAGAAGGTGGGATAGTTTTAAAGCAAGGGATCAAATAAGAAATATGAAGAAGAGTGATTGGTCTTCAATTGTAGATATCCTCTATATCTCTAGACTTATATATAGATTTTGTGTTTCCTTTATTTATAATTTGGCCTAATGAGTTAAAATGAAATGCTTCAAGGTAAAATTTATGTAGATCATCTCTAACTAGACCAAAGAGTCTTGTAAAATCTTCCAGGAAACCACATCCAACTTGCAAGGGGTACTCTTGGTTCTTTTTGCACCTATCACTAGTGTTTGTTTTAAACTAGAGATAAATGTTACAAGCCTCTTTGGGTGTTTGGAAGTGTAAGTTTCAAAAAATTTGGTTTGTTATTTTAGAGCCAAAGCTTCTTCATTTTACCTTGTGTATTATTTTCCAAGGTCTTCCAATTGGTTCTAGATTAAACCATTTCAAATAAGGAATCATCAATGCCCATTTTGTGGTCATCACAATTCTTTCAAGCACCCTTTTTGGTTTTGTCCTAAGGCTCAAGCTACGTAGGCCTTGATTCGTGATTTATTTAGACTTTTTAACTTGAATTGTTCTTTTCAACATATGATAGGGAAATAATTTTTCTTTATTTTCTAGAAATTTAGTTGATCCTTATTTCTTGCTTTACACTAGATGTGACACATTTTCAAGTGCTTTTGTACCACTGGGGTAATGCCCCATGCACTGTTGCTAAAGTCCCTTCGACTCATGCCCTTGGTTGAGGTCATTCTTCACCTCATGGGTGTTGTCATGGATGCAATTAATTTTCTCATGGAGAATAGGATGCCCACTCCATTTTTCGTAGCCTCTTATGAAAGAGCTAATAATGTGTTGGCATGACATTGGAAAATTCCCTTCCCTTGCTTTTGCTATATTTTCATGACACTCAACTGGTTGATGAAGAAAAAAAGATGATGGTTATTATGGTTGGGAGCCTCTTGATGACATGCTGAACCAGATTGATGTATAAGGTAAACCAGATGACCTAGACTCCCCTCCTCCTTTGACTATTACTCTTACTCTTACTACATAACAACATGCTTGTTTATTTTATTTGAAATTTATCCCAAAAAACTTTAACTCTTACTACATAACAACATACATGTATTTTATTTCAAATTTATCTGAAAAAAAATTTAAGATGCAGCTTTTTTCTACTATTTTTTGTGTATTTATAATATTATCTTATAATTAATAATAAGCACTTATTGATAAAAAATGAAAATAAAAAGTAATTAAAACAAATTCTGTAATAAACTTGAAAATAAATAAAGAAAAGTAACTAAAGAAAAGATTGCAATGCTATATCATTATGCTTTTACATACCTCAGCGATACCAGAACAAAAAAATATTATTTTTTTGTGAACGGAAAGGGTATACAAAATTGAAATGCATTCACCAAATTAAAATGTTGAAAGAATCAATTAGCACTTGAATCTGTCTCCTACAGTTTTTAAATCGAGCTTAGGAGCACATAAATAAAAAAATTATTTCCCTAAAATTAGCTTCCATAACCAAATGGGGAAGAATGGAGTTAAATTACACTGATTCCTTTATCTGGAAGACGCGGGTATAAATCAGGAGGTGGCAATATGCAGTTATCGCCATTGAAATAGACCTTGTGAGGAAATGCATAGCCATTTCCGAAACTAAAGCTGGTTTTATCCTTAGCAAGTAATAGTTCTGTTTGAACCACGCCAAATCCTCCCTCTTGTGCTTGAACAAGTAATTCATTGTAATTTGCCTTTCCCCAGAACATTAAAATATCATCTGTAAGCAATATACAAAAAATCCGGTTACTAAAAACACTTCTTCTAAACATCTAGCAATAACTATCTGAGAGATTTGAAGTTTATAAGCAAGCTTCTTACTGTCAGGGGATTGCAGAGTCATGTTATTGAAACTGAAAACCTCAGTGAGGCTCTTGAAATTGGGATGCTGAACCACAATGTTCCAATTGGTGTAGTTCTTCATGTAATCAAAGTTGGTGGCTGTGATCTTGACTCTCCAATAGTCTAAGTAGCTAGTTTGTACATGCCAGTGGATCCGAACAGGACACATATGATTTGTACAGTGTAGGATGGATCCATTTGGATGAGCCAAATGATCCTCCTCAACTTGGTATTTCTCCCTGCAATATTGTTCACACAAACCGTAAAAGGAAGAGGGAAGAAAAGGCTTGAGATTTGCACAAATTATTCAATCAATATGACATACCGGATACAGTTTTTTCGATCAGGGTTTTGATCTTCCTGGCAACTGCAACTACAAGTATTGCAGGGGATTATTTCATCATTATAAAAAGCAGATAACGAAACACAGCAGGTTGGAGCGCTGGAGGCCAAAAACTGAGAGTACATGCAAGTCACTTGCCATGTTCCTGTAAATAGCAGAAAAACCTTCCAGTCAGTCCAGTATTTTCTGATTTTCTTATTTTCCCTCACCTAGGTAAGACTGGAAAAACATATTCTCATGATCTCCAACACAAGTGAAGGAATGACTTGTTTTAGCTTTAGGAAGATCATGCAGGATTTATGGAATGAAACAACACATTTACTATTATAAACTAAATATAATTCTTTAGTTATGATAATTAACAGTTATGCAATGTTGGTGACCACTGAAAAGGGTGTTGCCAACGTGGTTGAAATTGTTAAGATTTTTTATGGCATCAAATTTAGGACTTTTTATTTGTTTCTGGGGGTGTTCTATCATTGAGTTATTGGTCTTTTGATGATTAGTTCATTTATGGTCGAAAAAGAAAGAATAGAAAAAGCTGATTTATTGAAAAAACTGTAATTATAAGAAATTTAGGTAAAAATGAAAGGTAAGAAAGACTTTGTAAATGAAATCTAATGAGAGAGTACTTTTTTCCATGAGATAGAGCTCAATCTAATGATACAAAACAACAATATCTTAGAAGAGAAAATTGGTCAAAAAGGTACCTAATAACTATGTTACCAGAAACGAGAAACGGAAACCGCAACTACAATAGCAACTGACGGGATATTTAAAGGTTGCATATAAGAAACGGTTTACATACATATATATATTTTCAAAAATTCATATATATATATATATATGTGTGTGTGTGTGTGTGTATGTGTGTGTGTATATGTGTATGTGTATATATATATAATTAAAAAATTCTAAACTAATTTTTAAAAATTAAAATTATAAAACATATTTTTATATTTTAAAAACAAATATATATATATATATATATATATATATTTTAATTATATAGAATTTCAATAATTAAAAAACTAATTTTAACAGTTTAAATGTATTTATATGACATGTCAAAAGCGAAATTAATTTAATGCTTCACCGTATGGACAGTCAATATTAATTCTACTCATCCCGAATTGGAGTTACCTACAGTCAGGGCTTAAATTTGATGTCCGTATGACCGTATTTAGAGATTTTTGCCGTAAAATACAATCAAAATTTTAAGAAGATTGTATCAGATGAAAGGGGAGATTTTGGATAGACTATCAAAATTTATATAGAATTGTAATGGTATATATTTGATTTATATATAATTTTACTTACACTAAGGTACATCATAATGTTTTAAGGGCACTTTTGAATAGATAACCGTCATTAAAAAATTTGTTGACAGACAAGGTCGACCATCAAATTTAAGCCCTGCCTACAGCCAATAATAAAGCGCATTATTAATTCTGCAGGTTCACCGAGAGTTGATATTAATTTAACCTCTAGTCTAATTTCGTAGAAATGGGAAGCCAGAAAACACCAGCGATTTGATTTTTTGACTGCAACAGATTGGAAACAACTTGGACGGGTTGAAAACGGCCGTTGGCATCGGAGAAACGCGTTTCGGCCGTTGAAACACGAAACGACGTTGTTCCGTCGCGTTTCTGGTAACATAGCCTAATAGCAAGCTAGGAAGACGGCCCTGAGCATAGACTGGTTGGTTGAGCCATTAAAAGACATGGACAGTCAACACAATTTAACCAGCGACATCGAAAGTGGGGCATCCTTGGATTATCACGTGCCAACTAAATACTGAGTGGAATTTGGCTGCTCCTATCATATGTATTATTCAACAATCAATACTATGATATGATTAATTGATATTATTGTGAAAATTCTATTGCAGTTACTGATTATTAATCTCCTATCTAATTTAGATTATTTGACTCTAGAAAATTAATTCACAACAAATATCGAAAAATAACACAACTGCAACTTCACTAATAAACTCATAGGAAAATCATGCAAAATAATGAACACAATATTTTTGGACAAATTGTCCGTGGAAAAACCCCGAAGGGAAAACCGCTACTGTAGATGAAGAATTTTATTAAACTTCAGCAAATTAAGGAAATACATAAACTGCTTGTCTCTTACTGGCAGAGCTCCAGCAATATTCTTCTCCGGAAATTCTTCCCTCAATTTCTCCTGCTGAAATTCCACAGCTGCTATCCCCAACGCTATCACTGCACCCTTGCTATCACTGCAAGACTATTTTCTCTCACTGCAAATCTACTTGCTATCACTGCAAGTATTTCTCAAGTGTGTCTACTTGCTATCACTCAAGTCTACTTGTGTGTGTTCTCCAAATGCCCATTGATCCCCTTTTATACTTTTCTCATTGGAAAACCAATGGCCATGATTTAATCTCAATCAATGGCTAAGATTAAATAGACTCTAACAACCCTAACTAACTGGATTCTAAAAGTCTCTAGAGGAATCAATTATTTAATTACATAATTATCTAGACAACTCAGCCCTTTCTAGAAGTCTCTAGAAAATAATTAAATAATTAAATAAACACTTCTTGGGAATGGAGACACCTGTCCAAGATACATAAATTAACACTCCCTCTTAGCGAGGAAGGTGTTTTGCATGACACCCAACTTATCTCTGAAGAAGATGAATTTTGCCTTCCCCAATGCCTTGGTCAAAATGTCTGCTACCTGCTGATCTGTAGGTATATACTATAGCTGAACAATCCCACACTGTACACAATCTCTGATGAAATGATATATGATGTCTATATGCTTAGACCTATCATGAAACACCAGATTCTTAGACAATTTGATGCAACTCTGATTGTCACAGTGTATGACCGTAGTCTCAACCCTATGACCAAACAAGGCTACCAACAACTTTCGAAGCCATATCGCCTCACACGTCACCATGCTAGCTGCTATGTATTCTGCCTCTGCAGAACTCAAAGCCACGAACTTCTGCTTCCTGCTGTACTAAGAGACAACTCCTGAACCCAAGCTGAAGCAACACCCTGAAGTGTTTTTCCTGTTTGTTGTACTGCCTACCCAATCTGCGTTAGTATAGCCTATCAACCTAATACCATCACCTCGAGTATATATGATCCCATACTCGATTGTACCACACAAATACCACAACACATGCTTTGTCGTTGTCCAATGCACTCTCTTCGGCTCAACCATGTTCAATTGACTAAGAGAGTTTATTGCAAAGGATATATTTGGTCTGGTGTTGACCAAATACATGAGAGACCCAATCAACTATCTATATAAGGTGGGGTCTACATCCTTCTCCTTGGATGTGTCTACCTTCTTCCAATTCGTGATCATAGGAGTAGACATGACTCTGCAATCCTCCATCTCGAACCTCCTCAAGATTTCGATGCAATATTTCCCTTGTCCAAGGAAAATCTCTCCATCTGTCTGCCATACCTCCATGCCTAGAAAGTAGTGCATAAGCCCCAAATCCTTTATCTCGAACTCTACTACAAGGTCCCTCTTGCACTCCTCTATGAGCCCCAGTGAACCTGTTAAAAATAAGTCGTCCACATATAGAACAAGAATGAGAACCTCACCCCCAACGACCAAGTAGTAGAGGTTAGCATCCACTTCACTCTTCACAAAACCCATTCCCTGCAAGTATCTATCAATGCGCTCATACCACGCCCTGGGAGCCTGCTTGAGTCCGTACAAAGCTCTCTTCAATCTGCACACGTGGGTTTCACTGTTGTGTACTACAAATCCCTCTGGTTGTTCTATGTATACCTCCTCTTTCAATTCACCATTAAGAAACGTCGTCTTGACATCTATCTGATGGATTTTCCATCCCATTTGTGCTGCAAGTGAGATCACGACTCATATAGAAGTATACCTGGCTACTAGAGGAAATGTCTCCTCATAGTCTATTCCCTCCTTCTGAGAAAACCCCTTGGCCACAAACCTTGCCTTGTATTTCTCGATGCTACCATTTGCACCGTGCTTGATCTTATAGATCTAGTGTGATCCAACCACTACCCTATCTGTTGGTCTAGGCACAACCTCCCACACATCGTTCTGCACTATTGAGGTATACTCCTCAACCATTGCATCTTGCCACACTTGCTGTTGTGCAGCATCCTGATAGCTAGAAGGCTCACTATCTACCAACTGACTAACTAATGCCATATAGTCATCATACCTAGTTGGTTGTCTCCACTGTCTACTACTCATCCTAGGAGCTCCCACAAACTCCTGAGTATCCCTTTGTGACTGTTGGTTCCTTCTACCAACTGTAGAGGATGAAGTATCAACCTCCATATCACCCCGATGCATCTCTTGGATCTGTTGCATCTGTTGCTCCATACTCTACGAACTCTCAACACCTGAGCTTGTGCTTGTACTAGTAACTATACTCGAGTTTGGACCTGTTCTTGATCTGCTTGAACGATCCTTGGAGCTTCCACTAGCTGCTCAATCTGATAATCTGTTGGCAAATCTCTGGACCTCCTAAATGCCTTGTCCTCCATGAACTTGACATCATGCCTAAATATCCGATATGCCTTTGAGGTTTCACTGTACCCCACAAAGTACCCTCTCTCTGCAGTCTAATCTAACTTGGAACATGTAGGCACTAGAATGTGATAATACACCAAACTCCCAAATATCTTGAAGTGGCTGACATATGGCTTCTTCCCTGAGAATGCCTCCTCTGGTGTCATCTTGCCCAATACCTTATGTAGAACCCTGTTCTGTATGTACACTGTTGTACTGCATGCCTTTGCCCATAAATAATGTGGCATATCCTAGTCATGCAGCATAGCCCTTGCTGCCTCTAATATAGACTGATTCTTCCTCTTAGCAACCCCATTTTGTTGCAGGTTGTAAGGAACAGTCCACTCTCTCTTGATTCCTTCCCTGGTACAGAACTCCTGGAACTCTTTCCCTTTGTACTCGCCTCCATTGTTTGACTGAAGAACCTTTATCTTCCTCCCTGTCAAATTCTCCACAAGAGCTTTGAACTCTTGGAAGTGACTAAAAACCTCATCCTTGGTCTTCAAGAAGTATATCCAGGTCTTCCTAGAGAAATCATCAATAAAAGTAACAAAGTACTCATATCCTCTGAGAGACTTCGTCGACATTGGTCCACATATATCTGAATGTACTAGATCAAGAACACCCTTGGATCTAGTGTCACTCCTTGGAAAAGCTGCTTTCACAAACTTCCTCAACACACATCCCTTACAAACATCATCATGCTCTATGCTCACCTCTGGAACACCTGTCACAGTCTCACAAAGCATTTTAAGTGCTCCATGATGTATATGACCCATTCTCCTATGCCATAGCTCTCATTGATCTCTAGAATTACTGCTGCTCATCAGTGCCTTATGAGTATCAAACTGCAACCTGTAAAGCCGGCCGCTCCTAACTCCAATAGCTGTGGGTGATTTCCAATCCTTGTGCTTGATTAACACATTCGCCCCTCTAAAGAGTATATTGTAACCTTTATCCGGAAGGACAACTATGGAAATCAAATTCATACCCAAGCCTGGCACATGCAACACAACATGAATGGGAATCCGCTTGCCATTCTCCCTCTGAAATAGAATAGTGCCTTTCCCAACTGGATTGAGTTTGGACATGTTCCCCATAGAAATTTGTATTCTAATGCCCTCCTCCTTATAACTAGAGAAGTACTCTCTAACTCCTGTCATATGAAATGACATCCTACTGTCTCTATACCAAACACCCTGTGAGGCTGAGCTAGCCATACAAGCTATGAGAGCGAACTCATCCTCCATTCTACTAGAGAGCTCATCTGCACTTGCTGAAGCTGTCATCTGCTTCTTTCCTTTCTTCCTTTACGGGTAATTGCTGACATAGTGGCCAAACTTGTGACAACCATAACACTTGACTTTAGACAAGTCCTTCTTCTTCTCACCTTGTGAATTTGCTCCTTTGCTTGACCCCTTCTTCGCTTTCCCTTTTCCTGCAAGGGCAACGTTCTCTTGTTCTGCCTCACTTTTCTAAATATTACTGTTGGTTCTGCTGACAAGACTAAGTCTAAGCTCCTCCTGAGTGAAGTCACTCCATAGTCGATCCCAACTCGGTAAGGTGTCTCGTCCATTAATAACTTGAACAAAGACATCCCACTGCTTAGTAAACCCATTTAGGGCTACTCGTACTAGCTCGTCCTCATCTGGTTTATCTCCAACAACTGCCAACTCATCCTTGACAAGCCTGAGTCTGGTGAGGTAACTTTTCACATCTTCTCCCTTGTTCATCTAAGTATTCCTCAACTTTTCTCTGAGAATCAACTTCTGGTTAGTGGTAGCATTCTGGTACAGATTCAGAATGGCGTCCCACATCTTCTTTGTTGTATCTAACTCTGCAAGATGTGGAACAATATGGTCCTTGACACCATCAAGAATCAACCTCCTCACCTTGGCATCTTCCTTCTTATGTGCTAAGCGCTGTGTTGGATCTGTAGGTACAGGTACAACACTGGTCACATATTCCTTGATCCCATTCTCTTCCAGCAACAAAGAAATTCTGGCTTTCCAAACACCAAATTTGAGGCTCCATCCAATCTGTCCTGATCTCTTAAACCTGTTGAGGCCATCTCAAAAGGATAAAAACAAAAACAATAAAAATAATTCTGAAGAGGTAGAAATGGGTTTTATAAACCCTCTTTCCTACGCTGAGCTTTGTCTGCCCTTAGATCGGCTCTGATAACATGTGAAAATTCTATTGCAGTTACTGATTATTAATCTCCTATCTAATATAGATTATTTGACTCTGGAAAATTAATTCACAGCAAATATCGAAAAATAACACAACTGCAACTTCACTAATAAACTCACAGGAAAATCATGCAAAATAATGAACACAATATTTTTGGACAAATAGTCCATGGAAAAATCCCGAAGGGAAAACCACTACTGCAGATGAAGAATTTTATTAAACTTCAGCAAATTAAGGAAATACATAAATTGCTTGCCTCTTACTGGCAGAGCTCCAACAATATTCTTCTCCGGAAATTCTTCCCTCAATTTCTCCTGCTGAAATTCCACAGCTGCTATCCCCAATGCTATCACTGCGCCCTTGCTATCATTGCAAGACTATTTGCTTTCACTGCAAATCTACTTGCTATCACTGCAAGTCTTTCTCAAGTGTGTCTACTTGTGTGTGTTCTCGAAATGCCCATTGATCCCCTTTTATACTTTTTTCATTGGAAAACCAATGGCCATGATTTAATCTCAATCAATGGCTAAGATTAAATAGACTCTAACAACCCTAACTAACTAGATTCTAGAAGTCTCTAGAGGAATCAATTATTTAATTACATAATTATCTAGACAACTCAGCCCTTTCTAGAAGTCTCTAGAAAATAATTAAATAATTAAATAAACACTTCTTGGGAATGGAGACACCTATCCAAGCTACATAAATTAACAATTATACTATTAGGGTGGTGGTATGGGCAGGGTAGAGTTAAATCTCGAGGAGTAGGATGGAAATGTCTATCTATATAGAAAGGTGAAAAATATATACAGCAAGAGTGAAAAACATGTGGCATTTTTCTGCCTTATCAGTAAAAAGAATGCAAAACAAGGGATGTGTTACTGTTAAGTTACAATTGAACAAGACAAAAACCTAAGAGACCATATTGGCAGAATCTACTAACATTTTCTTCCCCAACAACTATGTAGTTAGCTTAAGCTTGTTCTAATGATTTTCGACTGCAGAGTTGTTTTGCAAACACTATGGTTCAAATTGTGCAGTCAATAGCCTATCTTTATTGGTTTTCCATGATGATTATAATAAAATGTCATTCCATTTCATAACTGCTTTTCTATAAGACTTGAGTAGTTTAAGTTGCTTTTTGAGTTTTCTAATATTAAGGACAGAGTTATTAATCAACCCAAACTCTGTAAGTTAAACTCTACATCTCATTAAAACCTGTTGCTTTGTCAACCTTATCTGCATATGATTTTTTATAAGGAACAATATAAGGGAAAGAATATTTTAAATCAGAAATAGGGCTCATAAGTGACACTTTTATATGATTTTTTCCTGATTCAATTGAAAGAACCTTACCTATAGCCCGTGTGCTTCTTCGTCTATCAACTGTATCAAGAAACACAGTGGGCTTCACTCTCTCTGCAGGGCTACACGAATACCCAGTCCCTGGACCATTTAACCCAAAATCTGTAGGCAAATTTATGGTATCAATAGTATTACCAGTTCTACCCACTTTGATTTCAAAGGCAGAGATGGAATTAAGAGGATCCTGGGCCCAGGCTGCAAGAACACCCCCTCTACAGCAATTCTTGTATGCTGTGTTTTCATCAACTCCTGGCAACATGTCCACAATGTTTGGATTCTTCGAGCAAGAGTGAGGGATGGGATCAGTTTTGAAGTCCGAACAGTCTCCTTCCTCTGTGGCTTGAGCTCCTCTCATGCTCCATATGACCTCGTCCCTAGCCCATGACCATTCTAAGCTCCAGCCTGGGCTTTCAATTTGCCGATATTGCTGAAAGTTTTGGACTGTTACAGAGGCCTGAATGAGTACAATATCAAAATAAAGATTTAATTAATTCTTTTAATTCAGCAAGACTTAGTAAAATATTAACTCTTATATTTACTAATATAAAATTGCAATATTTTTCTTGATCAACTTGCCTCACTACTGGACCCACCTTCAAAGAAAGGATGTGATCTAGATATTAAAATATAACGTATTTCAGAAAAAAAATATCAGAACAAAAATAAAATATAAATATGTTCATTTTAGTTGAGTAGTATTGTGATGGGTAATTTCTCTAAAAGTTTGATGTTTCATTTCTGTGAGCATCATCTAAATACAATAAGTGGATCATCTATTCTTATAAGAGATGGGTTCATACAAATTGCTACTCATGAAATATGGGTCAATAATTTTGATTCAAGAATTACATAATTAAATCACCTAAATACAATAAGAGTTAAGTGGATCATCTATTCTTATGAGAGATGGGTTCATGCAAACCACTACTCATGAAATATGGATCAATAATTTCAATTCAAAAATTATGTAATTAAATGCTAATATTAATATCGTAACTTGAGACTAAAAAAAATACTTCCTACTAATCAAAATGTAAATAAGGCTTATTAAGAAATGTGACTAAAAAAATGTGAGGTTACTCTCCTGAAAAGAATACTATTTAAAATATGTACCCAGGGACAAAGGATGGAAGAGCTATTGGTATCAATAAGCCCCTCCCAAACAAGTCCTTTTCACAATTTTTATCAATATATACGTTGATTTCAATCCAGAGAAACGAAGAACTCACAGAATACCCATCATCAGTCCATCTTAGTAAGTCCCATGTGATGGTAATGTTGGCAGTGGGATCCAGAGGATCATAAGCATCTGCAGAAACAATCATGAACTAAGTTCCATGCAAAATTAAATCCATCAGAATTTTGAAAATCTAAAAGAAACGAAAATATAACTCACTGATAGAACTGAGTGCAACAAGAGGAAAAAGTAGAATTGCTTTTAAGAACCAGTATTTCTTCATTTTTTATTCAGAATATCATGTCATGTATTAATCTGTTCATTGCAATTTTAAATACTACTGCAAGAAATTAGAGTATTGCGTGATATACAATGCTTCCAAGGTCATATAAGTCTTGCAGACATTGGAGGAATCGAAATATAGGCCAGAAACCGTATAATATGTTTTGAAATGAAACGACGAATAATCCAAAATAAACTTGGGAAGCGAAAATCCCAAAGCCTTGTTTGAAGATGTATACAAACATCTCGATTACAACAAAATCTAAACAATGTATTTTGATGTTCAAAATGGTGACATATCAAAGACTGATTTTCATATTGTAGAGAATATAGGTGCGTTATCTAGCTGTAATAAATGATAAAAGAAATAATGTAGTAATTCCACTTAAATAACTATGAATTCAGATGAATAATTGTAAATAGAATTGTTAGAAGGCATTTAGTTTTTACGTGTTAGAATATTGATATGATTGATTTGAGTGTGTAGAAGTGTTGGATAATAAGTTTTGAAATTTTGATATTAGAATCGGGTTGAGAATTTTGTAATCTTTAATGTATATTTTATTGTCAAATGCTATTTCAAGTATTATTTTGTTCTGTTTTGACATAATTTGAAAGAAAATCAGGTACACGGAAAAGCTTCCAACACTAATCTATTAGAGGAGAGAATGTGTGAAACTCTAATGTTTCAAACCCTTATTCAATTACAATAAAGAAGATGCACATAATAGGTAAAGATTAGCAACACATATATAAGAAAAACATATGACACCATATATACATGGGAAAACCCTTACATGAAAAAACCCACACTCCAAACACACAATCCAATATGTATTATTCAGTAATAAGGGTTACAATACAGTTTCAAAGCAATGCTTCAGGAGTCTCACACTACAACACGAATCTGAATTTCAACAACATAACGTCTCAACAATTATTCAACCTTCATCCTGAAAATGCACTAAGGTATCAAGTATTTATAGCCTTCAACATGAAGAGAAGTTGCCAAAAACTTGCCATAAGCAAATCCCATGCCCAAGTGTGAACATGAGTTCATTATGACATGTTGTCATAGTTAAAAACCATACTTAGTCTTTTATTAAATCCAACACCCATCTCCTTGAAAGTAGCTTACACTCAACATGCAAGGCACCTCGACACATGAATGCCACATGCAAGTTTGGGTGTCCCCATAAATGTAGCCTAACTCTCATAGTGTGACATAGAAATTGTCATAGATGACTCTTACAACTGTCATATGTTGTCATAGTTTGTCATAAATGTGACATAGCAACTTATGACAAATACCACAATTTTAGCCCCAAAAATAGGACCTCTAAAGTGGGACACCTACCTCCACTAAAATAGCTTACAAATTGTACATGCCACCTTCCATGTAGGACGCCACCTTATCGGTAGGTCCTTCAAAGTGACAACTAATTTGGTGGGCAATAATCATAGGAAATAATTAATTAATCACCTAAATAATAAATTGAATGTTAAGACTCAAAGGTTGAGACACCATGATCCTAACATAATTCAATATGACCTATGCAATTTTATCTTCAAAGTTGCCCACTTCCAAATCATGTGACTTGTGATGATATATGCTCTTAGTTCAATGTGGTGTTAACGAATACCTTTGAGGGTTTTCTATGCAAAGATTAAAGTGTGGAACTTTCTTAACTCTTAAATATTGTTTATTGTTTTTACATGAATTGAAGGTATGAAAGATATATACGTGCAATATATGCCAAAGTATAGTATTTTTTAGTAAAATGTTGTTGATGCAATGCAGAATAATATAAACATGTTTTACCAATATTATTTCCAATATCAAACTCCACAATTTAAGATATTACATCCAATATGGTTCTAGTTTCTTAAGGCTTGTCTTTGAAAATGACATCTTAGATGCTAAATTCAAATACATTGGAATGCAAGTTGATGCACAACGATCTAATTTAGTGGAAGAGTCAACCTAGGATGGGTAAAGGTGGGTTTGGATTAAGGGGATGAGATTATAGACAAGATTCGATCTAGGATTGATAGAATCCAGTATAAATTAGCATGGGTCTACATCATTAGGGATAAATTGGTTGAAGATTGATGGATTTATTGAATTTTTTCAACTTATACACAAAAAATGGTTGAATTGAGCACCAAAATATTTCATCTAAAGATGAGTTCAAACTAAATCTAAAGCTAGTGGGGAAAATGGTGAAGTTTGTATTCATTATATTTTATATTTTAGTTGAATTATGATGATCTACAACATGCACTAGCATGGGTCTAGATCATTGGGATGAATTGGTTGAAGGTTGATGGATTTATTGAGTATTTTCAATTTATACATAAAAAATAGTTGAATTGAGCAGCAAAATTACATCTAAAAGTAATGCCAAAGTGAGTGTAAATTGAGTGGGGAAAATGGTGAAGTATGAATTCATTATCTTCTATATTTTGGCTAAGGGTTGATGGTATATTAAATGAATTAGCACATTGGTGTAGATCATTAGGGATAAATTATTTGAAGGTTGATGAATTTATTGAGCTTTTCAACTTATACACAAAAATGGTTGAGTTGAGCAACACAATATTACATCTAAAGGAAAGAAAAAAGTGAATCTATATTTTACTTGCAGTTGTTGTGCATGTGAGCTACATTAATCATGCATGTTGAAATAAAGAAGTTGGTAATTGAAATAGAAAGTAGATTAAAAAAGATATAGAATAGATAATGAACCTTTCTTTATTCATGTTCATCATATAGTTGCATCTCCAAAACTATGCACATGGATATATTAAAGCATTACTAGCACCTACACTCACACATTGATAAAAATTGTAATCATCTATATCAAATGTATTTTATGTTAACTTTCAAAATGGAAACAAGAAAAGCGGTGTAATGTTTGATTCATGGGTATACAATTGAGTTTTCCCAATAAAACCATGTAAAATTTTGTGAAAAAAAAAATCATTTTGCGTAGGATTGTCGAGGATTCATAACAATGTGCTCCCCTCAAGTTACACAAACAGGCTAGAAAAGAGATAATATATTGTTAGTATTATTGAGGAGTTAAAAATGGTCTATCTCCTTTAATCGACAAAAATATGAAGCCAAGGACAAGCTGAAAATGAGATTTGCAAGCATAGGGTCATCAAGGAATTGGATTGGTGTGGTCACCTGAATTTATGTTTGCACGAACTTATGCAAGAGTTGTGAAATTATGATAAGATATGATATGCCCCCCTAAAATTTGATGCATAATAATATTGTGGATTCAATTTAGGTGAGACGAGAGTGTAAGATGCTCACATATATCAGTGTGTTATCCCTATTGTGTGAACCAAAAGGTGTAAGCATGCATGTACATATAAAAGGTCGAAACAAAATATTTTGCCTCAAGTATGTAGATATTTTTCATACTAAAGATAAATCATGCAAGTGAAAAATGTATAAGAACATAAATATGTCAAGTATAGTATAAGCAAGGAAAACAACATAGATCTTTACTAACTTGAAATATTTATTATATTATTATTTATTTTAATAATTTTTATAATTACTTTAGTTTGGACAACTCTTTTTTTTTATACAACAGGGGTGTCCCTGCAACCCAACCCGCTCGCAAGAAGTCCCACCTCTTAAACCCGAGAGCAAAGTCAAACCCGAGACCAGTGAGGAGCAAACCCACTACCCAAGCCAACTCTACTACTTGTTTCAAGGGCTAGTTTTGACAACTATTATGTGATGTAATAATTGGTTTAATTTGAGTCACATGATTTGTTATGTGTTTGTCATAGTGACAAATTCTTTTGTTACATGATTTTATCATGGTTATTGAATTACATGATTGTTATTTTTATAGGTTTTCTAATCAATTATTTATATTTTTATTAATCTATTCATATTTACACATTTCAATTAGTTTTATAAATGATTGATTATATCTTAACATTTATGTATTCTCAAATTCTCTTATTTTGTGAGGTTGCATCCCTAATGGAGGGAAAATATCATGGGAGGGAGTAGTGTCACCATTATGTAGTGATGTAGAAGGGTGTGGTTAAGTGCATCATAGGTTTTCTAGTATCATTAAAACTATGGAGGGAAAACATTTAGAATTGTGTCAAACTTTTATAAAGGAAATGACCAAATTTTTAAATTTTTAAATAATATAAACTAATGAAACATAAAATTTTATTTTAATTTATATTTATAGTTTTTTATTTTTCTAAAATTTAGTTGGATATAACTTTCTTTTTATAAATTTAAGAGAATAATTTTAATTGTTGAAAAAAAGTGAGGTTGATTGGATGTCAAAAAATATATAACAATTTTTTTTTGTTGATTTTTTTTCACTTAAGTAACTTGAAAATCTAGTGTAAGAATTATTTTTTGATTAAATTTAAATTTTTAACAAAATTTTAAGTCAAACTTACTCAAAAAAATGTCATAGTTTTGAAGGGACACTAGCATTTGTCTTATTTTTATCTACTTTAGTGCACCATATTTTTTTCAAAAAAAAGAATATTTTTTTAATTTCTAATCACCTTCATGCTTGATTATAATAACCTACTTCCAATAAATTAAAAAATAAAATAAAACTAATAAAACAAGATTTTAAACTCCAAGCTTTATAAAAGGGCACTTTCATGAAATTACGCTTTATTAGAAGATTTTGGAGTTGAAGTTGACTTTGTTGTAAATGATGGGGCAGGATGCCACAAAGGCAATTTCAATAAAAAATATCAAATATTTTGGTCAAAATGATTTTGACATATTTTAAAGTAGAAAAATAATTTATTTATTTTAACAAATGTAATACTTATTTAGAAATTATTTTAAATACGAGCAATGCATATCTATTTTAAAATTATATGTTTCAAATGTAATATTTATATAAAATTATTTTATGTTAATTGAATATTGTACAATGAAAATGCTTCTTGTGTAACCATGTTAGATGAAGACAAAAAAATAAACAAACTAAAATTGTCATTAAATTTAAATTTAAATTTTGTATAACTTGTTCATATCTGTTTATGTGATTGAGTTGTATATGTGTTCCTATTATGTTATAAGGTGATATATTGAGAATAAGAAATAAATTAGTCATTTATGTTTATCAAGTCCATCTATGTATGCTCTTTCCTCATATCATAAGGGGATCTTAAAAAAAAGAAATGATGTGGATTTTTTAGTTTCTTTTTCTTAGGGTTTAGTGACTTTGATTTTAATACCAAGCATTGCCCAAAGCCCATGTTCTAGTGGGCTATATGAATTCCTTGGAAGAGATATCATTTTTGGCTTTGCAATTGTGTTTTTTAAGAATATTGTGAAGTGAGATGGTTTTATCCCACTAATACTAAAGCCTCAAACATCACTATTATATCATAAATTTGGGTCTCACATATTGCATGGTATATTGAAGGATCCCCTAATTGAACCTTATTTAAACCTAGATTAGGTAGTTATTGGCTATTTGTAACCAATGATGTATTAGTAAGTGGTTAGCCCTAAGACGTTACTCACCTTGTATGGTCTTATAGATGGGATAGTGGGATTTGGGTATAATCCTAATCCTCCTTTTTAGTTCTTTGAAACATTGGGCCAACATTATTTATAAACAATATTAATATCTTGGTGATCCCATAGGACAAACACTTCCAATTAAATAATATAGGTCATTTTTTAGTTTTTTTCATCTTACACCTTTGTGTAAAAATTATGCCAAAAAAATTAAAAACTAAAATCAAAGTTGAAAAATATTAAAGGACACCTATTATATCAAACAAACCCGTGACTAAAATTATTTGACTTAATACTTCAAGTTTGTCTTATCATATTTCCCCTCCATCATTTTTTGATTCTCCAAGACTAACACTTAAAAAAGAATAATTTAAAAAATGATTTAAATTAATTCCAAAGTTACAAGAAGGATTTTAGCCATGCAAAAAAAGTATATATTATAACATGCCAAAATTGAGAAGAAAATAAGAAGTATTGCCCCTACACTTGTGTCATACCAATTGTCAATAGTATCCCATTTGTAACTGTTACAATCCATGTGTTATTACCTATTTACTATTACCTTGTATGGTAAATTGCTTTGATAAATGTGAATGTGTTTTATAAATATATGAATTCTAATGGAAATATGATGAATGAATGTTTGATTCTATTTAATGTTTTATGATTATTTTGTATATGAAATATATGGGAAGTATATGAATGTATTGATTCAGCTAACTACTACTATGGTGGACTAAATTGAATGCAAGAATAGGTTCAAGCCTCTAGAAGAGAGGGGAAGTATCTCTTAGGAGAAGAACTTGGTCTACTAACCTTTAATTCAGTCTTATTGAGCATTCACACACTCGCACCTTAGTTGGTCTTAGTTGAGTCAAGACAGTCGGGTAGATCTGGTAGGCGATCTTCAGTCTAGTTGTGTATGTCTATATTGATTTGCAATCTTGTTGTATGAATGTTTGAAATGAGGTACGTAATGAAGTCTTGATGTTAAAAGAAATCCTTCCTTGTGTGTTTATTGAACATATGTTGATGAGATATATGCATAAAATGTATACATATGTATATATGTGTATGTCTATGGTAAACTCATACATATGAGTGAAAACATACATGGGTATATGTAGGTAGAGATACCTACACATGCTCATGGACAAATTACTCATATGCATGGGAATACCTATTAGACTAAGGTAACATATATGTATGTATGTATGTATGTATGCATGCATGTATGTATTTATATATAAATTGCACGTATATATGTCGATCGATGGAATTGTGCGTATGAGTGTTTTTATAAAGATACTGAAATGATATTATGTATGTGTATATGTGTGATATATATATATATATATATATATATATGTAATATTATTCTTTATATTTATATTATATATGTGTTTGTTTATTAATTAAATTTATTTGATTAACTCTATGAAATGAATATATGAATATATATATATATATCCAAGCGCATAACATAGCACTAATATTAAGTGAAGCATTGGATAGAATAAAGCACATATAACACATATGGTGCAACCTTTAAAGGAATATCAATATAGTGCATAAATTATGTGAGACTAATTCAAATCAAAGGATGAAGCATGCATGAGTCCATGCATTGTTGTGTAAAAAATTGAAGGGATGTGTAAACTGTTTTAAATGCCATGAGAATCAGTCAAAACCCACGCTATAAACTTGGGCATCGACATATGAATGTGGCACCATATTAAAAAGTGTTTGGAATGCTTAAGAAGTCTTCAAAATACACATAAGCCTACAAATAGAATAGAGACTCAGTCAAGTGCAAACTTGGCAACATTTTTTAAAGGAATTCAAATTAGGAAACTTGTTTTGAGCTTGTTGTGCCATATATCAAGTCAACTCAACCATTTAAAAGGTGAGGACTATAATGTGTTGCAAACTTGTGAGTTAGCTTGGTGAGTCATTGCATGAGGATAGAAATGTGGAAGGAATATTAACCTGTTTGTAACCTTTGGTTGCTCACAAATTAGTATAAATAGAGGTGCTCATTCCACCAATTGCACCACTTGTCAATTTGATTTCTTTGTGTTATTTTTCTGCAAATTTGGTGCAAAGTAAGTTGACAGGTTGTGAGGTTGAGAGTTGTTTTGTTATTTTATATTGGTTTTGTTGAGAGATTTGTAGAGAAGCTAGTAGAGGAATTTTGGTTGTTTGTAGTGGAAATTGCAAGAAAACTAGAGACATTAAGCTAAGAGGGAAGATTATTCAATTGGAGCTTTAAATAGGCATGTTGATTTCTACTTCTTTGTTATGATGTTGGAAAGATTGTTTATTATATTTTCATGTTGAAAAGATTGTCTTTGTGTGTGTTTTTGATGCTTGCAAGTCTTTTGAAAGTTCTTGATTGTTGTTAATTGCAAAGTATTTATGGATTCGATTGTGTATTAGTTTTTCTATCAACATTTCGGATCACACTCTGTGATCCATCATCAGGATGTATAAGAGCACCAAGAGAAGAATCAAAAACTAATACACAATCGAATCCAAAAATACTTTGCAATTAACTATATGGATTGTAGAAACTTGCTATCTTCATTGTTGTATTAGGAACCCTTTTCATTTGGGTTCAAACATATATAGACATTTAAAACATAATGGGTTTTATTTGATTATAAATACTATTTGTACTATACATAGGTTGTTGGTACTATACAAAGTATAACAATAATCTAAGTACATAGCATAAGATAGAGTTGTTTTGAGATAATTGATTGTTATGTTAATTAGTGTGATTCAGTGGGAAGGTTATTCTTGGGGTTAGAATAGTCCACAGGAAAGGGAATAGCCTAGAATTGAATAGAATAGAATACTAATGGTCAATACAAATCAAGAAATTGTAGTGGTGAATATAGATGACCCTCACTCAAAGTACTAGGTGTTGAATCTTTAGCCAAAGTAGTGTAGGTAGCCATTGTTTACACTATCAATTCATAGTGATCTAAGTACATACTAGGCTAAGAATGTCATAGAAATAGAGGTTGAATTTATGGTAAGATCTAGATATGTAGGACACATCACTATGCTCAAGAAAGGCTATTTGAAGGATGAGGTTACCAAACTAATCTCTTTGTCGAAGGGAGGTCCATCTTACCAATTTTGGTAGATGTGTGGGAGATCATAGTTAGTCCATGGTTGGTGGAAAAGTGCTTGAGTGATGCTTCTCCTCATGCGGTTGGCAGCCAAGATTTGGGAGGACATTTTGAACCATTTGTATTTCTGGTTCATGTGAGCTTGTTGAAGCTATGTATGTATTCATGTGTCCATCTATATAGAAATTGTAAATGTGAAATGTTATCTTGAATATATTTATGTAAAGTGGATTCATTCTTATATTATTGAAAAGATGAACTTTGTATACACAATAGAAAGGTTTGGAAAGGTTATTTTTCAAATGGTGCATTTATTATTGGAAAGAAGAAAATTTTAGTGCTCTTGTTGATAGATGCATAAACTATTCACTTGTGGGTAAAACTTAAAAAAATTACTAGGTAGAACAATGGGCATGTTACACATGGTATCAGAGCTACCAGGTTCAACTCTGGAACCTATGTGCTCGCTATGGGGTGATCCCACAAAGCTGGTTTACAATTTCTAGGAGGAACTAATTTTTGCTGAAATCACATATTTTTAGAAAATATAATGATTTAAACTTTAAAAGGTTCCATTAAAATAATTCCAATTGAAAAGGGTTTGATCAAAATACCTTAAATCAAACCCCCTTGGATAGAACCCCACTAGTTTTAAACCATACCTATAACGGAGTCTCCTTTACACCTATCAAAATTATCAAAATGATAAAAACCACTTTTGATTTACCTTTTGGGGATCAAATGAATTCATTTAAAATTTATTTTTGTAATATGTAGTCCTTATTATAAGCTTCAAAAAGTATAATTTTTAATAAATTTAATTTAATTATTATATTTATTTTTTATTTCTCGTGAATATAGGTTTTTCGAAAATCAAGCTCTTTGTTACGCATTGTGGAAAAATAGCAGATTATTAAAAAAAAATTAAAAATATTAGTGCACCATTTATTGAAGTCCTTGATCCAACAAAGAAAAAAAATAAAAATTTGATACATACAAAAAAAGTTACGCGTTATACAGTCGCGCTATGTCTAAATTATAATTGGTTTGAATTCAAAACTTAATTAAAGAAAAAATATTTAATTAAAAACTATCTAATCAAGTGGAAGCACTAGATAGCAGAGTTACAAATCTAAATTCAAAAGAATTAGAATTTTATCCTTCATGGAAAAAAAAGTTATGCGTTATACAGTGAGCGTCACTTTTTAAAAATGTTGATTTCTGAAAAAACTAGTTTTTGAGGGAGATGGAAAAAGAAGTGCAATTTGATTCCAAAAATTTTGAAAAAAATATATTTAGAATCTATAGACAATGTCACGAAACTCTAGTTTGCATCATCTTCAAATTCCTCATGGTTTAGCCACTATAGGTGCTCGAAAGTGAAGATTTAGTTAAAAAAATTATTTCTGTCGGTTTGGCCAAAAATTGTAAACCACTATTGTGGGATCACCCTATGTTTCCATTCAACATTGGGTCTGGCAAGAAGTTGAGTCCACTTTTTGGCCAAAAAGTCGAAGTGTTTTTCTTGATTTTCAGAATTTGACACATCTGACCTTAAAATTTGAAGCACTTAGAGATGGAATCTTCAAAAGTCACTAATCATAAAATGTAGTGCTCGAGTCTAGTTTCCAAATATGTAATTTATTTCAATACCTAGATTGTACAAATTGAGTTTCAATAGGCATTTCTAAAAACCATTGTTTAAAAGTCACTTTTTTTTTACCATACCATGCACGTGTACAACATCCATATTTTGACTTAAATTATCGTATTTTTATAAATGCTTTTGGGAAAAGATTTGTGACTCACTGAAGCTTGTTCTTGATATTTTTTTGTAATTATTTATTAAATTTTTTTTGTTAAATTTTTATTAGGCATATTTGTCCTTTTGAAAAATCATTGTGTACGACATGCATTAGATGACCTAAACTTATCATTTTTTGATTTTTTTTAATTGAAAATAATTGTTTGAATTTTTTTCTCATTCAATCCATTCGTCAAAATGTTATGTTGATCAAAAGTTATTAAAATAGTAAAAAACCTTGATATTTAAAGTTTATGGACCAATTTTATTAGAAATTAACTGAAAAATAGAAAAAATAATCCAATTGTAAAAAAATTACATATTTGGAATCTACATTGTCTCATCTAAAATGGGTTTTAATTTCGTCAAAAATTTTTGCAAAAAAAGTCGTTAGCCATATGTCCAAAGTTGGTATTTTTCTTTGACATTATTAGGACCTTCAACTTGTAGGTCAAACCAAGTTGAAGGCCTAGGTTCAGATTCCCAATTCTTTTCCCAAACCAAAATCCAAGGTAGAAACTCGACCACAAAGCTAAAGTAATTCAATTTTTTGAAAACGAGATCTCATTTTATAATCGGGATCTTGTTCCCTAATATTAAATGTGCGGACCGTTAGAAGGGAAATGGGATCCTGTTTACAAAACAGGTTCTCGTTTCCCTTCCAATGATCCCATTATTTAATATAGGGGAACAAGATCCCGATTATAAAATGGGATCCCAGTTTTTATAAGCGGGATCCCATTTCTTTTATTTAAATTTACTGCCAAAAATTACTATGAAGTCTGTAACTTCACATGTACGCTCGAGAGCAGTAAAATTGAGCTATTTTTCATGAGCTATTATCTTTACAAGCGGTGAACTTGATTTTTGATTATTTTTTCAGAGGAGGCATCATGTACACCATTTTTGAAGTGGAATTGTGTTAGTTTTGTACTTGTTTGGAGGAACAAAAGGTCTTCAACTTGCAATATGGATTGAATTTTTCAAATGAGGCATGAAGAAAACAATTTTTAAAGTGAAATTGTGCTAGTTTTCTACTTGTTTTGAGGAACACAAGAGGAAGAATTTTGTCCTAATAGGTCTTCAACTTCCAATTTGGATTGAATATTTTGAATAATTTCACTATTGACATTCATTTGTGCTTGAGAATTTTATAATCATAGGAGATAAAACTTGTAATAAGAGAAGGAAGACATTGACTCCTTAAGAAGTTGAAGCAAAGAGAGAAAAGGAGAGACAAAGACAAAGAGAAAGAAGAATGAGAATTAAATCAATGAATGATGGTGGAGCATCCAATTCCACAACTATTGAAGATGAAAACATTGAGGATACCATGGTTGTAGATGAAGCTAATTTGCAAGGAGTCAATTTGGAGAAGAATATGATTATACAAACAAGTCCTACTATGTCTTCAAATCCCTCTTTGAATGCTATGGATAATGTTTCAATATGCACAAATCCAAGTACGTCTTCAAATCCACATGTTAGTGAAATGGTAAATTTTATATGTAGAAGTTTTACAAGATACTGAACTTAATGATGTTGACATTGATGATATTCAGAGAGATGAAACTTTTATAGAATTTGTTGAAAATGAAAAAGAAAAATATTTTGTTGCAAATGAAAATGAGAATGATGCTTTTGTTGAAAATGAAATCAAAACCTATTTGTTTGATGAAAATGAAAATGAAAACCGTTTTGTTGATGAAAATGAAGATGAAAATGAAAATGAAAATGAAGATAAAGATGAAAATCTAGAATGTAATGTTGAATTTAATGAAAATATTTTTTTTAAAATTGGAAGTGGTGTTTTCGATAATCTTCCTGGTCAAATTTCTTGGAGGCAAATAAGAACACATACGAATAGAATATACACCAAATTCTTTTATCGTAAAAAAATTGCATTTCAATGTCAACTAATAATGCAATTGATGAGAATGCAAAAAATGAGGAAAGTAATGAAAAGGTTAGGCTTTTATGTTAAACCAAAAAGAAAAGATCAATCATTAAAACATGTTATGTCTAATGTTGCTAGTGCCATTCAATCTATTGGGAAAAATAGTCGATCTAAAGATAAAAACGTAGCAAGAAGAGCTATAACAACTGCTATAGTTAATAAAGAAACTTTGAATAAAATAATGGTAAGCAATATTAGTGAAGTTTCAAAAATACATCCTAAAACATTGCTAAGAGCGGAAAAAAGAAGAGGAAGTATAGAAAATGATCCTATCAACCAATGTTGGAGTTTCAGTGGTCGACTACCGAGGTCTGATATAAAATTGAATGTTGAAATTAAATCTTTGATCGAAAAATATTGGCATGATAAGACTAGGGTTTCATCTAATGCTAGAGATGTTTTAAAATCAAGGGTGGGGTCCAAAGTTCACAATCCTCACCCAAAACACCTATTAGACACAACACAAACTGAATTTTATAGAAAATTTTGTAGTGATTCAGTGTTACCTGGTAATATTAAAATAAGTCAAAGGTCCTTTGAAAAATGTAAACCCTAGTATGTAAAAATTAATAAGCAACGAATATTTTGTTGTAAAACACATGTTCAATTTCGTTATTTTTATTATGTTTTTCGATATATACGTGTACCTTGCATACTAACATGATTATACAAGAGTGTGGTATTGATATGCCACCTGAAGCAATAAGAGAGTTTATTTCAGGTTTTTTTTGTGAAAGATCTAATGATAAATTGTTTTATTTAAGTTCTTGTATTTCTAGACAATGCATTAACTGTGGAAATATTTCATTTTTAATAATTTGTATGCATGAAAGTGTTGATAATTATTTTGGACAACAATTAGTAGATGTTAAAAGATTTAAGAATCGTGTTCACTATTCTTTAAAGATGGAAAAATAGGAAAGCGTTGTGATTTGGCTATAGAAAAAGTTAGTGTGCATGCATTTATGAGTGAATTTAAGAATAAAATTGTACCAAAATATGTCATGCACTCTGAACATGCTTGATGGCTTGATGGCCAATTTCACGCATGTAGAAACACATTTCCAATTGGTACTATACTTTCAGTGGTTGATTTTGTGAAGAATTATACTCTCACTCCGCAAGAGGAAATTCAATCACAGTATTATAATTCAGTGCAAGTAGCTATGTTTGTCCATATTGTTTATAGACATGCAGATGATAGCACTGAGGATGATAAATTTTTTTTGAGGGAGTATCATTTTTATTTGAGTGACAATCGGTTACACTCGTCAGAGTTTGTTCAATACTATTTTAGTATATTTTATAGAAATTTATGAGAAAGAGGAATTCAAATGAAAGAACACCTCATATGGAGAGAGGAATTCAAATGAAAGAACACCTCATATGGTCAGATAATTGTACAGGGTAGTTCAAGAATGCTCGAATGTTCTATTGGTTAAGTAGGGTTCACAAGGAACTTAATGTCCAGCATATATGGAGTTTTTTTGAAGTTAGGCATGGTAAAGGAGAACATGATGGAGCTGGTGCGTGTGTCAAAAGAATTCTTGCTAGAGAACAATTAAAAATTGAGGATTCAGTAAAATTTAAAGATGCACTAGGATTGCGGATTGGTGTAACACAAGATTATTTGCACCTATTTTGAGTGAGTACTCTACAATTCATCGATTCTTTTGGTTGGTTGAAGAAGAGAACATTGTACCTAGAGTTGATTGTGAGACAATTAGTGGATCTACTAAATGGAATTCATTTAGGAGTATGACAACAAGCACATGGACTATTTGGACAAGGGAGCTTGCATGTTTTTCCCAGTTTTATATCTCAGGAGATTGGGAAGCATGTGAAAATACATAATGGGTTGAACAGTGGGAGCAAAGATTGTTGACACCTGCACGAGCACATGATCAATATGAAAGAACTATTGAAGAAAATGATCAAGTGTTTGCATCTAAAGATTATGATCATGTTTCAGACCTTGTACAAGAAGGTAATTTTAATTCAATTTATTTCATTTTATTTTTCTTTATCAAGTTATTTTGTAATACTAAATTATTTATATGGATATGCGCAAGTTATTAAATAAAATTTTGTTTGCAGAACATTTGTATGTTGTTGTTGCACCTAAGGGGAATGAAGAGCAAATAGAATATTGGTTGGCTCATTGTGTGGAAAATAAACATAAGTTAATAGCACCTCGAGAAGATGATGATGGCTTTCATTATCCAATAGCTATAGTGATCCCCTTAACACACCCCCTTAAGCAAATTTAGATAACAAGTTTTTGATCCCCTTAAGAAATTTTTTACAAGTCTTTGATCCCTTTAAGAAAATTTTGAGAACTTATTTGATGATGGTTTTCATGTTTTCCAATATGATTGGTGGTGGTTGTTGGCACTTGGCTACAAAAATACCTGACAAGGAAGAATGGTCTACCTGCATTCGAAGACTATGAAATGCATAAGAAGATTATACAGTATTCACATTTGGTGGTGGCAACAAATATAAAACTATAGCGGTATCGTGGAAGACCTTCAAAAAAAGTGCTATGGTCAATTTCTATGGAAGAGCATAAGGAAATCATAGATGCATTGAAAAAAAGAGAGGATGTAGATGGTACTATGGAATAAGTAAATACAGGTAAATATAGTTTTAGTTTTATTTTTTCCTTTTAAATACATTAAATACATGTTTCGATATTGGTCAAGTGTGTTATTAGTTGAAATTGAGTTAAATTGTCCTTTTATAGATCCTTAAGGAATAATCACAAAAAGGATCTAGTCCATGTAGAGTCAACCTAGACAACATGGAATACTTGGTAAAAATAGGTAATTATTAGTTAAATTATATTTAAATACATGTTTTGATTACATATTGATATTGCTTGTACATTAATAGTTAAAATTGATTTATTGTCCTTTTTTGTATCTTTAGGCCATCATTGCATTGATCTCATACTTTGAAACAAAAAGGAGAGGATGCCTGGATTCAACCTACACACATGTGTGGACTAATTTTAAATGCATTTACTTGAGTTGAGTACATATAGATAGTTTTATATAAATTAAAATATGTATGTTTTGATGATTTCATTGATATTGCTTGTACCTTTTTGATATCAGGTGGTGTGAAGACCTACTACATTCTAGGCACAAGTTTGAGATGTTCTTGAGATGGCATATCCAAATTTTGTAAACATTGTTTTGAGATGACATATATGTGCATACATATAGAATTAAACATACTCTATGTACTTCTATGTATCAAAATCGATATTCTATATATTTTGTTTGTTAAATGTGCATGTTTTCCTACTTTGAAACTTTATGTCTAATTGTATAATCACTAAATATCATGCATACATTATTGTTAAATCATATATAGCCTTAAGATGTTGTATTATGACCCCTTAAGACATTCCCTTAAGAAATTCTATTATGACCCCTTAAGACATCCCCTTTAGATGTTGTATTATGACCCCTTAAGATGTCCCCTTAAGATGTTGTATTATGACCCCTTTAGACATCCCCTTATCACCCCTTAAGACATCCCCTTAAGATGTTGTATTATGACCCCTTAAGACATCCCCTTAAGAAATTCTATTATGACCCCTTAAGACCCCTTAAGACATCCCCTTTAGACATTGTATTATGACCCCTTAAGACATCCCTTTAAGACATATTATTACCTCTTTAGACATCCCCTTAAGACCCCTTAATACATCCCCTTAGGACGTTGTATTATGACCCCTTAAGACATCCCCTTTATACGTTGTATTACGACCCCTTAAGACATCCCCTTTAGACATTGTATTATGACCCCTTAAGACATCCCCTTTAGACGTTGTATTATGACCCCTTAAGACATTGTATTATGACCCCTTTAGACATCCCCTTAACACATCCCCTTAAGACATCGTATTATGACCCCTTTAGACATTCCCTTAAGACCCTTTAAGACATCCCCTTGAGACGTTGTATTATGACCCCTTTAGACATCCCCTTAAGATGTTGTATTATGACCCCTTGAGACATCCCCTTAAGATGTGTTATGATGACTCACCCTAAAAATTATAATACTTGTTAATATCACTTAATATTTATACTCAATTATACTCTTCTTTGATCCCCTTAAGACGTTGTATTACAACCCCTTAAGACATCCCCTTAAGAAAACCTATAATTAGTGTTGGATGCTATTATTTGTTTTGATAGCTTATAGATTAGTATTTGATGCCATTATTTGTTTTGACTACTTATAGATTAGTATTTGATGCCATTATTTGTTTAGACAGCTTATAAATTAGTATTTGATGCCATTATTTGTTTTGATAGCTTATAAATTAGTATCGGATGTCATTATTTGTTTTGGCAGCTTATAAATTAGTATTAGATGTTATTATTTATAGAATTTATTAATGCTTTTAGTCTCTAATCTTCTATGGTATTGTTTATTTCTTAAAATTTTATCCTTTTTGGTATATAAACGGAATACTTTTGTTTGTAAATTATGATTTATTGGCTAATTATTGATTGACATGAATTGAATAAGTTCATTGAGTAATAATCGCTAATTATTGAATGTACATATCATGTATATCATCTATGACATCACTAAATTTGTAAAGTATAAATATTAAAATGTCCTATATTAATATCATGTATGAGATCACCAATTTCACATTAATGTCCTATATTAATGTCTTGACTATGAACATAAAATGCATAAATGTACATGTGTAAATTAAAATTTCAAACAATAATAAAGTTCATAATTTATGTAACATATTATTTGCATGAAACCAATATATTAAGCATGTGAAATAAAGTCCAAAGTACAACCCATGAACTAAAGTCCAACTAAGTACTTGAACCATGAAGTATAAAGTCCAATAGAGTACATGAGAAACCAGAAATATAATCAATGAAATAAACAAATATAACCCATAAAATCATGTTTCTAGGTCATGTACTATCTCTATAACCAAGAGACCTCTTCACACCATGCGAACTATGCAAATGACCTGAAAAACTCTATACAAGAGAAAGATGAAATTAGATGTAAGACAATGAAAAATGATTTAATGACAATTTAATTTATAATTCATCATAAAATTAAATTACCGTCATATTTGCGTCTGGATGCTCTTGTGCACCTGAAGCAACCTCTAAAATCTCAGAATCAATCTACATAAACAAGACAAAGAAAGTTGAAATTAGATGTACAAGTCTACAATTAAAAATTATTTAATTCAATTTAATTTATAATTTATCATATTTTAATTGTACTGTATTCTGAGGTTGTGCACCCTCTTCTGCAAGACCTATCTGCACATGCTCAACTACAAGATGTGTCTCATGCTATAAAAGAAAAAGAATATGTAACAAATCTCATATTATGTATATATTCAATTTAAAATATTAAATTAAAGTTATATTCAGAATATGTAATTTATAATTGACTTTAAATATAATAAAAAATTTAAACTACCATTTGATTTGGAGCCTGCTCTGCATGTCCTCCTGGTGGTGTAACTATGTCTGGGTCAGGGCTGAAAGTTGCACTAACAAAGTCATACAAGATCAAAATTAAAGCATGTATACTTGAATTAGGTTAAAATATATATATTCAAGTTTGCACATTTTGTGTAGAATTTTTTTTAAACAACCTGAAAATCAAAGGCCTCACGAGTAACCGCAAAATCAAATGATTTCCCGATGCCCATTCTCATTGTGGTATCAACCTAGACATACATACATAGACATTTAACACTTATAATATTTACAAGTGTACATGCATGTATTTCATATATCTAGTGAATTCAAAATTCATAATTGTAACTATACTAATGTAAACTTTAAACAATTTACAATATGAATGTACCTACCCCTGATCTATGACGCCCGATAGTGGAGGATTGCTCGAAAATCCCTTAGGACGAATCGACGTGGAAGCCCATTGACTCGCCTAAACCAACATGAATATTTCAAACATATATGTGATTCAATTATAAATTTAAAACTCAAGTTAAATTTATGATTTCATATATAATTTTAAAATTGAAATCAAAATACCCCATAAGGGTTGTCGAGTACAACTGGTGTTGATGTATGTACTCGTGGAACAGATGATTGCCCCATTGTTAGTGTCATTTGTACACCAAACAGTTTGATTGTTAAAATGTATTGCAAACTTTTCTTTGATCAAAATTCTTATAAAATGAACCTACATAGATGCATATTTATACTTGTGTCGTAGTGTCCTTAGGGTGATGGTCTGCTATAAGAAAATCTACAAATGAACTGATGCGACCAGATGAACCACCAGAATCTCCACGTCCACCTAAACTAGGTGTGGCCTTATTAGGTCCATAGCATACTTGATGACAACTAGTACATATATGGGTGACGGGCCTCAACACTCCTAGAGTAGTACTCAAACCAGCTCCATAGAAAAATCCTCCATCATCATCATCTCTATGCTCCCCACCTGCTATCGTAGAAGCATGTTGATCAAGGTCTCTTGTGAGTGTACTAAGGGAACCTAATGTCAAGACCAGAGCTTGATGATGTATAGGTGTGGTAATGGGAGGACTAGAAGAAACAATAAGGGGTTGTGCATGCATGAGGCATTGGAGATCAACCCTTGCCACTAACCTCCGTTGTGGCATGCCACCAACCTCCGTTGTGGCATGCCACCACCAACACACTGAAATGATTTAAAATCAAAATAATTGGGCTTTTGCCCCATAAAAAACTCTACATATAGTTTTCTCAAAAAATACAATGGGAACTCCCAATTAGCATGTGGGGGACTATCAAAAACCATATACCATCAATCCCAAAAATGTGCACTCATCTGTGGATGTATGCACCACCTCATGGATATTCTAGATTTGTTGGGTGGAATGAGTTGTCGAGTAACGGGGTCAAGAAAGTAGGGGGCTAGGTGGGCTTTCGTTATTTTAAGGTCTAATATTTTTTTGTAAGAGAGACCGTCAGCATAAAATTATCTCATTTGTTCTTTGTCTCGTCTATGCCTATCTAGATCAGAATCAATCATCTTGATGGCATCCACAACGTTTTGCATCGCAAATGTAAAACATATCACATGTGGTGGAATCAATGCTTGACTTTGCATAACATTGATTTGATTTTGTAAGGATGCAACTTGATCATTTATACGTGCTCACAAGCGAGCCTCATCAGATGCGATAGGTGTTGGATGTGGCATATTAGGTGGAGGGGGAGGTGGAGGTGGAGGTGGATGTGGTTGTGGCTAAGGTGGTGGATTGATGATATCATCAATGTTAAAATCATCCATGATATGAGATATAAATGTGCACCTGCATTAAATTATACAAAATTAACATACAAACTTAAAAAATTACAAGAAATAGTTAAATTTGACACTTGCACATGCAAATTTGTTTAAATAGGATGTGCATACATATATTAAGATCATATATTTAATTGAAATTCACATATATACATTGATTGAACTTGATCATGTGCATACAAAATTCAAAATTTAACATGTACATACATTTAAAATAAAAAATATGATGCATAATTTGCATGCATACATCATTAAACTAAACTATGTACATACATACAAATTTCAAAATTTAAGAACTATATGCAAATTTTTAATACATGTGTACATACTAAACAATAAACTTGAAACATTCACAAAAAGCTCATTTTATGTCTAACACACACACACACACAAACGCACATATATATTACAATTTTCCAAAAGGAGAAATCATGATCTAGTAGATAGTCATAAAATATATACTATTATATAGTGTTCATTATAAGTTCATAAATTCCACCAAATTCATAAATTCATGTCATTAAAAATATCCATCTAGAACCAAAATCATAAATTCACATCACTAAAAATATCCATCCAACCAAATTTATAAATTCATCACACAAGATATCCATTGTTCACCAAATTCATAAATTCATAACTATTTAAGATCATTGTCTTAATTTAGAAACTATTGTGGCTCTCTTCTGCATCTCTTCATTTCTTTTTGTTTTCCTTTTTAGAATCAGAAGTTCTCCTCTCCTCTAGCCATTGTCGATGCTCATCTAAAATCCCATCCATAGCCCTAACAACATCAACAAGGGTTTGCATCCTAGATGCAAACATCCTCACAGGTGGTGCAACACATTCTTCATTTTGAATAATGTTGATTTGATCTTGGATGGTTCTAGCATTGGCATTGATTCATAATTGTAAACGAGCACCATCGATTTCAGGTGGTGGAGGTGGGGGGTTACAAGGTGGAGTGGGTGGAGGTGGAGGTGAAGGTGGTAGAGATGGATGGTGTGGAGGTGGATTGTGAATATTATTGAATCAATCCATGTGATCTTTAAGATATGAGTGAACCTGCATTAAATTTGTAATTTCAAAATGTAAGATACATGTTTAGGAAATACCTTTAAACCATTCATTATAAATGGCCTTTAATTGAGTACAAATGATCAAATATGTAAGCCTCATTTATGTCTAAGGCATGTTACTTGAATGAAAATACAATTAACTATTAATATAGGACAATTTATGAATGCTATAGGGTTTACAATTTAGAGTTTAGGATTTAGGTTTTAGGGTAATACGATGGCTTA
Source organism: Sequoia sempervirens (assembly GCA_007258455.2). Taxonomy (NCBI): domain Eukaryota; kingdom Viridiplantae; phylum Streptophyta; class Pinopsida; order Cupressales; family Cupressaceae; genus Sequoia; species Sequoia sempervirens. Next base: position 1,103,749,000 of record VDFB02271358.1, on the reverse strand, counting down.
AGGGGATCTATGTAGTAACACCCTAGTACAAAATGACATGGCTTTAAGTAAATAAAATTTGGTGAAGAACTTATTTGATCCCCTTAAGAAATGTCATATTAGGACCCCTTAAGAAATCGATTTACGATTTAAGGTGAAAGGATGACTTAAGGGGATCTATGTCTAGTGAGGTCCTAGGAGAAAATGGCATGGCTCAAGTGAATAAAATTTGGTGAATTTTCCCAAGGCAACCAAATTTCATTAAGAGCCTAAGAAAAAATGATGGCTTTAGGGTTTAGGGTTTAGAGTTTAGAGTTTAGGGTTTAGGGTAATATGATAGATTAAGGGGATCTATATAGTAAGATCCTACGACAAAATTACATGGCTTAAGGGAATGAAATTTGGTGGAGTTGCCTAAGGAAACCAAATTTCATTTTACGGTCCTAGGACAAAATGAATGCTTTAGTGTTTAGGGTTTAGATTTTAGAGTTCAAGCTTTAGGGTTTATACAAATTAGGGTGAATTTTTGGTGCCCCTTGGAATATAATGAACTTGCAAGTTAGTGAAGAACATTTTCTTGTGGAATAGTTGATTAAGATATCTCTTGTTTCAACTAACCAGCCTAGATCATGAAATCTCATTCATATTATAATCTTGCATGATCTTATTATTGTTAAATTTGGTTGCCTTGGGCAACTTCACCAAATTTTGAGTTCTTTGATCCCCTTAAGAAATGTCATATTGGGACCCCTTAAGAAATTGATTTATGATTTAGGGTGATAGGATGGCTTAAGGGGATCTAGATTTCTAGTGAGGTCCAAATTTAGTCATAGTGTGACCTCATGTTAAAAATGAATCAATCTATACATATCACAAAAATAATATACATGTGTCAAAACAAGTAAAAATTTCCTCCTGCATTAGGGGATATCAAAATAAATATAAAATATTTTAATAATTATACTTCTAATCACTTATTAATAAATCATATCATACATAATTTTAATCACATAATAAAGGAATAATTATACATATGTAGAAGATACAAAAATAAAAAGAGGCTACTCACGTGGATCTTGATCCTTCTAGGAAGTACCTAGATTGGTGTATTTCATGTAGGACTCTATGTAGGTGTTGGGACCTTCACAGGTCTCTCCTTGTATATTTTCAAAAATCCCACTCACTCCCTCTATAGAATTATTTCCTTTGTTATTAGAGTTCTTTTAATCTTCTAAATTGACCTCTTATTTATAGGAGCATAATATGAATCCTCCTCCTCTATTGTAATAATAGCCTAGTTCCTCCAACCTATCATCATGTACCTCCTCCCTTTCCCATGTAATAGGTACCTTAGGTGTTAAATGGTTGCATCTTGGTCTCCTTATTGATGCATTTCTATCCTTCCACATAAATCTATATAGTATCAAAATATAGGTAATTTTATGGTTATCATCTCCCTTAATTGCTAAAGAACCCATTATGCTTGAGGATGGTGGATTATTATCTAGGATCACATCTTAAAAATCCTATAGAGGTCATGGTATGTGTTTCTTAATACATATATTCCCATAAAAACCTCTTTCCATGTATTATCAACTCTCCTATATAATAGACACCTTACTATTTAAATTTCATATGATATATACCCAAGTGTTTCCAATTGGAATTGCTATAATTATACTTTTATGGTATTCTAGATATTCATAATAGTTTTAATAAATCTACCAAATAGACCCATTCTTGACATTGAACCTACATAATTTTAGGTATCTCCAATGAAAGAAGTTACCCATATCACTCTCACTCGCGCTTTCCTATCTTGTGGATATAATAGAATAAATTTTTCTTCCAATGATTTAGATCCCTATTGAAAATGTCTATTGAACATGTCTAAGTGTCATAGAGAGTGATCATCCACTCTTCATAAACTTGTAGAAACCAAAAGGTTTTATATTTTGTGTACAAATAAGTGAAAACATTACAAAAAGCTCTACTGGATGGTGACAACAGAGGGTTTTTCAAGGCAACCAAATTTCATTTTAAGGTCCTAAGACAAAATTCAAATGCTTTAGTGTTGAGGGTTTGGATTTTACAGTTCAGGGTTTAGGGTTTAGCGAACTTAGGGTGAAGTTTGGATGGCCCTTGGAATAATTTGGACTTGCAAGTTAGTGCCAATTGGAAATCGATTGTACTTTCTTGGATTTACGAATTTGCTAACTAAATTTGCAAACAAACATTGATAAAATTTATGAATTGTAACTATTCTTTAACATATTGTTTTCAAATCTAATTATAATTTAACATTGAAACTAAAGTTTAACATATCATTTTCTCCATACAATGCAAATGAAATTTAAAAAATTTAAGCAATGCAAATGAATTTTCTTGAGCTTGAAATTACCTAGTTTTCAAAATCAAAATGATTTGTTTGAATTCAATTTAGGGTTTTAGCAATTTTTTTGCTCTAATTCAATTTAGGGTTTCAATTTCTAAGAAATTAGGGTTTTTAATGCAATTTTTTCATTTCATTTCAAGCTAGGGTTTTCAAATTCAAATTTTTTCATTTGATTTGAATTCAGGGTTTCAGAAAAGCTTGATTAGGGTTTCTAAATGCAATTTTTTTATTTCATTTCAATTTCTAGGGTTTTGAAATGTAATTTTTTTGTTTCGTTTCAATTAGGGTTTTCAAATTCATTTTTTTTGGGTTTGATCGAACAATTTAGGTTTCAAAAGCTAAATTTTGATTCCAAAACACAACTCGAGGTTCATTTTTTTCATTTCTATTCAGAAATCTTCAAGTTTCATTGCATTTTTTGATCTATTTCTACAATTATTCATTTCTACTATAACAGAAAATAAAATGCTTAAAACATCAAATAAATTAAAAAATGCTAAAATCAGTTATTCTATTCACAATTTCAATTAAAAATGAAAAAATGCAAAACAAATGGGGGTGGGCAGGTACCTGGAGTTGTTTAGGGAGGTCGTTGTTGCTTGAACTTGGGATCCCATCCATTGCAAAATGCAGTTTGTTCGTTTTAAAAAAAATAAATACCATTATAAAATAGGATCCCGATTTTTACAAAATAGGATCCCAATTTTTATAAATCAGGATCCCATTTCATACTAATCGGGATCCCATTCCTTGTCCGTCGGTTCGGGACCCTTCAACAAATGAGATCCTAATTTTTAAAAAGCGGGATCCCGAAGCTAAACGGGATCCCAATTTTTAAAAAATCAGGATCCCGTTTATAAAAATTGAAATCCTGTTTTTGCAATGTCGATTTCATTTTTTTGGCTAAGGAAAAAACTTCCACATTTCGTGGACTCAAATTTGTGCACTTACCCCATTATGTGAGTCTAATGTTTGGAAATTCTTGTACCACAATGGTGCATCTCAAGATGATTACAAGGAAGTCAATGATAAAAAATGAGTGCTATCTACGGGCCAAGAAGGAAAGAGAAGCCCTTGTTTGTACCATTGAGGGAATTAATTATGACAATGCCATTTGGATAAGCGATACTGAGACATTCAGTCATGCCATTTCGTGAATTAGTCAAGAGAAGAGAAAGATGAAAGAGGTTTCCAACTTCAACTTCTTACCTTTTGTCTCTCTGACAAAGTCAGACTCTTTATAACTTTCCAAGGATATTCCCTCAGAATGTAGTGTTAGTCCAGTCATGATATTTATAGATCCCCAAGTTCTTCCCTTAGCAAAAGTTATTGTAATAGCTACAAGTGGTCAATTAGAGGGTTGTGTACCTCGAAACTATGTGTCTGAGGATAGATTAGAGGGATATTATCCTTTCATTGATGTAAATGAGCAAAAATCTAAGGGTTATACCCCACGAATCTATGTATCAAAAAGTGAATCCAAGGGATATTCTCCCTTAGACTATCTAAATAGTCATTCTATGTAAACTCAACGATATTGAAAATTCTCTTTGATTATAATGAAAAATATGTCTTGGCAAAAATTGTGAATGAGTTCTTTAAATAGAATTTCTTATGTGAATGATATATCTTTTGAATGTTGTTAACATTGGGAAAACCTTCATAGATATAATTAAAATGAAAACCTTCAAGTATAACCGATCTTTGGAAAAGATAGTTAGGACAAGAACTAGTTTTGGGGAAAGTCAAGAAGTAGGTCAAGGCACTGAGAATGTTGAAGCCAAATTGGACCATATTCTTGTTGTCATGGATTAGACTAGAGAAAGAATAGGAAACCTTGAATAGGAAGTTAGGGAAAAGGAAAGGGTGGAACAAGAAGTTCCAAATAATGAGGAAGAAGTTCCTAGTAATGAGGAAGAAGGGGAGGATTCCTGAAATCATACTAAATCTAGTGATCAAGAGAGTGATAGGTCTCAATCTCTATTTGAGGGAGCCAAAAAGAAGCATTTGGCAAGTGAGTTATCTAGAGACATCAAAAAAATCATTCACCAAAATTTGAATGTAGTGCTATTGGAGATGCAACAGAAGTGTGGCTTACAGAGATGGAGAAATATTTCAAAATAAAAAATTACTCTGAGGTCACTAAAGCCGTATGGGGAGCATTTCAATTAGCAGGTGAAGCATCCAACAAGCGGATGAGTAAGAAAATGGAGCTTGGGCTTAGTTCCTTAAGCCTCACTTGGAGTGAATTTATGGATATTTTCTGAAAGCGATGGTTGCCCCAACTCTTCAATGACCAAAAGCTCATCGACTTCCAAAATTTGAGGCAAGGTGACTCCTTAGTGAATGAGTATTGGGAGAAGTTCACTAGACTCCTTAAGTACGTACCTATGTACCAGAAGGATGGGAAATTTCGTATAAGTTTATCATGGGTTTAAATGTGCAAATAGGTGGTGAGGTAGACGTACACATTCCAACTACTATGGACTTGGTGTACTTAAAGGAAATTAAGCGGGAACAAAGGCTTAAGTCTTTCTCAAACTACCAAGAAAGAAATAAAAGGAAGTCTAGTTGGATGAAGGCTAACCAAGATCCAAGGAAGGCTAGTGAAGGGCCAAGCATTCAAAACCAAGGGGATAAGGGATCTCAAAATAATTGGAATGAATTAAGGAAAGAGTGAAGGGGAAACAATAACAACTTTAATGGCAATGCTAGTGGAAATGAAAATAACTCTGGAAGATCAACAAAAAGGAGGGGACCAGTGAAAGGGTGTTATACATGTGGTGGGGACCATTATGAAAGTAATTATCCAAGCAAACCTTCAGGGTCACAACCACATGGTAACCCTCTTCCTTCTCAAAAATTTGCATACTAGCAAAAGGTTCATGTTGCAATGGATAATCGGAAAGCGAAGTACCAAGTTACTCCAGTGGAAGTATTAGGTACTTTGTCTAGAATTCCCATTTCAATTTTAATAGATACTAGTGCCACATAAAATTTTATTCTCCTAGAATAGCAAGTCAAATGTCTAGAAAAGTTGGCTACATGGAACAAACTTGTGTTGGGGTCATCCCACAATATTGGTTTACAATTTCCAAGAGATCCTGATTTTTGTTGAAATCACATATTTTTAGAAAATATAATGATTTAAGCCTTGAAAAGTTCCATTTAAAGGATTCCAATTGAAGAGTATTTGATTGAACCACCTTAGATCAAACACCCTTGGATAGAACCCCGCTAGTTTTAAACCATACCTATAACGGAGTCTCCTTTACACCTATCAAAATGCTGATAAAAAACCACTTTTGATTTACCTTTTAGGGGATCAAATGAATTCATTTAAAATTTATTTTTTGTAAGTATGTAATCCTTATTATAAGCTTCCCAAAATGTATAATTTTAAATAAATCTAATTTTATTATTATATTTATTTTTAATTTCTTGTGAATGTAGGTTTTTCAACGAAAATCAAGCTCTTTGTTCTACACATGTGGAAAAATAGCAGATTATCAAAAGAAAATTTGAAAAATATCAGTGCACTAGATATTGAAGTCCTTGATCCAACAAAAAAAAATTGAATTTTGGTACATACAAAAAAAGTTATGTTGTATACAATCCGCTTATGTCTGAATTGTAATTGGTTTGACTTGGAAACTTGATTAAGGAAAAAATATCCAATAAAAAACTAAGAAACCAAATGAAAGTGCTAGATATCATAGTTACAAATCTAAATTCAAAAAAAAAAAAAAATTATCCTTCATGGAAAAAAAATTATGTTGTATACGATGAGCATCACTCCTTAAAAATGGTGTTTACTAAAAAAAACTAGTTTTTAAAGGAGATGGAAAAAGAAATGCAGTCTGATTCCAAAATTTTTGAAAAAAATATATTTAGAATCTACAAACAAAATTTCACAAATCACTAGTTTCCATCATCTTCAAATTCCTCGTGGTTTAGCTGCAATAGGTGCCTGAAAGTGAAGATTTAGTTAGAAAAAAATAGTTCAATGTCCAGCTTGGCCAAAAACTGTAAACTAGTATTGTGGGATCACCCATTGTAGAATATGATAACCAAACAAGAGCTAAGGTAACTCAATGTCTATTCAAAGCAAGAGTTGAACTTCCAAGTTTCTCAATGAAAGTGAATCTATACGTAGCTCCCTTAGGATCTTATGATGTCAAATTCTAGGGATGAATTGGCTATGGAGACACAAGGCCAAGGTAGATTTTCATGCAAAAATAGTAGAATGTTTAGATGATCTAGGTAATTGGGTGTCAATGCAAGGAATTCCTAGAGAGGTTAAGTTACAAAAGATATCCACAATGCAGATGCATAGAGTAAAGAAGAAATGTTGTCCTCTTTGTAATAAAAATGGAGAAGCTTGAGGAATGTAAGGAATTCATTTCTCAAGATGATAGAGTATATTATGGACCTCTAGACTTTTAAGATATCGAAGAGGGTGAAGTATTGGAATCTAGAAAATTGGATATGGAGAAATATCCTATTTTATGGAAATTTGAGGATGTATTTCCAAAAGAATTACCTAGATTACCCCCTAAGAGTTTCCTCCATCAACATAGTACTAGGGTCAGAACCTATATCAAAAGTACCTTATAGGATGACCACAACTGAATTAATGGAGTTAAAGGCACTATTAGAAGAGTTTTTGTCTAAAGGATTTATAAGACCTAGTGTGTTCAGCTTGGAAAGCATCAATAATCTTTGTAAAGAAGAAGGATGGTACACTACACTTATGTATTGATTATCAATTGCTTAACAAAGAAATGATAAATAATAAGTATACATTACCACATATCAATGATCTCTTTGATCAGATGTGAGGAGCGGTAGTAGTTTTGAAGATTGATCTCTGTTCTGGGTATCAACTTAGAATCAAGGACAAAGATATTTTCAAAATTGCTTTTAGGACTAGATACAGACATTACGAGTTCACAGTCCTACCTTTTGGGCTAACGAATGCACTAACAACATTCATGAACATAATGAACAATGTATTTAGGGGTTGTCTAGATAGATTTGTGTTAGTCTTTTTGGATGACATCTTAATCTACTCCAAGAATGAAGAGTAACATCTCAAGCATCTAGAGATTGTTCATCAAAGATTGAGAGAGCATAAATTATATGGAAAACTCTCAAGTTGTACCTTCTTCAAGAAGAAAGTACAATATTTGGGTCACATAATTTTGCTGAAGGGATTTTGGTTGATCCAGTGAAGATAAAAGTTATGCTAGAATGGCCAGTGCCTAAGAATGTCCTAGAAGTTAGAAGTTATATGGGATTGGTTGGATATTACCATAATTTTGTCAAAAAAATTTCAAGGATAGCTTTTCCCATCATGCCCTATAAAAAAAGGGAAAGAAGTTTGAGTGGTACAAGAAATGTTAGGCAACATTTGACCAACTCAAAGAAAGATTGACTACAACACCAACACTAAAGGTACTAGATCTAGGTGGTAACTTTGTAGTTATTACAAATGCATCAGGAGAGGGTTTGGTTGGAATATTAATTCAAGATGGGAAATTCATAGCCTATAAGTCTAGGAAGTTGAAGCCCTATGAACAAAATTATGCTTCTCATGATTTAGAGTTAGCAACAATTCATGCATTACAAATGTGGAGGCATTATCTGTTGGGAAAACCATTTGAACTTAAGATCGATCACCATGGTCTCAAGTATTTGTTTACCCAACCTAATCTTAATGCAAGACAAAGAAGGTGGTTGGAGTTGATATCTTACTATGATTTCAACATCTATTATATCAAGGGAAAAGAGAATTGGGTTGTCGATGCCTTAAGTCATAGGAGACATATCGATCCTCAATGGAATCAATCCAAACTGACTTCAAGGTTCAAGTGTTGCGAGAATCTATGGTGACAAATTCTATGAACAAGAAAGCACTCACGAATGATCCAAAAGATTTAAGGTATGAAAGATATCGCCTTGAACCTAATGGATTATTAAGGTTTAAAGGGATAATTTATGTACCTACTTTTAGAGAACTGAGGAACTTGGTGTGGAAAGAAGTTCTCAATGCACCATATTCAGGACATCCAGGTGTAACTAATATGTTAGTCAATGCAAAACCATTATATTTTTGGAAGGATATGAAAGGGGATGCTGCAAGGTTTGAGAAAGTTGCTTCGAGTGCCAAAGAGTGAAAGCAGAGCATCATCATCCTATAGGTCTTTTGTATCCACATGAAGTTCTAGAAAGTAAGTGGCAATTCATTAGCATGGACTTTGTGCAAGGTCTCCCTATGTCAAGGAACAAGCACAATGCCATTCTAGTAGTGGTTGACAAGTTCACTAAGGTAGCACACTTTATACTAGGCAATTTGATCAATGGAGCTCCTATAATAACTTGAAAGCTTGTTCAAGAGATATTTAGATTGCATGGGATTCCTAAAAAGATTATTTTTGATAGGGATGCTCGTGTGACATTTAGGTTTTGGAAAACCTTGTTTTCTTCACTTGAAACTCAATTGAACATAATTTTTTCTTATCATCGAGAAAGGGATGGAAAAATTGAAAAGGTGAACCAAGTATTAAAAGACCTACTAAGGATGTATTGTGTGGATCAACAATACAAATGGGAAGATTACCTACCTTTGGTGGAGTTTGCATATAATAACTCCTATCATTATGTGATCTAGATGGCTCCATTTGAAGTATTATATGGCAAGAAGTGTTGAACTCCTGTAAGCTAGGATAAGTTGGAAGATAGTATAAGCCTTGGGCTAGAGATGTTATCGAAAATGGCGGAACAAGTTGGAATCATTAAGCAGAGATTAGAAGAAGATAATGATAGGAAAAAAAGTTATGTCGATTCTAAATGGGTACCTAGGAATTTTATAGTGGGCGATTAGGGTTTTGTTGTGAGTTAAACCTCACAATATTTCTATCAAGTTTGGAAATTCATCCAAAGCTCCATAATACATTGGAACTTTTGAGGTTCTTGAGGAAATCAACCCTGGGTGATCCCACAATACTGGATTAGAATTTTTGGCCAAACTGGACACTGAACTGATTTTTTCTAACTAAATCTTCACTTTTGGGCACCTATAGTGGCTTAACCGTGAGGAATTTGAAGATGATACAAATTAGTGATTTGTGACATTTTGTTTGTAGATTCTAAATATTTTTTTTCAAAATCTTTGGAATCAGATTGCACTTCTTTTTCCATCTCCTTTGAAAACTAGTTTTTTCAATAAACACCATTTCTAAGGAGTGATGCTCACCATATACAACATAATTTTTTTTCCATGAAGGATAAAATTCTAATTTTTTTGAATTTAGATTTGTAACTACGATATCTAGCGCTTTCATTTGGTTTCATAGTGTTTTATTGAATTTTTTTCCATAATCAAGTTTCGAATTCAAACCAATTACAATTCAGACGTAGGCAGACTATATACAACATAACATTTTTTGTATGTATCAAAATTCAATTTTTTTTGTTTGATCAAGGACTTCAATATCTAGTGCACTGATATTTTTCATTTTTTTTTTTATAATCTGCTATTTTCCCACGTGCAAAACAAAGAGCTTGATTTTCGGTGAAAAACCTATATTCACAAGAAATAAAAAATAATTATAATAAAAAAATTAAATTTATTTAAAATTATACTTTTTGGGAAGCTTATAATAAGGAATACATACTTTAAAAAATAAATTTAAATGAATTCATTTGATCCCCCAAAAGGTAAATCAAAAGTGGTTTTTTATCAACATTTTGATAGGTGTAAAGGAGACTCTGTTATAGGTATGGTTTAAAACTAGCGGGGTTCTATCCAAGGGGGGTTTGATCTAAGGTGGTTTGATAAAACCCTCTTCAATTGGAATCCTTTAAATGGAAATTTTCAAGGCTTAAATCATTATATTTTCTAAAAATATGTGATTTAAGCAAAAATCAGGATCTCTCAGAAATTGTAAACTAGTATTGTGGGATCACCCCCTATTGCGTATAGAATTTCCTTGCGACCAACTCTTGTCAGGATGAATTACATATTTCATTTCTCATATCTTAAAAATTATATACCAGGTGATAACCATTTTATTGATTGGAATGCTTTATAGGTTATACAGTACCTAGGGGTGGTAACAATCGAGCTGCTTAAGGTTCTTGGAACATGTAAGCTCCACTTACATAACCAAGAGGTTCTGCAATGCAAGGTCCAATGGGATCAGTATGTAGAATATTTTTCCACATGAGAAGACTATGCTGAAATGAAGCAGAAGTTTCCACAAGTCTTGCTAGATTTTGAAAATTCTTGAAAACAATGATGTTTTGTTTTGTGATGTGTGATTTATGCTATGGTCATATTGATACTTAAAAATCATCAGGGACGATGATTCAAAAAGGGGGTAATATGTTACACTCCATGTGTTATGAATTCATATATTTATAAAACACATTCACATTTACTAAAGCAATTTATTGTACAAGGTAATAGTAAATAGGTCTAATGGAAATATAATGAATGAATGTTTGATTCTATTTAATGTTTTATGATGATTTTGTGTATGAAATATATGGGAAGCATATTAATTTATTGATTTGGCTAACTAATTCTATGGTGAACTAAGCTTAATGTAGGAACAGGTTCAAGCCTCTAGAAGAGAGGGAAAGTATCACTCAGGAGAAGAACTTGGTATGGTAACCTTTAATTCAATCTTACTAGGCATTCGCTTACTTGCACCCTAGTTGGTCTTAGTTGAGTTAAGAGATTCAGGTAGATGGTAAGTGATCTTCAGTCTAGTGTTTTTTTATATTTATTTGTGATCTTGTTGTATGAATGTTTGAAATGAGGTATGTAATGAAGTCTTGATGTTAAGTGGAAATCCTTGTGTGTTTACTGTTATGCCAATGAGATATAGGCATAGAATGTATATATATGTATATATGTGTATTTCTATGGTAAAATCATACATATGATTGAATACATACATGGGTACTGTTGATCATTAAAGCTTGCGCTTCTTTGATAGTCTTATGGGAAATTCAGTGAGTGGGGGACTAATTTGTGCCTCACTAAATACCTCCAAGATTTTTATAGAAAGTCGGCTCTTCTTTGTGTTTTGGGGAAAGAGGTAGAAAGAAGTGTGAACAAAACATAAAAAGGGGTGATTCGCCAAAGCTTTTACAATGCTTCCAACCTCAAATTGTTTCTTATAACTGATATGATGGACAAAAATGCCACATACCCTTCATTGTTGAGAAGAGAACAAGCAACAAAGTCTTAGTGAAAGCACAATGTAGTTATTTAGATCTTCTCATGGGAAGCATCCATATAGGTCCATCAGATATAAGAATACTCTACCAATTAATAGAAATAAATTTTTTTTATAGAAAAACTCTTCTCTTTACAACATAATATGAAGAAAGACTAACTTTTATAAGGCAAAAGTCTAAAAGACATTGTCCAATTTCTGAAAGCTAGCATTCAACATAGAAGCTTTAACAACATGAAAATTAACAACCCATACTATCAAAGTAGGCTTAACAAAATGATTTAATCATGAAAGAAAGATAAATAAGAAACTTGAAAAAGAATATATCTTGCACAATTTCAGAGATTTCTCATAAATAGTTTAGACTTCAAATAGATGAATATAAAAAAAAAGGTCAGATGTCAATCCGATGATAGTTTAGACTTTAAAAATATAACATGCCAGAGAAATAACAATGTTCTATAACACCTTCTACTTCTGAAAAGAACAAATTCCTACTACATTTATCTTCAAAAGAAAACAACTCTTGAAACAAATTCTTCTAACTCTTAAAATAGGTTGCCACCTTTTGTTTATAGCCAACAAAAGAGAGCACTACCATAAAACATTTTGGAAACAGAAACTGCCATATACCCTATCCGGATAGCTAACAATCTAATCTTGGATCTTGATTAGATCACAACGATCTTTTCTCATTAAGTCCCAACTACAACATTAATGGTTCCTCAAATATTTAGCAAACATAGCTGTCAGAGAATTATGGATTGTAAAAATGCATCTTGAAAAAATATGATTGGTCAATATTGAGGTTGATGATGCCGATTCGAAGGCTCCACTCCAAAAGAAAAATCCACGCTACGTTCCTACAGGCTCCACTCCAAGGAATCGCTTCACAAAAACAAACAAATTGCTCAAAGAAAAATATGATGTATCAAGTGAGCAGGGACTTCTAGCGTTGTGAGAATGGCTTTAGAGAGAAACTCTACCTAGCTGACACGTGTCCCGACCCGCACCCGAAAGAAAAATGATAAAAAAAAAGTCATGTAGCCACCACATGGCGCATTGTGTGCTTTTGGGAGCAACTTTGTTTATTCAAACACTGATCAATCCGAAGCCAAAAAAAGAGCGAAGGGCTAAAGAAAACTCAAAAAAGACTAAGGAAAAAATTACTTTATAGTTCTGGCGACTCACAGGGGGCCTCCACTTGTGGAGGCATGAACCTAGAGCTCTCGAGCTTCCTGAAGTTTGAGGAAGGAAAAGTGCTAGAATTCCTAATCTAAATCAGTGGGTTGGATGAGAGTACAAAGAAACTCGAATGATTGATCCAATTCAAGAACCTCCTTAAAAGAAACTCCTCCCCACCTAGTTGAAACAACCCCGACATAGTAATAAAGCTGAGAAAGGGGAAGTATCTCCTTCTTGATTTCTTCGAAAGTGGGAGATGGGCCTATGCCTGAGAGTGTTGCGGAAGACATAACTTTGAGCATGATCGCATCCATGATTTTCTTGATTGATAACACTTCTCTAGCCAGTGAGATGAGGACGGGAAATCCTCTATCCAACAAAACTTGAAAGTCCCTCTCAATCTTCATGACCTTTCTATTCAATGCTACCTAATGCTCCTTGCTTTTCAATGCAACCTTGTGGCAGTTAATGAATTTGTTTTCTTTCCACGATGCAGCCTATCAATCAAAAATTCCTACATTCTTTAAAACTTCCTCAGAGGTCTTATATAACCTAGAGATCAAAGTCTCTGATTCCATGGACTTGGGAGAATATATGTGCAGAATTGGGTCAACTATCAAGTTGACCTTCTCATTTAATTCATGAGTATCCCTCAAGAATTGCATGACTAGCTTCAAGGTAGCAACTGACACTATAATCTTGTCCCAATGTGCTGAGATTAGTCTTTTTAGTATCAGGTGGATACCGAATCCCTCCATTGCTGCTAAATAATATCAAAGTTAAGTCTCTTTTTCTTTTATGCCCTCCAATTGACCTTTCTCTTGGGGGGTGTTAGCACAAGGTCTAAGTTCATTCTTTTGATATCTTCTTTACGAGTCTGCAAAATAGACTTGGTCTCCTATTTCTGTTGTTTTTCTCTTTCTACTTCCTCTTGGGCCTTCTGGAGGTTGTCGAAAATCTAAGCTCGGACACTATCCAATTCCTTCTGTGCATTCTCCTAGTTGCGTTGGTATTCTATAATTTTCTCATGTTTGGCGGAAACCTCTCCTTTTAACCTCTCTATCTTGGCATGAAGCTAGCTCTATTTATCTTGGGCCTCTTCCATCAATCTAATCGTTTCTCCCTCCTGACTCTGTAGTGGCCCTAGGTGGGCGATCTGCACATCCTTGCCTCTAATATTTTCCTATAGCCTACTCATCATGTCTTTTATATTGGCTAATTCCTCCTCATCTTTCCTTTGCCTTCTGTCTAGTTTCTCATAGTCAGCGTAGACCACCTTCTGAGTGGCCTTAGCCAGAACTATTTTGTCTTGCAGGAGAGTTTCACTAAAGTTGAGGCCTATGAATTTGATGTCATAATATTCTATCCACATTTCTCTAGCTAGCTTGGATGCTAAAGGCTTCATGGAAGTAATCCACAAGGAATTTTTTTCTTCATCAAAACTGGCTTCAATCTTCTTTGTGGTTGGTTGCACTACAACTTTCACTAGCATTTTTTGTTTTCTTTCATGTCAGTTCTCCGTCGTCACATCAAATGAGTTCAGAGACTCTGTGGAGTATCATTGCTTTGTTTAGCAAGATAAGCACCTAGAGGGAGACTGAAATAGGTAATAAAAGGGGGAGCCTTGGTTGTATGAGGTTGCAGAGAGGTGAAAGAGAGTGTTATCATGGAAAAAGGATGGATGCCATATGGAGATTGAAAAGGGGAAATTCTCGTCAGAGTGAAAGGGGAAGTGGGTGAAAATAAAGGAATTTCCCAAAGGTGGATAGGTTTGATGTAACATGGATGCTTCATTATTCTCAATGGGGCCCTTGATAGGGCAATCATAGAATCAATTGTGGCCATAGCGGATGACATTGGCTCAACACGTGGGGTTTCTTCACAAGGTTCACTATTGAATATGGCTAGGGATTCATTTAGGACCAATAGGTCAGAATTTGCTGATGGAGGGCTCTTTTCCACAAGTGGAGGTAGAGGAATGACCAAAGAAGTAGATGTAGAAAGAAGAGGGGGAGACAAACTTCCTGAGTTACCAAATCTGAATGTCCTGATAGAGCAGACTTTACTTCTTCTTCCCCTTTGGCTAGCTCACCGAATCCACATAGGGCTTGGACTCATCTCCTCTTCGTGTAGTCAAAATCAATAGATTTAGATCCTTTGGTGGCCAATGCTGCCAAAATTTGACCTTCGATAACCACAACAGACCTCTTTGAGGATCGTCGAGTCCCTTTTCCTTTTCCTTGGGCACTAATAGAGAAAGTGGCCTACAGATCCTCCTATCTCAACCCTTTTCCTTTGTCAGGTTGTTGGGTGTGGGAAGTGTAGAGAAGAAGCTCCTCCTATTCAATTTCTTGACTGGTCTCAGGGTTGCTATCCTCACTTCCGACCTCTTTATCATAAACTTCATCGAACCTTTCATCATGTGGCCAGACTTTCCCAAACAAGGTGCTAGTGTTCCCAAACTCTTATCAAAATCTCCAGAAATCCTCCTTTCTCTCTAACCATTCCAAGCACTTTAGTTGTGTACTAAGGGACTTTCCCATTGGGAGGCTCCTCTAGTATTCCACCATTTTGACATAAAATTCAAGCCATGGTGGTTTATTGAGTGGTATGAAGGCCAAATCAACATAGAATTCCGGCCTCTTTGAAGTGGTGTTCCTTCTTGATTCAAAATATTCCCACTCTTCATGCTTTAAGTTTGGGATATGATTTATCAAGTTGTAGTTCCATTTGTCACAAATGAGAACCAAGCCCAGATGTGCCAATTTTTTGGTAAACACCTCTTGATCCTTCCATTTTGACAGTGTTATTTGGTCATTGGCAATGGTGAGGGGAGTTGAGAAAAGTGTTTTCTTGTGCCTTCCAACACCATAGACGTTATCCACAAGGGTTAATTGGTGACATGCCTCCAAGGAAAAATCCCTATCTATTACAAATTTTGGGAGTTTGAAAGGCTCCTCCACAAAACCATGGGCTCTAATGAAAGTGAACTCATCTCCCAAAAGATAATCTATCAAGGTCTGCGAACTTATCAACCATTGTAAAACCTTAAAAGAAAAATGACTCGAAGGGTGTGGGAACAAGTTTACAAGTACTGGTGCCATGAAATAATCTACAAACCAATAATAATCCCATGTCTTTGAAAGCACATGGGTCCAGACCGAAATCGGCTGGTAGGACCCTCTTACATCATACCTAAATAGTGACAAGTATCATTCAAGAAATTCATAATTTTGGTGCAAAATTAAATGTACCACTTAGTACCATTATTTTCCAATTGTTCCAGCATTCTCTTAGCTATTGTCCTAGAAAAATCAAAATACTTTTGGCTCTTTTATTTCCTAAGCATAAAAGCCAAGCCCATCTGAAAAGAATAGACCTTTTCATCATCATTATAGTTGTAGATAGAGGTCAACATTGAGAAAAAATTATGTAGATCATTCTTGAATTTTCTATGCTTTAGAGGGAAGAGGAACTGACCTCCCTCCAACTTTTCTTTCATTTCTTTCTCATAAAATTGTAGCTTTTTATTTATGGTTACCCAAAAATCTTCCATCACTTCCTTTTCAAAGCTCATGACACCCCAGTTAGTAGGGATACATAACATATCCCAAATGCTGATGTGCTAACAGTAACCCTTATCTTGTTGCCAATTATAACCCCCGTTTTCTTGTCAAAATTCCTTGCACATGCATCCACTAGTTCTGTACATGGGTGTACAAGACGCAACATGAATTGTGGCAGACCACAATTTCAAAGCCATAGCACAAAACCTTCGGATATCCCATACTTGATCATTTTTTGCAACGCCCCTTCCTTGAGGCTTTTAGATTTTACCATCCTTGGGTCAAAAATATTGTCTGTGAAGTCTTGCACAAACTCTTTCTTAACAAGGTCACCTAAAACCTGAATCAATTTGGTGTGGGAAAAGTACCATTCCTCCACCGCCAGGGCATTAGCAAATGACTCCCTCCCAAAAATGTTGATGCAACCTAGTTTTCTAGGGGAAAACCCAGCCTGTCTCCCACAAGTTGATGCTTCTGCCATTGTTGAGCCAAAAATTTTGTAGAGAGCTTCTCCAAAGAAATGGTTACTTGCTACTTTTTGCAAAAGTTCACTTTTGGGTGCATTCAATTTTATTGTGTGCATGTAGTAAAGTGTTGCCACTATCAATGTCTTACTAAATTCTTCCAACAAGGAAAGACATGTGGGCTAGGGATTCGTCTCCCTCGAGAACACCAAATTCGTTGCGAGAATTTAATCAGTACATTCTCTTTGCTACCCTTTTTCACAAACAAGCTTGCACTATTGGAAGCATGCTTATCGTTGTGAGTAAATGCTCAAGCAATACAAGGTACTTTGACAAGACTTGAGTATTCAATTTTCTAGAGCTTAGCATGTTAAACAACATATTTTCCATAAATAAGAAGATTGATGCTGATGGCAGTAATGGACACATGGAGGTCATTGGTACATGAGGGCATTTACTCTGAACTCCCAAATTTATTTCTCAAGGCATGTTGTTAGATTCATCATATGATTTACCTCTTGTGCTATGATTTCTTTGACAATTTTTCCATTGCCGCTCGATGAGAGATGGGTTTTTCATTCATTGGGCTCCCCAATGCTATCTTTCTATAAATAGCTTTGCCACCCTAGCGAAATATTCACTCACTTTAGCTCTTCTAGTTTAGCAAGCCTTCCCTACTACATCTCGTTATGCTAACCTCTGTTGCTTTGTCATAATGTCAGTTGGCTTGGGTACTCCCATTCGACTTTTACCACAGAGGCTGCAATATGCCTTCGTGGGTGAGGTCACTAGTGACATAATTAAGTGTCTGGTAAAGAAGTGTGACTGCCTTTGTGTTGTTATGTTCATTTAGTAGTCGACCAAGACTATGTTGAAGATGAGAACTAATTGAGAAGAAACTCCAATGTTGTTTCTTGCTTTGTCACCTCCCTACTTGACTTGAACATTGCCAAGCCCTGGATAATTGAGGTGTGCCACCAGATGTTTGACTCTACAATGCTGGAAGGGTTCGGTGAAATCATGCAAGTGGCTATCCTTGCTATTGACATTCCGAGTGCCATGGACCTCTGCAGGCACGTTGATTATGGGGAAGACATGGCCTGGTTACCTCTCTTTATTGACTTCTGCACCATGTACCTTGAGAGACATCATTCATCATCTTGGCTTGCGACCACCTACCTACTATAGGAGTATGGCATGTAACGTGTTCCTAGGATAGAATGGAAAAAAAACTTTGAGTTCTTGGTATATAGCCGCGGAAACAAGAACTGATGTCCATGCCATGTTGAGCCTATGTGTGTTGTGTGTTTGAACCCCCCTTTTCACCTTAACAAAGAAGAAGAAGAAGAACCCAATGAAGGGCTACTTCAACTGCTTTTCAATGGCTAGAGGCTTTAGCTTTATTGTTTTTTGCTAGTTGCCTCCCTTTTTCCCTTTTTGCTTTGCAACTCTTTTTGGGTTTTCCCGAGAGAGCTTCATGCTTTAATACGAGCCTCGATTTTGTATTACATTGTAAATTTTCAATGAATATAATATATACAATATGTTTCTACTTCTTTTGTGCTATTCTCATGGCTTATTAGCAAAAAAAACATTTTTACAAAAAAAATTACATTGGTACATAACTGTGAAATTTTTTAGAACCTGCATACCTTAATGAAATAATTTTAGATGAATATCATTAATCGGTATGTCCAGAATGTTACTATCCATATCTTCTAGCTCATAGGCATTATTTTCTTTGCATGTATGAATGCGGAAGGGACTCCATAGCACTTCAAATTTCATATGTGGACCTAGTTTTGCACTGTGCTCATCATATTTTAATACCAGGCTTCCCTCCTGAAACTCTAGGCTAGAGGCCTTTTTGTCAAACCATCGTTTGACTACTTGTTGGTGCCCAATCATGGTTTCATATGCCTTTTCTATCATTTCCTCAAGATTCAGGAGTTCTACCAACTTGACCTCCATTTCGTTGTTTTCTTCGACTTCTAAAGCCTTGATCAGTTGTAATGCCGAGATTTCTATACAAACAGGTAGCACTACCCCATTTCCATATAATAATTCATATGGGGCGGTCTTTAAGATTTGTTTGTGCATGATCTTGTTGGCCCCTAGAGTGGCCTGCAGATGCTTATGCCATTCCCTTTGTCATTCTGACTCGATGCATTTGATTAGCCTAATGAGGTTCTTGTTGGTCAACTCCGCCAATCCATTTCCCTATGGGTAATAATTTGATGAAGTCTTCAGGTAGACCCCATATTTGAGAGAAAAGTCAGACATTCTAGAACCCACAAAATCTCATGCATTATCAGATATGATGGTTTTTGGTGAACCAAATCTTGCTACCAACTCTTCAAGGAAACTTACAATCTCGCTTTCCATAGCATTTTTTAGGGCGACGACCTTTGTCCATCTTGTGAAGTAGTTAGTTGTCGTAAGTATCCACTTGTGGCTAACATTAGAAATAGGGTTTATCATTTTGACAAAATCTAGACCCCATTGGGCAAAAGGCTCCTCGGTGACAATTAGACTTAGTTGCATAGCATAATTCTTCCTCTTGCTGACAAAATATTGACATTAAGTACATTTTCTCACCAGATGGTGTGCTTCAATCAACATTGACGGCCAGTAGTATCCTACCCGCATTATTTTAGGGCTATGGTTTTGGCAGAGAAATATCCACCTTCGAGATTGTTGTGGAATTAGTTCAAAACTCTTTCCACTTGGGGCTTATCTAAGCATCGGAGTAGGATATCGTCGTAATTCCTTTTGAAAAAAATCCCATCAATTAGTGCATACATGGCACCCTGTAGTTGGTAGTAATGCCTTTTTTGTTACGAAATGTTGGTCATACATTTCCCTTCTTGCATATATTTCTTTCGATCTACCACCCATAATTCATTGGACTCGAATTAGTTTGTGTAGGCCTGATTGGTTTCTCCTTCTGCCAAGGAGCTTAGTTCTTGCGCAAGGTATTCGCAAAGACCTCTTCCTCGAACTAGCTTGGTTGGCCTAATGTTGACATCATACTCTAGGATCTTGGTGATCTAGTTGGTCCTCTTCTCGGTTATTTCCCCTTCAGTGATATACTTCCGCACACTAGGATGAGCGACAAGAATAGTGATTTTGTTGGCCAATACCAGGTGTCAGAATTTCTTAAGGCTTTTAACAATAGCAAAGGCCTTTTTTCCTAAAAAGTTGTACCTAACTTCATATCCTCTGAGGGTCCTTAAGTAAAATGTGATTAGATGCTCTCTAAAATTGTCTTCTTCCTTCTGAGTGAGTACCAAAGCTATGCTGTGGGCCGTTGTAGATGTAAAGCATGAAATTTTTGGAAAATTTCAGATTAACTAACACTGAGGCCGTGGAGATGGTTTCCTTTATCTTCTTGAAAGCCTTCTTTCCTTCAAGAATCCATCTGAAGACTACACTCTTCTTTAACATTAGCGTGATAGGCCTTGCAATTCCCACAATGTCTGAAATGCATCGGCTGATGAAATTAATCTTCCCTAAGAAAGACTGTAGCCTGTTTTGGTTAATTGGCAAAGGCAGCTCCATTATAGATTTCACCCTCTCGGGGTCTATTGCTATTCCCTCCTTTGATACTAAAAAGCCGAGTAATTTACCTTGGGATACTTTGAAGACACACTTCTTGGGTTTAATGAAATCATGAACTATTGGCATCTCTAGAAGACCTTCTCTAGATGATCAAAGTGGTCATCCCTCAATTTTGAAAAAATTGTTAAGTCGTCCACATATATTAGAATGATCTGATTAATTAACCCTTTGAAAGTGATGTCCATCGCATGCTTGAAGGTTGCACTAGCTTTGGAGAGCCCAAAGTAAGTCTTTGCATATGTGAATGTTCCCCACTTGGTAGTGAATGTTATTTTATATTAGTATTCCTTCTTTACATAGACCTAGTTATAACCCAAAAAACCATCAAGAAATGAGAACATCTTTGTTCCGGCCATAGTCTGCAAGATCTACTCCATTGAAGGTAAGGGGTAGTGATCTTTTAGTGAAGCTTTGTTCAAATCCCTAAAATCTATACAGAGCTGAATGTCGCCATTCTTCTTTTGTACCAGTACGAGATTTGATACCCAAGTGGAATGCTTGATCTGGTATATGATCCTGGACTCGATCAATTTAGTGAGCTCTTGTGCCATCAATGCTTCGACTTTTGGAAGTACTAGCATTTGCTTCTATCAAACAAATTTTGATCCTTCGATCAAGTCAATAGTATGCTAAATTATGCTTGGATTGTACCCCTTAAGATCATCATAGGTCCAAGCTACGACCCTGTCATATTTAGAATACAACCCCTTGAGTCTTTCTTTGTCCTTTTGTGAAACATCCCTTTCGACTTTCAATTTTCTGTCATTTCTGACATTGAACTCTTCATAGTCTTTCTCATTGGTAGTGAATCTTTGTTTACTATTTCTAGCATCCTCACAATCGAAAAGATTCTCAAGTGAAATCAAACCTTAAGGAAGCTTGTTACCTTTTAACTAGATCACTTGGCCCTCTAAAGTCTTTGCCACTTTCATTTGTGAATGGTCAAACAATTTTCCTTAGTTCTATAGAAAGGAGGTGTTGATGGTGTTTTCTGCACAGCAACAACTCAGACAGAATGCAATATCCTATCTCTCTTGAAAGGTTATTTTCAACAATAAATTACTGAAAATTACCCCAAGGTCTCTCGGGTGTCAGGTCATGACAATGCATAAACAACTCATATAATATGTGAAAATGCTGGTAATCACAAGGGGCCTTACAAATGAACAATGCTGGAAGTGAATTTTCATCAGATGCAACAATATAGTGATGCTTTCAATCCTAAAACTAACCCAGATTCAAAATAAACAGCAAAAGAGATAAGGGTTTAGAGAAATTCTATTCTATTCTAACTCTTAAGATTAACAATGCAAATGATAAACACTTGAAATGGACCAATCCCAACGAAACCAATCTCTGCTTGATCAAGATAAATCTACAATCTTACAGAAACAGTGCAATCTTCTAAGGTTTTAAAGATTTTCAGATTATGAATATTCACCCAAGACAACCCAATTGCAGTTGAAATGAATAAATCTCCATAATTGAACCAAGCACAATGAATATAAAGGTCCAGGCTAACTTTACAAAATAACTAACCATCAGCTAGCTGTAAAAAGTATGGACCAGGGATTGCTGCAAACACTTCAAACATTAAATCATAAACATCATTGAATCGGATTTAAATATAAATCTAACAACCTTGAGCAATCTGAAAGATAGAATCATAAGAACCATGCAAGATAAGTCAACACAAAAGAGATCACCAGAAAATCACAATGCTTTCAATTGTATTGAATCACCAAACTCCAGCAACAATTCATATGTTCTATTACATCACTTGCTCAGAAATTGGCTAGCTTCTACCTCTACTCTACTGCTAAATCTGCTCTCTATCAAATCTTCTCCCAATCTCTCTCCCCCTTACAAATGAGGCACAAATGCCATTTATAGAGAACCTCCAAACATGTCGGCCTAAACAGATTTTACAATAATAACTGGCCCCAAAATAGGTCGGCCTAATTAGATTTTACAATAATAACTGGCCTCAAAACAGGTCAGCCAGGAGAATTTCAAAATAGGACAAGATTTGCATTAAATGCATGAATATTATCCATGTCGGCCCATGATCTCCAGCAAGATCAGATTCGCGTGTCTTCCAGAAAGTTCTCCAGCTGTAGACAATTTTGGCATGGATTCTTAGGCAGGTCCCACTTTGAAAATTTAAATTGGACATTTCCAGATTTCCCTCTTATGGCATGAATCCATATGCAAGTCCCCCTTTTAATATTTGTTTAGTCCTGAAAAATAGATATCATCATTAATATCCCACATGTCAAATTAAATTTGAATAAAATTTTGACCTTTACTTACATTTTTATAAGGAAACTTTCATTTTTTCCATTTTTGGAAATTTTTATTTTCAATTTTTTTTATCTCAAGAAATTTTCATTTTAGGATCATTTTTTAAAAATTTCCATTTTTGAAAAAATAATCATTTTCGGAAAAATTTCCATTTCGGGAAACCACCGGGAAAAATCCACGAAAATCCAGGTCAGGCGGACTCCAGACCAGAATCCGGAAAAAAAGCCAAACAGGATTCTACCGAATAAGGCAAAAATTTCAACAATAGATCATCAAAACGAACCAAGAATGCGCGAAACATCGTGTAATATATCAAATTAAGCATGGGGTGTTGAGCATTTATCATCAAATTCATCAATTTAATCCAGTATTTCAATTTGCACAAAGCCTGGCAGAAAATCCGAAAAAATCTAGGTGGGCCGGATTTTTGCGGATGGCATAAAATTCCGGACCTTTGGCACATACCCGGAAAACTGAAGAAATCCAGGAAAATCTGGGTCAGGTGGAAAATCCTGGACTCAGGCAAAAATCCAGAAAACTGAAGAAATCCGAGAAAATCCGGGTCGGGCCAAAAAAATCGGACTGGACCAAAAAACGGATTTTTGCACAGAGCCGGACTTTGAGCAGACTCCGGGAAAATTAGGATGGACCGGAAAATCCCGGATTGGGGTAAAAACCCGGATTTTGCTCAGAACTTAGTTTTTTCAAAGGGAAACCTGGGGAACTCACTTGGGGCAAGATGAACATCTAAGGACCTCCAAGGGAAATGAAATCAATAAAATTAAGGGGCCAAAAGACACCAAAAGTCAAAGCAAAAAGAGGGTCCCTACTTTCAGTGGGGCGTGTGTGCAAAACTGCACAACATGAGGCAATTTAAATATCATCCTCAAAGACCTACCAACTTTGGTTATTGTTTGGGATTGATGGTTGGACCATGATTTGTACTGCATTTTGCTTTGTTGTTAAGTCAAGAATTGGCTCAAATTGTGAACCAGTCAAAGCCATCCAATTGATGACACTATTTTGAGATCGGGGAATGACTTGTATATTAAAAGCTTTAAATATTTCAGTCAGATCCCATATTCAATGTCTGTAGAACTTCATTCTTACATTTCTGGTAGCTGCCTGCCCATGGATTTGGCTTACGACCAACTTTGAATCTCTAAATGCTTGCACTCTTCTCATGCCCATCCATTCGGAAAGACAGAAACCATGGACCAAAGATTCATATTAGGCATCATTATTCAAGCATGGGAACTAGAAATGGAAAGCTTTAAGGGTTTCCACTCTGGTCAGGGATAGTAGTTGGATGCTTGCGCGAGAGCCAAATTTGCATTTGGCACCATCAAAATACAATGTCCATAGACTATTATCACTCAAACCACTAGGCTCTTCTTGTCCCTTTACCAATTTAGGGAAGACTTGGTTGTCATCAAAGATCACATAAGTGCCTAATCCAGTGGCATGGTCCAAAACGAGTTGGAGTCAATGAACTGATTGAGGACCTCTTCTTCATGGGTTCGCTCACTCGTGTCCTCCTTGTCTTCTAACATTTTGACACAATATGTCTCTCCTTTTGAGAAAGAAGTGTGCACCACTTTGAAACATAAAACTGCATTATTTTCTATATGTTCTGGGTGTAAGGATTCAGACAAGATTCTCATCTTTGCCCCATGCTTGGTTCACAATATCAAGTGGGACCAATCGAGTGCTAAGTATCTGCTAAGCTTTGTTGTGAAGTATCTTGAAAGGCACATCCCAAACACTGGGGGGATGTCTATCACAACCACCTCTTGTGTGAATGTTTGGCTTGGGCATGAGAAGAGGGTCAAAGATAGATCTTTGATAGGACCAACGATCAAAACCTTCTTCCTGTCTAGTTGCATAACCCCTTTCTCAAGAGGCTCATACTTGAGTTTCAAAGCATCTACTACTTGTTTAGGCATGACTATCATACTAGCTCCTAAATCGATCATATTATTGTGTAGGAGTTTATCCCCAACAATTAGTGTTAAAAAGAAAGGTGTGAGTTTTGGCTTGCCTACCTCTTTCTTTTTTTGACTGTTTGCCATGTTTACATATGTCAATGCTCTTGAAGATTGAGGATCCAATGTGGGCTATTTATCTTTAACTTGATTGCACGATGGAATTACATCCATCCGCGATACTTGTCATCCCTCTTTTAATGCCTTTTGGAGCAATGCCTTATGCTCTTGAATTGATATCACATCCCACAAAGATACATTAGTGGGAACCTTCTTCAACTGCTCAACCACATTGAGTGTTTCGACTAGAGGAACTTTGGGTTTGAAACAGTGGTATCTCCTTCATCTTTAAACTAGGTAGATTTGATGCAGGTGCACTTGGTTCTTTTTTCGTCTCCTCTGTTGGCAATGATGGGGCTTGTGACTATTGGATGGGTTGGGCCTATGTAGTTTTCTTTTCTTGTGGCTGTAACTAGGGACATTGTGGAACTTGTGGCATGTACTCTCTAGTGAACCTTCTTTTGGGTCTTGTATTATAGTCTAATTGTACTTGTGGAGCACTAGTTGTTAGAGCCATGTTACCATTTTTTCACTCATAAGCTCAAACAGGTAGAATTGCTTAAAGATTTCATGTTAATGAGGTACATTTTTAAAAAAAATTCTTCATACATTCAATTGTATAAACAGAAAAATAAGAAAATATTACAAAGGTTGTAACAGATTATTTCATTTATATAGGTGCATATAACAGAGAAAAGTAGTCTTTGTAGAATAGAATAGAAGACTTTTAATGTCCACAAGACCAAAAGAAGGCCTATGGGATAGTGACCCCTGCTATTTTAGCATTGTGAAGTGTTGTTCTCCTGCCATTAATTTTGATAATGAGTTCTCCCATTCTGCCCAGCCATTCCATGCTAAATAAATCTTGAAAATTTGCAGCTGTTAACTTGCCTGTGTAGCTTCTTCTGCTGTCACTGTAAGCTTTACAATCTAGGATAAAATGTATTTTAGTTTCCACTTTCCCATTTGCACAAAAGATACAAACCCTCTCTTCCCAAACTTCTTTTGTCCTTTTCCATCTCCCCATTTCACACTGAAGACGATGTGAGTTAGTCCTCAATTGTGCAATGAGAATCTTTGATTTCCATGGAATATTTGCCTCTATATATGCTTTTTGTTGATGGTCCAAATTGGTATTAAATTCTTCTAAATAATATTTCTTCTTTCTCCCAACCGCTCTTGTCCACATAGCCTTGCAAAAATTTTCAACCACATATAACTTTAATTCCTTGCTATTATTAGAGCACTCGATGTGATCTATATACGGATCTAGACTAGATTGCAGTATTAAATGCTTAATTTCAACAACTTTGTGGAATTACTAATTCATGCATACATTATCATAATTATGCATTAAAAACTAAAACTTAAAGTGACAAATAAGAACATGAGAGAGGAGAGAAGAAGTGCAAAAAAATTGGTAACGGAGTTCATCACGAACGTGACTATGTCTCTGGGTCCACTCCAATAGAGAGACCGATCTGATTAACTCCCAAAATCAATTACAAAAGCACCACAACCATTCTTTAAGCACTTCGGCAGCATAACAGCGCTCTGACGTACAAGAATGGCTCAAAGAATCTCCACAAGACCTCTCTTTCGTCACCTCAGCTTCAAGACTTCATCACCTAAAAAAAAATTGATTAGCTCCTAAGAGCATACCCCCTTTCTTTTATACATACAATTAGCCTAATTAGGCCTAAAAAATGAAATAAATGACTAACTCCCCTTCAACAATTCGTATACTGAATCACTTGTCTTCTATGGCCTTTTGGTTTAGGAAGTTGAAGTGGGTTGTGTTTGTTTTTGGCCTTATAGGCCTTTTTGGTCAAGCTCGGCCAACAAATATTTAACAAAACAAAACAGACTCAATACATATTTAAGCGATGGTTGATGGTCTATCGGTGCATGCACATTTTTTGAGCCGGGCGGTTGGGGGTTCAACCCACGCCGGCCACGCTTTAACCCGAATGCCCGATATTTTAAACAATAAAACAAAACAGTCGTTATTTCTTATTGACTGGCGCTTGCTCGGTGCAACGGTTAAATGGCTGAGTGTGGTGGACGAGGTGTCAGGTTCGAGCCTGACAAAACATTTTTTTGAAACACACAAACCGACTTTGGCCGACAGTGGAGGAGCAATGAAGACAGAGCCACGTGTAGAGACATCATTCACTGTCGAAACCACCTATGTGCCGATGTGTATGCCGACCACTCCCACGTGGCAGAATGCTATTCCTGGTCGACGCTGACATGGATAGTGACTCTTCCTGGCACATGTCCAACATTGGTTCGCTGTCGACGACACATCATCACTGACCTGTCCGCCACCTGTGCGATGACTCATCTGGTATGCTGACTGTACTACCAACTGTACCTGCCACATCGATGTACGAATGACACATGTCACCACCCAATTGGCTCTGTACGGATGACTCAACTGCCATGTGTTTCATTCAAATTTGTACATGTGGATTCCGTACAGTACAGACTATTGATGACGTCAGCATCCGTACGGTCAAAGGTCAATCTCCTCTCTGAACTTTGACTACCGATAACTCTCGCATACGATGCCGTATTTTGATGAAACGAGATGCATTGGAAAGCTTGTGATGTGCTCTTCATGATGATGCCAACTTCAACAACTTTTGATGATGTCATTTTTTTCACTTCCTGGATGCCACCTGACCCCATTTTGACCCAAGGTTTGACTGGCCATAACTTGCACAAACCGACTCCTTTTCACTCCATTCGAGTTGTGTTGGAATCAGGACGTCAAGCTCTTTCTGATGGTGCTGATTTTGGAGAAAAATGAGACACTTCAATTTTCACTAAAATTATCCATCGGATCACGCTGAAATGAATGTTCCACTTGTTCATCCACTTACAATTTTGTTTCATCCATGCCTTTTTTCTCGGCCCTAAGACACATCTAAAAATAGCATTTGTCCATCAATGAGCTTCCATCTACTCAGCCTTTTTCAAATATCTCAAAAGACTCACCATAGTGCTGGCCTCAATAGGAATTCCCCCCGTTTCAACAAGAAGTATCTCATAAGGAATTGAAGCTTTTAGTTTGAATTTGCTTGTGATCAAATGCTTTTGAATTCTCTCTATTTGTGCCCACTTGATGTTAGAAGTGTTGCTAGCCCAAATTTCACATCTATAGAGGACCACCGATTTAACTAACAGCCCAAACAATATTTGAATAGTTTTCCAATCCCATAGCTCTGCCTCTCTACACCTATTTTGGAGAGAAAAAAGGGCTCTCCACCCTCCCAAGGTTCTTTTCCTTCAGCAAGTTTCCCAACATAGCTTGTTGTTAAAGTCAATTCCCAGGTATTTATACTCTGTTACTTCTTCTAGGATACTTCCTTCGAAATAAAAGTCGAACTGATTTTTTTTCTTCTTCTTAGAGAAAACCATGATCTTGGTCTTACTAATGTTAACTTGCATACCAATATCCTTGCAAAAATTCTCAAGTGTAGCCAAATGTGCTTGCAACCCTTGAACAGACCTAGCAATCAAAATAAGATCATTTGCATATAAAAGAATCTTTACAATATCTCTCCTAAAGGAACCCCTTCTCCACCCTCCAAATTCAACCACTCCTCAAGTTTATCTATATATAGGCCAAAGAGTGTAGGAGAAAGAGGGCAGCCTTGTTTAACCCCAATATCATTCCTAAAGCTTTCCGAAGTACCTGCCTAAGTTCTGATTTTTACTCGAACTTCTTCATAAAGCCTATGGACAACAGCTCTAAAATGATCAGGAATGCCAAGATCCTTCATTCTATCCCACAAATTTTTCCTAGGCACTGTTTCAAATGCCTTCCTGAAGTCCACCAAACAAAAAAAGGCTTCCTCTTTCTCATCCCAAATCTTTTCAATGATATGCCTTAAAGTGATGCCATGATCGATTGTTGAGTGTTTTGGCCTAAATCCCACTTGCCCCTTTGCTCTCTTATTTTTAATTTCTTCCGATTTGCTGATTTTGTGCTCAATCATGCTGCCAAACAAGTTTGCAAAAAATGGATTGATCATGATGGTATGATAGTTAGATGGGTTGTTGGCATCCCCACTCTTGAATAGGGGTATGGCTAAGTTGGTTATCCAATCTTTTGGAAACCCAAACTGAATGATGTTGTTAAACATATGCATAATGTGAGGAGCAATGATTTCCACCCCCCACTTTAGATACTCCACTTGAAGCTCAACCATGTCTCTTGCCTTGCCTATCCTCAACTTTTTGATACCTTCTTTAACTTCTTGCAAAGTGAAAAGCTTTGTTGTTGTGTTTACTCTTGGAGGCTCTTCATTCCCTACATCTTGTTCATACAAGTGTTTTGCATATTCAAATCATTGAGCTAAGGTGATGTTATTCTTTGTTTCCTCCTTTGTTTGAAGCTCTTTCCAAAAGAGCTTTGGGTTGTTCTTACCAAGATATAACAATTCTTCCCGTCTAGTGCTCATGAAACCTATTTTTTTAACTTTTACTATTTTCTTGTATAGTCTTGTGTTTTCCTTTTTCTTACCTAACAGCTTGCTTGTTTTCCTTGCAACTTTGCATTCCTCATCAAACCATGCATTTTCTGAAAATTGACTTATTTTTTTCCTCTTATTCTTTTCCCTTTTGTAGCCATCAAGAGCCTCTTGAATTTTATGCGTTAACTGATGAATTTTTAAACCTTGCAGCTGATCCCTTTCTTATTGCATTAACTGCTTTAAAGTTTTCACAAATATGTTACAATTTTCTTGTGTTAATAGAATTCTGCCCTTTTTTTCTGTTTGATGGGTAGGTTGTCCCTGTATCATAGATTGATAGCTTTTAGGCCAAGACAACAAAAGGCAAACATAATTATGATCAGACTTTAAGTCTTCCACAGGTTCCTCAACAACAACTTTCATTATTTTGCAAACAAGGCTTTGTGAGAAAATAACATAATCAACAACGCTTTCCCCATTATATGTTTTGCATGTGAAATTACCAGAATTCATCCAATGGCCCATTCCATTACAAATTATTAGATAAAAAATGCCACAGAAATCAAGTAACTCTTCACCAAAATGGTTGATGATCCCACTATCCTCTGAATACCTTGCCCAATGTTGATTATCTTTTTCTATTAACCAAAGAGGATTGTTATCTTCTTTGTTGCACAAGCTACACGCTTGTTCATTTCCCATCCTTGCATTGAATTCACCTACTAGAAGAACTTCTCCTTGCTACGAGAAAGAGAAAATATCTTTTTTGAGAGCTGCATATGGGTCCTTACCATCTAGGCCATTCTTTTTATACATTTTTGACCCTTGCGGGGAAAAGTAACATGCTGCAACTATGATAAGTTCATTATTTTATGACATTTTAAACCATATATACTGCTTATTTTGGTCTATTTTTTCTAGCTGGATGTTTTTTCCCCAAGCTTCTTTTATTAGGACCAAAATACTACCATACCGCTTGCCATTACCAGTTGCCTCATTCCAAACTGCAAATTTCGTAAAACCTTCAAAAATAGGTGACTTGCAACCCTCATGCTCATGTGTTTCTACAAGACATATAATGTCTTTCCCATCAGCAATCGGCCCTAACCCAGGTCCTCTCCTCCACAGATAGCCTCTACAATTCCAGCACACTAAATCTAGTTTTTCCTTGGGGGGGCCTAATTGCTATCTACCTTGGGACCAAAGACTCACCACTAAAGTATTAGATTTTTTCAACCATTTTTGTTGTGTTTCATTTGTTGTTGCCATTGTTTTCCTTGCATCTCCTTTGTTATACCCTTGCTGCATTGTGTTATTTTGTGACAAAGGATTGATAATGATTTCTTTACCCTTATAGAACCATGCCCTTTTACCTTCTCCTCTTGCTGCTCTTATTTTGGACAGCTCCTCTCTTCTCATTGCCCCTTGCATGATAGTTAAATCTTCATCTAAGAAGAAATAGGAGCCCTTCAATAGCCTCTTTTGACTTAATAGCTAGTGTTTTTCTTCTTCATTTTTCAAGGTAACTTTAATGGGCCTCCAACTCTCTTCTCTTAACCTTCCAACCCTTTTCGCTTGCAAAATCTGACCCCTCCATTGCAACATGTCCTTCAAAAATTCGCTTGAAAGATTGTAGGTATTCTCATTCATGCCATAATCCTTTACTCCTTTAATGAATATGTTTTTTTCCCTTTCCTGCCTTTCTCTAATCTCCTTTGCTTGTTCTTTGTTTGCTTTGCCCATTGCTTTTGCTAACCCGTCTGATGGAATTTTAACTACTTGAGTCCATGAATTGATGCCCTTTGAGCTGATTTCCCTACCACTTTCTTTTTTCTTCAAAATTTGATCACTTGCTTGTTTCAAAGGCTGAGCCTCGTTATTTTTCCTTTCTAAACCTATCACCTTTGAAATTGTTTGTATTGTTTGTTGCAATGATAGCCATTCCTGCTTCATACTCTGCCATTCTAGTTGCCCTATTTTTAAGACTTTTGTAATGCTGCCACCTGCTCTTTTAGCAGCCTATTTTCCTCCATTAGAGTTTGGTTAACCACCATACATCCATTGACCTTATGTTCAGTTTCTTGGTCCTTTACTTCTAGTAGCTCCACCCGGTTTTTAACATTTAATAGCTCTTGCACATATAAATGTGCAGACTAGGAAAGAGGAGTTGAGATGGGGCTATAAACACCATCTCCATCACCTGTGTCTTTATTAGCTTGCACCCCTATTTTTTTTGCCATAATCCTTACTTTTTGAGTTTTTGTGCCTTGTGTGTTAGTTGTAACCTTCCCTTTTTGCACTTGCTTTCTTTTTGTGTGTTCCATTTTTACCCTAGATATTCTCTATTTTAGAATGCCTTTATATTGTTTTGCATTCACCCACACCCATTTTCTAGTTTTATTTGAAAGAGCAATTTTCATATTCCCAAAAAAGATTGATTTCCCTCCACCCAAGGTTTCATTTTCAATGTGTGTTGCTTGCGTATTATCCATTGGAATGCAATTTTTTGTAAAACAATGACAGCAAAAGGAGAGGAAACCCTATTTTAAAATGGAAATGGGACAAAAAAAAACTCCTTGTAGCCACTGACCTGACCCACAAAGCCTTTGTATAAAGTAGCTGGACCCACTGCCTGCACAGGGAAAGCTCTAGAAAAAGTCGACAAAAGTTGGGGACCCACGAATCACCCATAGTGCCTGACAAAAATAGAAAGCTCCTTCCTTCTGTCAGCCATTGCCTATCTGTGAAAGCAGGAGCCAGAAACCTCACCTCCTGTGTTTGAAAATGCCTTGAAAATCCATTGTCTCACACAAGCCATGAGATTAAATTTTGCTTATTCAATACAAATTAAAAAAAAAAGCATATACATGAATAAGTAATGGAAATAAATGAAGGAACATAGGATAAGGGTAACCAGTCATTGCCTAAATGACTGGTCTATTATGGTTTGTTGTAGGTTTTCTTGTTTCTTCTTTTTCTTTCGCTCCTGTCCCTACAAGAGATGAGAAAATAGGCTAGAGCAACACTCTAAGCAATGGCTAATTACATTCATCATATGCACATTCATCTTATACATGTATAAACTGTTCTTCAAGATGCATAAAATCAGTCATGCATGCCTTAGATATACTAGAAAAGTTACCAAACCATCTAATGCATCTAGGGTATGCATTTGTTTCTAACATTGTTTTTGTCAAACAAATACAAGAGATGTTTGTTGCTGATTGTCAAGTTTACGATATGAGTGGGGTAAAATGTGGCTCCCACAAGTGTTGAGCCTAGCTCATAGTAATGAAATACTCACAGTATAAGCAATTAAAGCCAATATGTCATCTTTTCAAAGATAGTGAACAGGAATACATGCCAAATTCATGGAGCATTACTTTAGAGAGCTACAAAAGTTAAGAACAACAGTGATAGCAGCAAAGCATTCATGAAATTAATATGGATTTTTACAAAGTTCCTAAAAATGGTTTCTTGTTCAAGAAATGGTTGCATCACTAAGATATATTTTCAGGCAAAATCAAGTTTGTTCTCTATTCAAGAGAGGGATCGTTTGATTTGAAGAATAAATCAATCAACAGTGTTTCAATTTGACTTCAAGTATTTACCAATCATTATTTAATCATTTGCTACAACTGTTAAGAGTATTACATTATTACAAATCGAGAATCAAATCATATTAGCCATCAAAAGCTTAGTTAAATGCATTACTTTTAGATTCAAAAGAATAGCCTTATGATTTCTAGAATCTTTGTCAAAGAAGCCACAAATTTATGAAGATTTCTACATATATTGTTAAACACAGCTAAAATTAAATACCCATTTTTCAGAAAAGATTCAATGTTGAAAAAGCCAAGTGAGGGTTTGATAATGGCGTCCAAGTTGTTGGAACTGTAAAAATTTGGTGATTTTACATGTTGTCTACATTCATATTTTTCCAATTGAGTCCTACCTTGAATATATTTCCCTCTCTTCATGCATATTTTCTTCATATTTGCCCATGTTGCTCCATATGTTTCATTGAGTCATGCATAATTCATATATGGGTCTCAGCGTGACATATTGGGGTCTTCTCGATCCGTTTTTCTGCTTGCAAATGTCTGTGTTTCCTATCGGCAAGATGTTTCTTATGTCATGGCGATTTGATTTTCACTCACAGGCACCGTTCGGCAAGACTTTCATGTAGTCCCGGCGACAGAGGATGATTCTATTCAGGAAGAGTTATCAATTTTTTATGAAAGGTCATAACGAGTCTTTCTTGTCTCACTGAATGACACAAATGTGGACTCACTTTGGCCTAATGGGTTGTTTTCAGTGTAAGGTTATAGCGATATCTTATTGTCTCACCGACCAACGATAGATGAATTGACCTTATTGACAAGAGTTAAAAGGGTTCGGTGAAATCATATAGCGATATTTGTATGTCTTTCTGACTTGACACAAATGGTTATATTGATATGACTTACTGACATTCGGAAAGAGGTCTTAGCGACTTTGCTGGGTCTCACCAATAAAAGACAAAGAAGCCTCTATCGGTATGAAAGTAATATTGTCTTGGCGAACGGGTGTGAGCTCGGGATAACAAGGAGAATTCTATATAATGTCTCCCGAATAGTTGAGGGTCATAGCAACACACAAGGTGAACAAAGGGCTTTCGGTATGACTTAGCGGACTCTTTGGGACCTCTCCCCAATTTTGATTTGTCTTGGCGATAGCAAATGATGGGCACTCATCGGTGAGAAAATCCTAATGTCACAGTGACATACTTGATAGATGAAGACTTACGGTGAAATGAAGTGTGATATACATAATGTCTCTCCTATATTCAAGGGTTATGGCGACATCGAATAAAACACAAAGGGACAAAATGATGCCTTTTGACTTCGGCATAACAAACAGGGTCACGACAATTCAACAACCACATGATGATTAACAATTTAGTTGCCTTCGACATACTTGCAAAAATGTCTTAGCGACTGTTTGGTGATTATAAACAAAGATTTGAGCACTATGGCTGACATAAGAACTGCTAAATGTTGTTGAAGGCTGACATGTGAAATGCACCCGAATTCTACAGTGGCCGACATGATTTTGAGGCAATATGTTTTTTGAATGCTGGTGTATAAATATGCACTCCTGATTGTAATTGGGGGGATGAGATATCATAAAAGATTGAATACAGAAGGTAGAGATGGATACAGTAGAGTAGAATTCTCTTATCAGAGACTATGTTGTATGTTTTCAAATGGCGAATTCAATGAAAATCAGCCGGTGTGGCAATTTATTTCTGGTATCAATTGGCTGTTGAGTTTATAGAAGAGTATTGCTAAGCTGTCTCCAGGTTGATTCTTTCTGGGTGTTTAAATTGAAATAACAAGTTTATTTTTAATTTATCAGTGCACATTTGTTGTTTCTGTGTGGTTAATTAACTGGTTCTCTCAAGGAGAGATTAAATCCTTTTTGTCAATCACAGTAATCAGGGAGATTCATTTGGATTATTAAAGTAGAGCTTAGTAGTCACCATATTGCATACAAGTATAAACAGAACATATGCCAGCAATTTGAGTTCCTGCTAGAATAAGTTGCCCATTTCTGTTTCATTTGACTCCGCATACCCAATAAGGCACTAGTTTCTGCAATTTCATCATTCAGATTCATTCAGTTTCTTTACATCTTCTAATTGAGAATTTTAGGATCTAGATTAGAAGATTGCTTTTGTTATTGCTGTCAAGTTTGGTTGCATTTGTTCACTACCATCTGCCATTATGCACAAATCATTACACAAGAGAGATAATCATAAGTCAAGTTTGCTTCATTCAGATAGGTACACTCGCCTAGGTTTGGCAGCACCTGAAGAGTAGAAGGTTGAGTTCTTTTGACCTTGTCTGTTACCCTAAAACATTGTGAAAGCTTGGCAACCTTTCATGGTTCAAACCTGCGTTTTTGAGAGCTAAAAAATTGGCGACTCTGCTGGGGATTACATCAGAAAATTGGATTGAAGACCATCATATAGAGTCATTGAAGAAAGATTTACAATTTGAGAAAGAGTGATTCCGCTGGGGAGAAGATCAGAAATAATCATTTTCCTACTTTTGAAAAAGTAGGTGGCGACTCTAAAAAAAGGTTTGATGAAGAATGGAATTTGTATATGGAACGAATGAATACACAAATGCAAGCAGGCATTGGACTCCTCAAATTCTTGGTAGTACAATTGGAAATTTTCACAATGGAGGTAGTGCATATCATGCACAACAGAATATACACTCAGCACAGCCACCTCATGGTTAGCAGTATGTGCCATATTATCATACACAATGCAATGGTCCACCGTACCAGCATCAGTACCCACTTGGCGCCCCCCCTCATCAACACACAACAATGATCAGACAGTTTGATTTAGCAGGGATTCAATTATCCCCATATTCAATGGATGGCAGTTGGAGAAGTCTTGTTCTAAAGTTTATAGGGAGTGATGCAGTTACTATTGAAGAGCATTTGAGAAGCTTCAATGCTTTCATCCAAGATTTGGATGTGCCATATGAAGATTTACGCATGAGGATATTCATGATATCACTTATTGAAGATGCCAAGGATTGGTTCAACAGCCTACCTGCAGTCTCTATTGATTCTCTCCAAGGATTTCAAGATCAATTCCTCGAGCAATATGGGAATCCAAGTGCACCAGATGCTGCTCTCCATGAATTAATACAGATTCAGAAAAATCAAAATGACACAATTCATGATTTTAATTGGAGGTTCAACAAATTGCAGACTAAAATACCACCATGATCAAAGTTGTCAGATTCTGTAGCATTGAGTGTTTATTTGAATGCATTTGATCCTAAAACAGGGTATGAATTGAGAAATAAATTCCCAAGAGATTTGGCTAAAGCACAGAAGATGGCACAGACAATTGAAAACAATAGGAGGGTTGTAGGGATGATTGATAAAAGATACAGCCCTAAGGTTCCTCAGCAAAGCAACAATTATCAGTACCGAAATGAGTATTCTTACAGAAATGAGAGGTCGAGGTTGCATGACATGCCTCATAATATAGATTGGAAGGACGAGAAACCTATAATAGCTAGGTCTCGAAGTGAGGACACTCTTGATCCATTGAGCAAGAGGGAAACCTATATGGTAAGTAACAATTACTTCTGTGAATTTTGTAATAAGCCACATTCTCCAGATTATTGTGTTGTAGCCCAAAGAATAAAGGAAGAGGGAATGCTGATGGGGAACAATAGAGAAGATCACACAGTATATTTGACTTCAGATACTTTTCACCATGTTGTGGAGAGGTACTCACCTTCAAAGGATGAAAGTTATCTGTATAATGCTTCAAATCAGAAATACAATGTCCATATGGTTGAACAGCAGGTCCTTTCTGACTCTAAAGAAGAT
Source organism: Sequoia sempervirens (assembly GCA_007258455.2). Taxonomy (NCBI): domain Eukaryota; kingdom Viridiplantae; phylum Streptophyta; class Pinopsida; order Cupressales; family Cupressaceae; genus Sequoia; species Sequoia sempervirens. The sequence continues at coordinate 1,103,712,299 of VDFB02271358.1, read as the reverse complement.
TATACAGAGCCACATTCTGTTGAGGTACCTGCTCAATACAGTATGAAGAGATTTACTAAAAAAGAGATAGAGAGACTAAATAAGACTGATCAAAAGGAAGAAAACAAAGGAGAGACATTGGAGCAGAAGAAAATATTAAGGCAGAAGACCTCTCTTTTGACTTCGTTCAACCGTTGTCCCAGAGAATAAGGTATGAGAAAACTATCAATGTTGAATCCAATTGTTGTATTTTTAATGAGTATAGAGAAGTTGATCAAATGATGCATCCAATGGAAGATGATACATGTGCAAGTCAAGATGATTTTTGTGATAGCTTGCATAATGAAGATGAAGGTACAAGATATTTCTCTTGCATAACAGATTGTGACAGGGAAAGCAGTGTGTGTCATGATGTATCCAGTGTATATTCAGATTGTGAAGATGCACCTATGGATTTTGATCTGCAATCAAGGGATTCTAGCAGTCCTTTTGGAAATCAGGATGAAACATGCTCAAACAAGGAGGAGAGTACATCAACATATGAAGAGAATAGCTATAATTGTCATGTTGATGAATTAAAAAAAGAAATAGAAGGAGATTGTGTATCATGTCACAGTGATGAAGAGCTTGAGGAACTTGTGGATTCTAATTTACAACAAGGTGACTCTTGCAGTTCTTGTGGTGATCAAAATGTAAGTCCATTTCATAGTAAACAAACAATACCTCCAACTATAGTTGAAAGCTATGAAGAACAATTGATGAAGAAGAGGTTTGTACATATGAAAGTGATTTCCAAACCTTTTCAAACCCATTGTATGATGAATTTTTAAATGAAGATCAGATGATATTTTGCAGAGGTATGCCCATGAATGAACTTCAGGTATTTTCAAATCCACTTTATGAAAAAGAGGAGCTAATTGCAAACAAGAAAAATGATGGAATAAATGACTACACTGGTAATGTTTCTGATTTTGCTTTCTCTGATGATTTTGGACCTCTCTTCGATGATGATAAAAATGAAAAGTACAACTATAGTGATGAAAGTGTTGAGACTTGTTCACTCAGCAGTGAGCAAATTTCAGACTTGATTACTTTTAAATGCTAGGGATATGCACATGAAGGTGATCTTGAAGATTTGTGTCCAGCTTACAATTGTTTTGACAGTGAAAGATCTTTGTGTAAATATTTTTATGATTCCCAATGCATTTCTTGGAATGATGGTGAAACTTTTGGTGTTGATCATATGTCTATGTCCATTCAAGAGGAGGTATGTGATTTTGAAGTTTCTAATTCATATGGAGAAAATGTTTATTTTCATGTCAAGGATGGTAGAGGTCCAGCTTTGATTGGTTCATATATGCTTGTTACTGGAGATATGAGTCATATTCAAATGTTGATTCCAAATGGTGATACTGAAGAGGTACAAAAAATTTTAGATTGGTTTGTTTCAGATAGCATTGATATGATAGAATTTTTTGTTTCTCAAGACAAGCACTCTAATGGTAAATTTTTAGTACAGCTGCGAGAATGTTTCATAGTACATAATAGTGAGAAAGATAATGAGGAATGTTGTATTGAATATGTATGCATTTTGTATGTTGAGGATAATAGAGTTTTGTTTGATGATGGAGAATATAAACTGCTAAATACTATGGGAAATTTAGACCAAGCTGAGCATGATGATTTTCTAAAAACTTGCAATAATAGTGACAGGAAAAATTGCATGAATGTCTTCAAGAAGAATTTGATGAACTCAAGAAAAAATTGGGTATTTCGCAGGGGAAAGTTTCAGATTGTAACAGCTCAAGACAGGTGAAGTTAAAACACAGAGGATTTGAGGGTTGCCAGTGCATAGACGACTCTTGTTTGTCCTCTTTAAAATTCTTTTCCATGCAGAGTAGTTTAGGGTTTTGGTTCACCTCCATCTTGCATTCATTTTGCATTCATTCCATCATGCTTCTTGTCCATTTCCATTTTGCTCATTTTGTGTTTGGTTTGGTCTGCTCACCCTTAGATTCTGGATCCTTGCAATGATCTTACTATCATCCATCCCCAGACAGAGCCACTGTTGGAACTGTAAAAATCTTGTGATTTTACATGTCTACATTCATATTTTTCCAAGTGAGTCCTACCTTGAATATATTTCCCTCTCTTCGTACATATTTTCTCCATATTTTCCCATGTTGCTCCATATGTTTCATCAAGTCATGCATAATTCATATCTAGGTCTGTGTCAGCGTGACAATATCGGGGTCTCCCCGATCCATTTTTTTGCTTGCAAACATCTATGTTTCCTATCGGCAAGACGTTTCTTATGTCATGGAGATTTGATTTTCACTCACAAGCACCATTCGGCAAGACTTTCATGCAGTCCCGGCGACAGAGGATGATTCTATTTAGGAAGAGTTATCAGTTTTCGGTGAAAGGTCATAAAGAGTCTTTCTTGTCTCACTGAACGACACAAATGTGGACTCACTTTTTCCTAACAGGTTGTTTTCGGTGTAAGGTTATAGTGATATCTTATTATCTCGCTGGCTAGCGGTAGATGAATTGACCTTATTGACAAGAGTTAAAAGGCTTCGGTGAAATCTCATAGCGATCTATGTATGTCTTGCCAACTTGACACAAATGGTTATATCGATATGACTTACTGACATTCAGAAAGAGGTCTTCGTGACTTCATTGGGTCTCACCAATAAAAGACAAAGAAGCCTCTATCGGTATGAAAGTAATATTGTCTTGGCGAACGGGTGTGAGCTCAGGATAACAAGGAGAATTCTATATAATGTCTCCCCAACAGTTGAGGGTCATAGTGACACACAAGGTGAACAAAGGGCTTTCAGTATGACTTAGCAGACTCTTTGGGACCTCTCCCTGATTTTGATTTGTCTTGGCAATAGCAAATGATGGGCACTCATCGGTGATAAAATCCTAATGTCACAGCGACATACTTGATAGATGAAGACTTACGGTGAAACGAAGTGTGATATACATAATGTCTCTCCTATATTCAATGGTTATGGCAATAGCAAATAAAACACAAAGGGACAAAACGATTCCTTTTGACTTCGGCATAACGAATAGGGTCACGGCGAGGCAACAACCATAGGATGATTAATGATTTAGTTACCTTCGGCATACTTGCAGAAATGTCTTAGCGACTATTCAGTGATGATAAACAAAGATTTGAGCATTGTGGCCGACATAAGAACGACTAAATGTTGTTGAACGCCAACATGTGAAATGCACCCGAATTCTATGGTGGCCGACATGATTTTGAGGCAATATGTTTTTTGAATGTTGGTGTATAAATATGCACTCCTGATTGTAATTGGGGGGATGAGATATCAGAAAAGATTAAATACAGTAGGTAGAGATGGATACAATAGAGTAGAATTCTCTTATCAGAGACTATGTTGTATGTTTTCAAATGGCGAATTCAATGAAAATCAGCTAGTGTGGCAATTTATTTCTGGTATCAATTGGTTGTTGAGTTTATAGAAGAGTATTGCTAAGCTGTCTCCAAGTTGATTCTTTTTGGGTATTTAAATTGAAACAACAAGTTTATTTTCAATTTATCAATGCACATTTGTTGTTTCTATGTGGTTAATTAATTGGTTCTCTCAAGGAGAGATTAAATCCTTTTTGTCGATCACAGTAATTAGGGAGATTCATCTGGATTATTAAAGTAGAGCTTAGTAGTCACCATATTGCATGTTTATACAAGTATAAATAGAACATATGCCAACAATTTGAGTTCCTGCAAGAATAAGTTTCCCATTTATGTTTCATTTGACTCTGCATACCCAATAAGGCACTGGTCTCTGCAATTTCATCATTCAGATTCATTCAGTTTCTTTACATCTTTTAATTAAGCATTTTAGGATTTAGATCAGAAGATTGCTTTTGTTATTGCTATCAAGTTTGGTTGCATTTGTTCACTACCATCTGCCATTGTGGAAAAATCATTGTGCATGAAAGATAATCATAAGTCAAGTCTACTTCATTCAAATAGGTACACCCGCCTAGGTTTGGCAACACTTGAAGAGTAGAAGGTTGAGTTCTCTTGACCTTGTCTATTACCCTAAAACATTGTGAAAGCTTGGCAACCTTTCATGGTTCAAACCTACATTTTTGAGAGCTAACACAAGTGAATGTAAAGATTTCAAGACACAGAGATATAGCCATTATATTGTTTTCTGTATTTAAACACAAAATACAGTTTCTGGAAATATACCCATTTTCTAGAGTGGTGTTTGAAACAAAAATAGTTGTAAAAATAAAGAAAAAAAATGGCATAGCACAATGATTTCCAGCAGAGGTTTTGTCCACAAAGCTAGATCCTAGTATAATCATGGTGTTCAACAAGTTTGAGTCAACAAAGAATAAAAGTACAGAGAAATCATTAGAAAGGAATGTAGAGGCCACAACCTCAGAAGCCAAAAAAGCTTATAAAAGATTTTGAAATAAACAAGAATCTTCAACAAAAATCAAACTTACGTCTGTATTTTAATGAGAAATGTATGTTAAATCTCCAGACTCCTTCAAGAATCGACATAAGGAAGAGATTTACAGCAAAAGCTCAAATATCATTTTCTCATGGCGGCCAAACAAAGTCACAAAGTCACAACACAATAGAAAAGGATATCAGAAAAATGAAGAGACCAGTCGCGGCCTGAAAACTCCAAAATGACTTTAAAAAATGAAGAAAGTTCATCAAATTCGTGGCATTGAAGAACTTACCACATTTTTACTTCAAAATCTCTAGAGATTCTTCAAAAAATGTTATAAGTTGCTAAGGTTTCTAGTTCAAAACTCAACCAAGGGTTAAATGGCAGCACCCTCTGAACACAGTAAAAGGGTCACTTGGAATTTGCTTGAAGCCACAACCTATGGAAGCTTCAAAAGCTTTCCAAAATGGAGGAAAAGCTTCTAGAAAGAGTCAAAGATCAAACTCACCACGAAAATCACCAAATGCAACCTTCAGAGTTTGCAAGGAAATGACTAAGGGAGCAGAAAATTTTATCAGAAGCTGAGCTAGGTTTTCCATGGCAGTGCTCAACATAGAGTTCTCCAGAAAGCATTGAAAAAATGATGAAGTAAAATGAATATCTTTTATTCATTTTAGGGTTTTTTGAACCCTAAGGGTTCGATGGAGGAAAGAGGATTTTTTCCTTAGTATTTTTTTTAAATGGAAAAATCTTTACTTCATCAAGCCATAGTTTCTTAGTCATTTGTTTTATTTTGATATCTTTTCAATTAAAATAAAGGACTTAGGATTTAGTCTTTTAATATTTTGTATTAGACTTAGCCTTTATTTTTGCATTTTTATTCAAAGAATTGTAAAATCTTTATTTAAAATGATAATTATAAATCATTTTAATATAGGTTATTTTTATAAAATGCAAAATAGAGATATGTTTTTTTTTTTGCATTTGATTCAAACTGTAAAATCTTTATTTAAAGTGATGAATTATAAATCACTTCAAATAAAGGATTTTTTTGAAATGCAAAAATAAAGGTCTTTGATATAATTATGGTCAAAGGGAGTCAAATTAAGCATGAAAAGAGCTTTGCTTAAATCTTGGAGATGGTTGAGTAAATTATGCCAACATGTGGAGTGAAGATAGGGAGTTTGGAGCACCAAATCAAGAGTTATCTTTCAATTTTGAGTTCCTTTTTGACTTGGCTTGAGTCAAGGAGCGATTTGAGGAACAAATATGGAGTTATCTTTCAGTTTTGAGCCTAATTTGGAGGGCTTTCCATTTGCATACGGCTCACCAAGTTGGTGAAACTTTGAAAACTCTTATTGGAGTTAGTTGGTAATTTCATGCCTTATTTGAAGGAGAAGATTGACAACACATGGGATTTTGGAGCCAAAATTCAATTTTGAATTTTGGAAGACTTTTCTATAATTCTCTCTCTTCTTTCATTATTGGGGTTAGTTCTTGGTCTAGAGATTACTGTGAGAGAATTGTTCAAACTTTGTAACTCATTTTTCTTAATGAGATTTATGGTCTTATGGAGCATATTTTGGCCTTTGTAATACAGATACTCATTTTTTCTCAATAAAAAGTCATTTCCTTCTCTATTTTTCTGTGTTGTTTAGTAATTGTTGTGAGTTACAAGATTAAATATTGAATTCTTTCATTATTTTATCAATTCCTCCAATACTGAATGCATAAGATATTATGTCATAGTGCAGGTCTCAGTTTGTGCTTTAAGTCTCATGTTTAGGAATTTTGTGAAAACATTATTGTTTTCCTTACTTTTAGCATAAGTTCAAGCCTTACCTTAGAATCATTTATGCAAGTATAAGTTTCTGAGTTGTGATCACATGGCTTTATTGAGTCTTTTGTAAGTTTATCAAAGTTTCAAGTTATTTTGACAATTGGTGAATCGCCTTACATTCCTATTTTATTTTACTTTATCCTTCTATCCTTTACCTCTATTAAAAAAATACCAATTTTACTAGAAAATCCAAAGGGAACTAGCCCAAAATCTGGAGGTCTATTCTCACCATAGGATACCCACAGCCTAAGAATAGTCCCATGTGCATAGGATTTATTGAGTTTTTCAGCTTAACTTTAGGTGCAAATCCTTATGTTAACAAGTTGTATTGTCCCCATGTTAGCCATATGCTCTTTGGTGGCTAATAGCCTAAATCTGAAAGACTGTAGGCTTGTCAGAGGTAAAATTAGGGTTTCCTATTTTTAGGTGGGTTTTGGAGGATTTTTGAAGGTTTGCATGTAAGAGTTTCCAATGCATCTTTGGTGGAGTTTTTTGGGTTTTTGGAGAGATTCAGAATGGTGTAACATGCATCTCCATTTGACAATGTTTTTCAAAACTTACTATTTTTAGCTTGCATGTTGGAGTTTCAAGATTTGGATTGTAGATTGTATCTGGGGTTTTAGAGAACTTTGCACTGATATCACATGCAAATGCAATGGGTAACTTTCCCAAATTTACTATTTTTAGTAAGTTCTATTTTTGGCAATGTCCTGATTGGCAGCAGTTTAGTGAGCTTTCTTCTTCAGACAGGGTAGTTGAGTATTTTTGAATTTGGCTTTCTGAGGTGCATTTTAAAAGAAATTATTTATTTAAATTATTTAATTATTATAATGTGTTTTTGACCCCTTGGCCTAGCACAATAACTTCATATTTTAAAAAAAGGGAAACCTTGAAGATGGACGCCTCATCAAGAGGTTAATTTCATATTTATAAAGTTGAAATTATTCTTGAGGTTGGACACCACTTTGAAGGGGAATTATTAATTTATCCAAGGTTATTATTCCCTAGGGAACTTGAATGCCAAAATGAAGAGAAAAGTGAATTAAAAATTTAAATATTCTCAAAACATGAAGGGCATCCCATCTGGAGAAGCTAGAGACTCACCTCAGAATCTATAAATATAGGCCTTTGTTTGTTCATTCGGGCATCTATGATTTATCTTATTGAAATGTTGCTAGATTGATTTCAGAACCCAGCTAAGGGGGAGCTTAGCATTTACACCATTCTTTGGGCCTGAAACCATGGTTCCCTAGATAGTCAATTGGGAGTGTGCTTCATTTAGAAGTGCACATTGAACATCATAGTTGAAGTTTGTGATGATTTTGTCCATTTACAGGTTGTTATTTCAAGCATGGTTAAAAGGGTTTTTATTCATAGTTGCTTGTATGAATTTTTATGCATTCTGGGTATTAGTCTATCATGTTTCTATGCTAGAGTCGATCCATTGTGTGAGTTTATATATTTTATCTAAAAGGAAATGATTTACTAGAGAGGTCACCCTCTTCTTGGGCCACCCCCTAACTTGTTTCCTTGTTCTTAGTTTTGTGTGCTCTTTGAGGTGTTGGTTTTGGGTGAATATCTTATAAGGAAATCTAGGAGCGCATCTAGTGAAAACTCCATAACAGTAGTGTCTTCGGTAACTTTCAATTTCAAATAGGTTGTCTCAAAGACACGTAAAACTATGTCCTAAATCGAAAACAGACATAGTTCATTTCCTACATTGATCCTTCTGAGAGAAGCACATGTAAATTCAACAGTAAGCAACAACACAGATGAAAGATACTATAGAAAATAGAACATAAAGATTTTACATGGGGAAAATCCTTTCGGGTAAAAAACCCCACTCTCCAAAGTTTGAGCCATTATATTATTCAGCAACAGAAAGTTACAATATAGTTTTAGGCTCTTAGCCTTTCAGAGATTACATCTTGTTCATTCTGGATACAACTGGTAGCAAACTCTCCCAGGGAGATCAATCATGGAATTCATGATCAAGAGAGATTCCAACACAACTCTGCCTCTCTCTTCCTCTGCTTCAACCTCATGGCCTCGGCCTTTTGGCCAGCCACTCGTTCCTCACTATCTCTCTCTAGCTCTCGGATCTTCTGCTCCATGGCTTATTCACTCCCTCTACTTCAGAACATCCAATGTATATCTACATACATTCATTCTCTACAGGCTCTATGAAATCATTCTTTTCCAACTGTCGAATCAAAACTCATGAATCATTCAGCCTAGCATCATCAGATGTTTCCACTTCCTCATTCCTTTTATTTTTTAACTTCCACACATAAATGGTTTAGCAAACGGTTCACATCCTGCTTTCTCTGATTTGTCCAAATCGCACCACATCGGATAGTCTTCACTTGGTCAAGGGCGTTCAATTTGTGTCGCATGTCGGTGAGACACTAACTGTGTCTCCCCGATGCCACAGATCCCATATCATATTTGTCGCCAAGAGTCTTCACTATCGGAAATACATTACACTGAGTCCAAAAAGCTATCGCTCAGACTTCGCCATGTCACCAAGACATCACTCTAATGTTCACAAGTTACATCGACATCAGTATTCTCATCAGTGATACAATCGCCATGATGAGACATCATACCGATGTTCCAAAGTCATAGCGATGTGAGTAACAGTTGGCAAGACAACCATATTTCGCTGAGTAGTCACCAAGAATCATATCGACATCAAGTTTCCCATCGGCAAGATAATTGAGTTCGCCAGGAGTTCACACCGAGCCTCCAAGTCATACCGATCTCAGCAACCCCATCAGCAAGACTTTCCACATTCAGTAAGACAACATACTGAAACACATGTGCTACACCAAAGTCTCCTATCGACCAAACATACCACTCACCAAGAGGTCACACTGAGACTCTTAAGGTTACACCGACAGTCGGCAAGAAATTTTTCTTCACCAAGACCCTACACCGAGCATCACATGTCATGCCAAGGACCTTTTACTATCGGCGAGACCAACACCTGTCGCCAAGACTTCACGCTGAATTCTCCAGGTTATCCCGAGCCTACCTTTCGCCAGGAGTCATGTCAAACACATCCCACACCATCGGCGAGACAAACGCCCGTCGCCAAGAGGTCATAGTGAACCCCTTTCGTTACCCCGATGACTCCATATGTATACCTACTGTCAGCGAGAGAATCAACCTTCGGAAAGACTTCTTACTAAGGTTTCCATGCTATCCCAAAACCACTATTCACTAGGAGTCACACCGAACCGATGACCCCACGTGCTATCGGTGAGACTTCCGATATTCGATGAGACATCATATTGAAACAAGCCTTTTGGCCAAGAGTCTTTGCAATATCTTCGAGTGTTACATTGTCACCAAGACAAACCTTCATAGCTGAGACTTCACACTGAGACCCTTAAGTTACTCTGAGTGATCATCGGTGAGACATACCAACTATCGCCAAGAGACCTTCCTAAGCCCTTATGTCACTTCGAAGGCTTCTACCAGCGAGACATTCATATCAGTAAGACTTCATACGGAAATGTACACCTTTCGGCCAAGTCTCGCTGATATTTGATAAATACCATCAGTCGGTAAGAGATCTCCACTCAACAAAGGGTTACAGTGAATGCACCAGGTCACAGCGATAGGCTCCTTCGGCAAGACAGAAGAAAAGTCACAGTGACATGAGTAAAACACAAGATTACTGAACTATCAGTCGGCAAGACACCAAGAATGTCACAGCGACCATGCTTTCTAAGAGGTTTTAACCTATGAGATTGAGGAAATATTCCAACAATCTCCCACTTGACGAAGATCACACAGACACCTTCAAAGCAACCAAAAACTAGGATCACACTAGCTCCGCTAGTTCAAACCTTGCAATACTCAACACACCCAATCAACATGATTCAATAGATAACAGTCCATTAGACAATCTCCAACAAAGACCAGGCATCCAACTACAACTCATTGACCAACAAAGCAACCGATCACAGCCTTCTAGGAAACCACATAGACCTCAAACATGCTCTCATGCTCCATCAAGAAATCAGCTCCAAAATCCAAGACGTCCACCATCTAGGCAACAATCCTATCATCTTCCAACATGCCACCTATGGAAGAAGGATACAATGCCAAGTTGTATAAGCACCATTCTAATGAACACAAGAAAAATATCCCAGTGATATCAACAACAAGATACTACTACCACTTCACTATGTTCAAACGCTATACAGAAGCAATATCAACTTCAAAGCCTCAAACAGAACACAACCATGAATTCATCCTCTAGAAACAAGATAAATAACACTAGTTAGAACAACAATCAGAATGACTGCTTCCATCCAACTTATTAACCCACGCGATTGAAAATAGCACCCATAGCTCGTGCTATTCCATCCAATTTTACATACCCCATAGGTATCACCATTAGTAAACTTATGCCAAACTAGAATAGAAAATAAAAGTTCCAGTGTCAACCAGTCAAAGAAGACAAGACACATACATGAACTCCCACTGCCTGTGTAATCTAGATCTGAAAGATCAAAGGCATCAACAAGTCTACCAATAACAGCACATAGAAAATGTAACCCTGTAGTACCAAGGAAAAATCCACAATGATATGCACAACCTACAACAACCTACCACAAGAAACATTTCTCTCACCACAAACCTTCACGGCCATAGAGAGAAACTCTTCACATCATCTTCCTGTAGAACATCCTCCTACATACACTTCTAACAGCCAGCTATGTCAAGAATGATCTTCTTCATATCCCAAAAGTAAGCCTTAACAACATCCATTCATTCAATCACCAAGATCAAACCATCTTTAAAACCAACATGGATGTAAGCATCTCAAAGAAGATCAAACTAGTTCATTTCCCATTTCAGGAAATCAGCCCATACATCATCTCCTACCAATTCTCATTAGTAACAAGGAGATAAACGAAACTATACAAATTCCACTATGAATCTTCCAAAATCATTAAACAGTAATTCAAGATCCATATCATGAAAGTAAACTTAATAAAACACATTTGAAAGATATAAAGGGCCAAATACCTTTCAGATAAACTGCTGAGTAGACGAAGAGTGGGAATGAGAATACTCCTTCAAGATATATAAGTCATCATGACTAATCCAAGAGCAATCTCCTCATAGGTCTCTTATTGAACTCACGTTCAACCAAGGTGTAGCCTTCTCAGACTTTCAGACCACTGTCAAAGCTCCAATCAGCTGAATCAGGAACTTATCATGACACCATGATCTACACAGCTCCTTAGGAGATACCACGCTTCAAGTGACTTCTCCATTGTCTTTAAGTACAATGCAGAATGCCAAAACTCCAGTGCAAACAAGAGTATACCATGACATACAACAAATAGACTCAAAACCAACATCACCTATCAAGCACCACCAACACCTTAACCAAAGACTTCAAGCATCCTCCATGGTTCCAAGATGTTGCACATCTTCAAATAATGTCCATGCAAAAGCGAAAGAACCGTTCTGTAACACTAAAGAAGACCATTCACCACCATGTGATGAATCCACTGTCACTACTAGAGCTCCCACTGAAAAGTGACACCCGAGCTCTCCAAGCATGATGACCACTTGCTACAGGTTCCCATAACCAACTATTCAAGTACTCAATAGTATCCAACCTCTCATCTCAAAGCACAACACCAATGCACAAGTGACCACAGACAAGGCCAACTAACAAGTTTGTATCAACAATGAATCAACCTCGTGGATATAGACAGTCCACTTATGAGTTGTCTCATAGCATACATGTAGGTAAAGACAGCCCACAACATTACACAACCTGTAGATCCATTCAACAGAAACGTGCAAACCCATCATCACATTGGAAATGCAAAACTAAGATTTCAAAGAGAATAACCATGTAGACAACATGACTCAAACATCAGATCGATCTCAGATCTAATTCACCAATCACATCCACACCAAGCATCATAGTCAAGAAACCCACAAGCATCACCATAGGAATGCTGAGTGACAAACCACATACCAACACTCCCAATGCAGAGAAGAAATCATACCTCCTCAAGCCATGCACCAAGCATGCATGCAGACCTACAACTATCTCATCCAACAACACCCCAAAAGGCCAGTGTCTAGACAATAGCTTAATAGCAACTCCACATGACCACAAGTTTTTCTTAACCATGTAAAACCTGAAAAACCATAGAGCCATGCAAGTACAAAACATCCTTAGAAAGGAAAATAGCAGTTCAGGAGAATCCAAGTCCCTTTCAGACCAACTCTAAAACCACCACCATGTACATGCATCTAAGAAAGAGAGAAAGGCTATTTCAGAAGCTTGCAAATCATCTAATGATTAACTCCATAGCCTTCAAGCATTCGAGGTTAATAGGAAACAGTGCCTTCCAACACTAGGAACCACCACCTAGCATAAGCACTTTCTTCCATGACTAAGTAACAACCTAGGCTTCTCCATATCACCTAGGAGCCTGACACATAGACGCCCAATATGAAAGCTTTACTGCTACATAGCCAAAGAGAAAAGAAATCCACCTCATACTCTAGGGTTAAACCTTTACCAGCCAGGAGACACAGATCACAACATGATCAACTCCATTTTCCATCTTGACCATCCTTCAAGCTGCATGCTGTCACAGAATATCACAGGCTTCCACTCATCAAAGGATCAATCCATTAGTCCATTCCTCCAGATTTCTTTTAGCCCATCAAGCTAAGAAATCTTCACAGGAGAAATATACAGAACCATCAACCAGAAGAAGGCTCTGATACCACCTGTAAGGAAATCTAGGAGTGCATCTAGTGAAACTCCATAATAATAGTGTCTTCGGTAACTTTCAATTTCGATTAGGTTGCCTCAAAGACACGTACAACTATGTCCTAAAGCAGAAACAGACACAATTCATTTCCTACATTGATCCTTCTGAGAGAAGCACATGTAAATTCAACAGTGAGCAACAACACAGATGAAAGATACTATAGAAAACAAAACACAAAGATTTTACGTGGGGAAAACCCTTTCGGGTAAAAAACACCACTCTCCAAAGTTCAAGCCATTGTATTATTCAGCAACAGAAAGTTACAATATAGTTTCAGGCTCTTAGCCTTTCAGAGATTACATCTTATTCATTCTAGATACAACTGGTAGCAAACTCTCCCAGGGAGATCAATCATGGCATTCATGATCGAGAGAGATTCCAGCACAACTCTGCCTCTCTCTTCCTCTGCTTCGACCTCATGGCCTTAGCCTTTTGATGAGCCACTCAGTCCTCACTATCTCTCTCTAGCTCTTGGCTCTTCTGCTCCTTGGCTTATTTGCTCCCTTTGCTTCAGAACATCCAATGTATATCTACATACATTCATTCTCTGCAGGCTCTATGAAATCTTTCTTTTCCAACTGTCAGATCAGAACTCACAAATCATCCAGCCTAGCATCATCAGATGTTTCCACTTCCTCGTGCCTTTTTTTTTCCAACTTCCACACAAAAATGGTTCAGCAAATGGTTCACATCCTGCTTTCCCTGATTCATCCAAATCGCACCACGTCGAATAGTCTTCACTCATTCAAGGGTGTTCAATCTGTGTTGCATGTCGGTGAGACATTAACTATGTCTCCTTGATGCCACAGAGCCCATATCGTCTTTGTCGCCAAGAGTCTTCACTATCGGCAAGACGTTACACCGAGTCCAAAAAGCTATTGCTCAGACTTCGCCATGTTGCCAAGACACCACTCTGATGTTCACTAGTTACATCGACATCAATATTCTCATCAGTGAGACAATCGCCATGATGAGACATCATACCGATGTTCCAAAGTCATAGCGATGTGAGCAATAGTCGACAAGACAACCATCTTTCACTGAGACATCTCTCTGAGCCTTCATGTTATATTGAACACTAAGCAGTCACCAAGATTCATACTGACATCAGGTTTCCCATCGGCAAGACAATCGAGTTCACCAGGAGTTCACATCGAGCCTCCAAGTCATACCGATCTCAGCAACCCCATTGGTGCAACTTTCCACATTCGGTAAGACAACATACTGAAACACATGTGTTACACTAAAGTCTCCTGTCAACCAGACATACCACTCACCAAGAGGTCACACCGAGACTCTTAAGGTTACACCGACAGTCGACAAGACATTCGTCTTCGCCAAGACCCTACACTGAGCATCATGTGTCATGTCAAGGAATTTTTACTATCGGCGAGACCAACACTTGTCGCCAAGACTTCATGCCAAAATCTCCAGGTTATCCCAAGCCCACCTTTCGCTAAGAGTCATGCCGAACACATCCCACACCATCGATGAGACAAACACCCATCACCAAGAGGTCATAGCGAACCCCTTTCGTTACCCGATGACTCCATATGTATACCCGTTGTCGGCGAGAGAATCAACCTTTAGAAAGACTTCTTACTGAGGTTTCCATGCTATCCCGAAACCACTATTCGCCAGGAGTCACACTGAATGGATGACCCCACGTGTTGTCGGTGAGACTTCCGATATTCGATGAGACATCATATCGAAACAAGCCTTTTGGCCAAGAGTCTTCCCGATGTCTTCGAGTGTTACATTGTCACCAAGACAAATCTTCATCATTGAGACTTCACACCGAGACCCTTAAGTTACTCCGAGTGACCGTCGGTGAGACATACTAACTGTCGCCAAGAGATCTTCCTGAACCCTTATGTCACTTCGAAGACTTCTACCGGTGAGACATTCATATCAGTAAGACTTCATACCGAAACATACACCTTTCAGCCAAGTCTCCCCGATATCCGATAAACACCATCAGTTGGTAAGAGATCTCCACTCGGCAAAGGGTTACAGCGAATGCACCAAGTCATAGCGATACGCTCCTTCAGCAAGACAGAAGCAAAGTCACAGCGACATGAGCAAAACACAAGATTACTAAATTTTCAGTTGGCTAGACACCAGGAATGTCACAACGACCATGCTTTCTTAGAGGTTTCAGCCTATGAGATTGAGCCAATGTTCCAACATATCTCTTGTATGATGGGTGTCTAGCTCCTCTAGTTCATGTGCTTTTAGTTTGAGGGATAATTAGAGTTGTCTTGGAAAGTTCTAAGCATTTTAGAGTGGATATAGCTTGTTGATCTAATCTGATTATTTCAGTTTTTTGTTCTTTATATCATACCTAGTTATTCTCTTTTATGCTATATTTCTTTGGTCTTTCAATTCTTATTTGTAATCAAAAATATAGTGTAAACATTGCAGTTGATTTGGAGCAAATTTCTGTTCAAAAATTCTTGTAATTTGCAGATAATTTGTATTGTGAGACTGAGAATAATAGTACTATTTCATTCATTTATATTTTTTCAATTACTTTATGATTTTAATGAAAACACTGTAACCCCTAGACGGTTTACTGCCAGTGTGGAGGAATAAACATTGTATCTTTCATATTTCACCCACTAAATAAGTGGAGTATTCCCACAACTTAAGTGGATGTCTGTTGAAAAGCAGATACTTGTTGGTAGCAGATGATTGTTCTTTCATTATAATTTCACTCTTGCTGAATAAGTGGTCAAGCTTCTTTCATTTCAACATTGTACTTCATTTCAGTTTGGTTTCTAATGATCCCTTCCCATATGTTATAACCTCACCTTCAATAGAATCTTGGTGAACATTCTTGGCGAAGGTTGCTTTCAAGTTGGTTATCTTTTGGGAGCTAACGCTAACAGTTGGTGATTATGTTGGATTTGTGATCAAAAAATTCAAGAAAAAACTAAGGGGGTCATTTAAGTGGTATTAGAGCCAAATATCATGCCATCCTATGAATCAATGCTTAATGTGTAGGAAGATGAGTGACAGAGATCTCCGGTACTACACCAAAAGTCAGAACATATTTTAGTTCAGCTTCTTGTGGTTTTCAGAAGTTGGCATAAATTCTTTAAGTTTTGAGAAATAGATTTATTTCAGATTAAGGAATGGCTACTAATGAAGAGATGAATCTAGCAAAGACACTTTATATGGCAGGAAAAAGAATCAAAAAATAATTTCAGTCAAGGGAGGATGAAGTGAACATACTTCATTTGCTAGAATAATGTTTGAGCTAGGTGAAGCAATCACCTTCTGACATAATGCAGTTGGCATTAGCACCTCTAGTGACCCCTTTGAATCAGCCCTATTTACTAAGGCATCTTGATGAAGAAACCAAGTTGTTGGTTACTTGCTTCATTGAAGTGATAAGAATTGTGGTACCCCAGGTGCCTTATGATGATGAAACCATGAAGATCATTTTAAATATGATAGTGGAGAGTTTTCAAGATTTGGATGAAACTGGAAGTAATTTGTTTCCAAGAAGGGAAGCTATATTAAAGATATTTTTAGAATTTAGAGCTTGCATCCTATTGATAGATTTGGAGATGCAAAATCAGATTTATCATTTGTTTTATTATCTCTTCACCTCGACTTGGAGTGAGCAAGAAGAGGAGGTGTTTGCAGCTATCATGAATGTTCTAATTCTTACCATCAAAGAAGTTGATAATCTTCCAAAAAGCATCCAATCCCTTCTCAAGGATGCTTATGAATATGAAGAGAAGATTTCACCCACTGCTGATGTGTTAATTAGAGGATTGTTCCATCAATGTGAAGAAAATTTGAAACCTCTTTTGATGAAGACTGTTGAGAACAAAGAGGAGATTTTTGATGTTGAAGAGGGGAATGAAAGTTGGAATCCTATTGAATTCATAGCAAATATTCAGGGTGTATCTATGGATTTTCATTTGTCATGCATTCTACAGAAGAACGCAATGAGACAATATCTACTCTTGAGACACAAGGAGTGTCCATGCATTTTACAGAAGAATGCAATATGTCCACAGCAGTTTCCAAAACAAATGAAGAATCCAGGAATTCTATAGAATAATGTAAGGTGATAGTAGAAGCCTTGAATTCTAGTGAGGTACTCATGTTTTCTATAGAGGAGAATAGTGAGTCAACATTTGTTAAGGAGACTCAAGTTGAAGATTCAAGGGAAGAACTTTTGGAAACAAGAGTTGACATGGAGATGCATGAAAAGGCCATAAGTGCAGATCCAAATGAAAGAGAAGTTCGGTTGGAAGAAGATGATACCCACTCAATTAGTGAGTTTCTTCTTCATCTCCACAATTCTGAAGGTTTTTGGTTTGAAAAACAAGCCAAAGATGAGAAAAAGAAAGAGGAAGTTGAAGTCTCTTCCCACTTAAAAGCTGATTTGACTGACTCCCTTGAATATGTGTTGAAGGCAACATGGAAGGAGAAGCTTCCAATAGTTATAAGAAAGATTTCTCTTCTCCTGAAGCCAAGATAAGGTAGAGAGCTAAGGAATTGGAAGGCACTATGGATGGGATGATGAAGAGTGTCCATCACATGCGTGAAATTTTGAGGAGTATAGCTCAAACAAGTTTTGAAATCTTTATCCATCAAAGTTGCACTACATCACCTCAGCCAGCATATGAAGATTGTAGTTCAAGTTCACAAACTATTGGAAAGGGAAATCAAGTTTTGTCAAAGCTTGATGAAATCCACCAACATGTAGAAAATTTTATTTATGATGTGCCAAGAGGAGTAGATGTATGTTTCATTTCCATTACTAATATGAAGTCCATTGAGTTTGCTTTGGAGGAAACCAAATCAAGTCTTTTGCACATCATTCATGATAAAGACAAAGTGGCCAAAATTGCTAACAAGGAATTGGAGTGGAATGAGCTTACTGGAACCAAGTTTCAAGAAGTGCATGAGGCTTAAATTGAAGCAGAGAATCAGATTTCTACTGTTCAATTTTCATGGGAGAAAGAAAACAAAGGGAGAGTTGAAGAGATTCATAAAATTATTGATGAGCTTGATCTCATACAAGAAAAATCTGACTTGGAACATTGTCTTGAGAGACAAGAGCATTCAAATTCTCTTCAACAAGTCTTTCAGGACTTTGCTAATCCTCTATTTGAAGTGGGTACTAATGCACTTCACAAAAATCCTTTGTTTGTGAATGAAGAGGGAATTTCTTCAGAAATTACTGGAGGAAACTTAAATTTGTCTTATAGCAGTGGAGAGGTGGTACATGAGCTACATGAAGATGAATCTACTATTTTTTCTAGTACATCCACTCAATAAGGAATGGAAAATCAAGGATCACGAAGAAGTGAAGACATTCTTTTTGATCTACAACAAAGATTTCATTGGCGTAATGATGAGGATTTTATTCATTATTTGATGTGGATGATTGTGAGGTTCTTATCAGACTTTATTACATCACCATCTTCTCTCAAAATAGTTGATTTCATAATTGAATTTGATGAAGGATTCATGGAGTCTTTCTGGAAATTTATGACACAAGATTTTGGATTCAATTTCTTCAACGAACATAGGTTTGTTGAATACTTGGAGTTTCAAGAAGTGTCTATTTAGATGGTATAGGTAAATCAGAGGATTTTTGTGAGAACAGTTCTCCATCTGAGAAGTGGTTCTTCAGTGTTGATGGTTTGGGATCCTAGCATTATTTGGCAAGAATGAAATATTGAAAATTCTAAAGGGGATAAACCAACACAATATATTCATAATGTAGTTGTGATCATTTAATCATGTGTTGGGAAATGTCTCCAATTGAAAATCGGTATTTGGGATCCCAAGTCTATTCTTATGAAGATTAGTATGTATAAAAAGAAGGTTTGTTGGAGAGATAAGTTCCAAAAAATTTAGTTCTATGATTGTTGCTACCTTCTTTTTATGTCATTGGTTTATATTTCATATAATAAATCGGTGTTCTAGGAAAGAAATGTGATCAAAAGATGGTTAGTGGTGGCATTGGGACCTTTGCTAAAGGTGCCACTAGCCATGTTCATGAGCAATTATGCCCATTTTGATGAGAAATTCTTATGTTGCAGTTGCTGCTTACCTTCTTGGATGCTGATTTTTCGAAAATCAAATCCCAAGATGATTATTTCAGACCTTTCACGTAGCTAGTTTATTCATTCTCAGGTATTTTTGTCTCTTATTTGGACTAATTTTTTGTCTTGAATGAGCAGGGGAATGATTCAGTATGGCCAAAATTCATGTATGGTTTGTTTTTGATGATAAACAATGGATTTATTGGTATTATCTCATACATCATTGTTTGGGGCAGCGATCTATTAGCTGATTTGATTCATCAATTTGAGACTCTTGAAGTGAGTTATGTGAATATTTCTTGGAGTTTTTTCATTGATATCAGTTTGATTCAAAGGATGTATTATAAATCCTTATGGATTTATGAGAGTGTGAGTATAGAATTTTGCAAAGATTTGCTAGATGCTTTGCAAAGATTCTTGAGGGAGTCATATTTCTTGTTTTGATTCAGTTCAATGCTTTAAGGAGTTATGTTGATGAGAATATTTTTGAGTTGTTTAGATTATTCTTCTTGGTTCTCAGAATGGTGATTGACATTTCCCTTGCAAATGTTAATTCCTCAAAGTTTATGGGGTGTGAGATGTTGTTTTTCAGTTTGAATTTCAAGCATGTTATCTCTTTGAGGTTGCAAGGATGGTTTGTGCAGTTCTAGTGCAGTGATTTCATTTGTATGATCAGAGTGGAACATCATCAACATGGTGGGGTTTTTCATAGATGGACATGGGACCCTAGGATCCTGTATGTTTTGGTGGAATCAATTTTGGGAAGGGTGGACCGCAATGTCCCCATTTTAGCCATATGCTCTTCGGTGACTAATAGCCTATTTTTGGAAGCTCGTAGGCTCATTAAAGGTAAAATTAGGGTTTCCTATTTTTAGGTGGGTTTTGGAGCATTTTTGAAGGTTTTCATATAAGAGTTTATGATGCATGTCTAGTGGAGTTTTCTGGGTTTTTGGAGAGCTTTAGAATGGTGTAACATGCATCTCCATCTGACAACCTTTTCTGGAACTTACTAGTTTTAGCTTACATGTTGGAGTTTCAAGATATGGATTACAAATTTTTTCTAGGTTTTTAGAGAGCTTGGCAGTGATATGACATGCAAATGTAGTGGGTAACTTTCCTAAATTTACTATTTTTAGTAATTTCTATTTTTGGCAGTGTCTTGATTGGCAGTAGTTCAGTGAGCTTTCTTCTTCAGACAGGGCAGTTGAGTATTTCTGAATTTGGCTTTCTGAGATGCATTTTAAAAGAAATGATTTATTTAAATCATTTAATTATTATAATATGTTTTTGACCCCTTGGCCTAGCACAATAACTTCATAATATTTTTAAAAAAGGGAAACCTTGAGGGTGGATGCCTCATCAGGAGGTTAATTTAATATTTCTAAAGTTGAAATTATTCTTGAGGTTGGATGCCACTTTGAAGGGAAATTATTAATTTATCCAATGTTATTATTTCCTAGGGAACTTGGATGCCAAAATGAAGAGGAGAAAAGTGAATCAAAAATTAAAATATTCTCAAAACATGAAAGGCGCCCCATCTGGAGAAGTTGGAGTCACCTCAAAATCTATAAAAGGAGGCCTTTGTTCATTCATTGGGGCATCTATGGTTTATCTTATCAAAATTTTGTTGGATTGATTTGGAAACCAAACTAAGGGGGAGCTTAGCTTTTACACCATTCTTCAAGCCTGAAACTATGGTGCCCTAGATAGTCAATTGGGAGTGTGCTTCATTGTAAGACTGAAAATAGTAGTACTATTTTAGTCATTTATATTTCTACAATTACTTTATGATTTTAATGCAAACTCTATAACCCCTGGATGGTTTACCACCAGTGTGGAGGAATAAACATTGCATATTTCATATTTCACCCACTTAATAAGTGGAGTATTCCCACAACTTAAGTGGATGCCTGCTAAAAAGTAGATTCCTGCTATTAGCAGATGATTGTTCTTTCATTGTATTTTCACTCCCATTGAATAAGTGGTCGAGCTTCTTTCATTTCAGCATTGTACTTCATTTCAATTTGGTTGTTAATGATCCCTTCCCATATTCTATCACCTTTCCTTCAATAGAATCTTGGTGAACATTCTTGGTGAAGGTTACTTTCAAGTTGGTTATCTTTTGGGAGCTAATGCTAACCATTGGTGATTGTGCCAGATTTGTGATTGAAAAATTCAAGAAAAAACTAAGGGGGTCATTTTAGGAGCATCGTTCACGAATACCGCATCTTCTTCTTCCATCCAAGAGAAAAGCACTCGGTCTGGTGTGATGTCCAGCTCATGCTCTAAAGACACTCCTTACATTTGCACCCTAAAGCGGGTATTCTCCATTTTGGGAGATTGAAATTCTTTTGCACTTGAGCAAATGCCTTGGCTTCTTTGCTTTGCTATCTTTTGTTGGAGATTTCCCCTTGGACAATTTTGGAGCATATAGCTATCATTGCATGAGAAGCACCATATGTTCTCATCTTCCGCCAAGTTGTTCTTGTTGTATGCTATGTTGTTGGATGATGTGGTTGTGTTGTTGATATGTGGTTGTCATTGATGTCAACACTATTAGCATTTGATGTATTGAAGGTTGTGTATGTCGAGGATATTGAGAAAATTGTTAAAGAAAATGTTGCAGATTGCCAGTGGAACAGTGAAGGTCATGAAGGTGTCTTGCTCCGTACGTTGAAGATCAATTATTTTGGACTAAACGGTTTATTGTTGAGAGTATCTAGTTTATCCACAAGAAGTTTTAGAGGTTCGCGTGAAGTTTTGATCGTGTTATGAACAGTTGTGTTCTAACAGTTTTTGTGTGGTTTCAGTTAGTATTCCTGAGTGAAGTTGATATGATTCTAGGAATTTCAGTTGTTGTGGATGTTTCTATGTTGGTTCTTGTTTCTTGTGGATGTTTCTAGATCATTCTCTATCTTCGTCGCATGGCCACATTGATCAGTGTGTTCATGGTCAAAGATTTTTCTCATATGTGTTTGGGTTTTCATGTTCTTGGCCAACATGGTGGTCGTAACGTATTGTGGATCCTTGGAGATTAAAATTTGAATTTTTGGCACGCTCGAGGATGTTTTTTAGGGCCATAACATTATATTGGCCAACGGTGTTTGATTTTCATTGAAAATTTATTTGTAAATTTGGGCTGACATTGCATATATGTTTTATATTTTTATGTCTTTTGGCTAACGAAGTTGTTGATGAAATTCATGTTGCGGATATATAAGAGTGGTTGTTTGTTTGAATTGAAGGGTGCTTAGTGTGCTCCTATGTGTGTATATCATTCGATTACAGAGCATAGTGTGAAGAATTTTGAGCGAAGTGTGAAGGAGTGTTTCTGTGCTTAATCAAAATTGTAATTAGGCTTTTGGAGAAGCTATTTTCTCAGTTCATACCCTGTGGATCTAATCCATATTTCTCTTTCTTGGGTAGTGATCCCTCTTGTATTTGAGCAGTGAGCTCTAGGTAGTGTGCCTGAATGCATGTGCATTCCCATTATTATTCGTATACTTTTAACAGGGCATAATCTTGTGGACTAACATCCACCGTGGGTTTTCCCCTAACAGGGTTTCCACATAAAAAATCTCGGTGTTCTATGTGTTTATGATGTGTTGATTGTTTATGGTTTATTATTCATGCATCAAATCTGAAATTGAGTTAAGTTAAGTTTGAGTTAAGATTGAAAAGTTTAAATAATCAGTGACAACTGATTCACCCCCCCACCTCTTAGTTGTCTGCCCTCATTTTTCCAACAATTGGTATCAGAGAAAGTTCCTTTGAAGAAGTCTAAAAGCTTGAGGTGTTTTGTGATGGCATCATATAAGAAGGACAACTCGAGATTTGATGGAACATACTACTCACTATGGAAAACCAAAATGGAATGTCATTTTATATGTTTAGGTGAACACTTTTGGAAGATTACAAAGAACAAATATACTATTCCTTAGAATGGTCCTTCCACTCTTGATGAGATTAAAGATGTTGGGAATAATATCAGGGCTATGGAAGCTTTTTTGAGTGCTCTGATGGATTTAGAAATGAGAAATGTGATAGGTCTAAAGGCAGCTCATGAGATGTGGATGAAGCTAGGGACTTTGTATGAAGGTGATGTACATGTGAAGGTCGCTAAGCTACAAAGTTTGAAAGGCAAGTATGATAATTTGAATATGGGTGAAGATGAAAATATTTCTTCTTTTATGCAAAGGGTAAATGAAATTGTGATGGGTATTATATGTGTTGGTGGTACCTTGGATGAACAAAAAATTGTAGCTAAAGTGCTTAGATCATTTCCTCCTTCCTACAAATCAAAATCTCATGCTATTGAAGTATTCATATCAGTAACAAATGTGGCAAGGGATATGCTGATTCGTAAACTTGTTGCCTTTAAATTAAGTGAATTTGGTGATTCTACCCCTAAGACTAAATCTATGTTATCCAAAAGAAACATGCAAAGATATGATCCAAGATAAAGTTATAGAAAGACATTCAAATATGAGGAAGAGATCAAACAACTTGAAGAAGAAGAAGAAAGAGAAGTTGAAGAGCTAAAAGGACTGATTGTAAAGAAAGAAGGCAGAGGACAAGGTAAGTATAAAGGAAAGTTGCCTATTAAATGTTTCTCTTGTAGTAAAATAGGTCATTTTTCTTCAAGGTGTCCTAAAAGAGTTCCTAGGTCTAAGCCCTACAAACCTAGATTTCAGAAGAAGTGTTATTTTGTTGAAGGTGTAACTGATGAAGAATCTGATAAAGAAAATGAAAATGAAGATGAAGATGAATGGGTTTTCATTGCTATCAATGAAAATGGTCTGGTGGCTATTGAATCTACTAAAGTTGAGAAAGCTCTTGCAGCCTGAATTGAAGAGAAGGATGAGTGGGTTATTGATAGCAGATTCTCACACCATATCACTGGTGATAAAAGAAAATTTGTAAGTCTAGAGAAGTATGACGGTGGGGTTGTCAGATTCAAAGATAACAATGTTGGTGTGATTCGTGGTAGAGGATCTATTTGTCTTGGTGGTAAACATAACACTGATGATGTCCTTTATGTTGAAGGCTTAAAGCACAATCTATTGAGTGTTGGATAAATGGTGGACAAGGGTTATGATATTCAGTTCAAAGATGGAAGATGCAAGATACTTGGAAGCTCTAGAAATATGATTGCTTCAGGTACAAAAGCAAGAGGTAATATTTTTCACCCGAGTGCTGCTAAAGTAAGTTGTTTAATTCCTTAAGTAGATGAAAGCTGGTTATGGCATAGAAGGTTGTGTCATGTGAATTTTGATAACACTGTCAAGGAAAGCTCCACTTAAGTAGTAAGAGATCTACCTAAGCTAGTGAAACCTGTTAACACAATATGCAAGGAATTTCAAATGGGTAAATAGACTAAGGTCTCTTTTTGGAGTAAAAAGTATCATTCTAATGGAGTATTGGAGCTAGTGCATACTAATCTATGTGGTCCCTCCAAAATCATAATTCTACAAGTAGAAAGTTATTTTATGCTACTTATTGATGATTACTCTAAGATGATATGGGTTGCTTTCTTAAAAGAAAAATGTGAAGCATTAGATAAGTTTCAAAGTTTCAAAGCTATGGAAAAGAATGAGAAAGGTATGAAGATTAAATGCCTAAGGTCAGACAGAGGTGGTGATTTCACCTCTAGGGAGTTCAATTCCTTTTGTGAAGAGCATGGAATCAAAAGACAATTATCTGCTCCTCGAACCCCTCAACAAAATGGAGTTGTAGAGAGAAAGAACATAACAATTTTGGATGCTACTAGAAAAATGATGATTGAAATAAATGTGCCTCACATCTATTGGACAGAAGCTATAAACACTGTTGTGTACACTTTAAATTAGGTAAATGTCAATGGTATTTCTGGTAAGACTCCTTTTGAGCTATGGTTTGGTTATAAGCCTTCTGTTAAATATTTCAAGATCTTTGGAAGCAAGTGATACATTAAGAGAGATGAGGACATAGGAAAGTTTGATGCAAGGAGCGATGAAGGAATCTTTCTAGGTTACTCTACCAAGAGCAAGGCTTACCGGTGCTATAATATAAGATTGAGAAAAATGGTTGAAAGTGCAAATGTCAGAGTTGATCAGGACTCTGCTAGATCATCTAGATACTATGGATATGATTTAGATGGCTAGCAAGATAGTTCAGACAAAGGGAAGAATGCTCAGAAACATAATCAAGTTCAAATTGTTTTGGTAAATCAAGATAGTCAAGAAGGAGAGACAAATGGAAGTACAGAAGAAAGAATAGAAGAACCTGAAGTGTAAGTGAATCGTAAAACTCTAAGGTATGTAAGATTGAATCATTTAGAAAATCAAATTATAGGAGACAAAAATAAAGGTGTGTAGACTAGAAGAAGGATTGCAGAAGAGTATTGCCTAATTTCCAAAACCGAGCCTAAAAATGTCAATGAAGCTTGCAATGATGAATACTAGATGGAAGCTATGAAGGAAGAACTGATGCATATTGAAAAGAATAATACATGGATTCTTGTTCCTAGACCTAAAGACAAAAATGTGATTGGTACTAAATGGGTCTTTCAGAATAAGATGAATGAACAAGATGAAGTGATCTAGAATAAAGCAAGACTGGTGTGTAAAGGGTATTCATAAATGGAAGGTATTGATTTTGAAGAAACCTTTTCCCCTATTGCTAGAATTGAAGCTGTAAGATTATTTCTTGCGTATGTTGCATATAAGAACTATAAAATCTATCAAATGGATGTGAAGTTAACTTTTCTGAATGGTGAATTAGAAGAAGTATATGTTGAATAATCAAATGGATTTCAACTGACTGATAAGGAAGACATGGTTTTCCAATTGAAGAAAGCACTATATGGACTCAAGCAAGCACCCAAATCTTGGTATGCTAGACTGGATAAATACTTACTGAATCTTGGATTTAATAAAGGTACTTCTGACAACAATTTGTATTTTAAGTTGGATCATGATAAAGATTTGATTATTGAAGTCTTTGTTGATGACATTATCTTTGGAGGATATGATGATTTATGTATGAATTTTGTTGATGAAATGAAAAGTGAATTTGAAATGAGTATGATTGGTGAGATGAAGTTCTTTCTAGGATTGCAAGTCACTCAGAAAAACAATGGGATTTCCATATCTCATTCCAAATATGTGAGAGAGTTATTGAAGAAGTTTGGCATGGAAGACTCAAAGCCTGTTGGTACACCCATGGTAACCGGATGCAAGTTAACACAAAATGATGACTCTCCTAAGGAAAATCAAACAAGATACAGTTCAATGATTGGCGGATTGCTCTACTTAACTCAAACTAGACCAAATATCATGAATGTTATATGTATGGTTGCTAGATTTTAGGTTGATCCAAAAGAATCTCATGTGACTGTTGTAAAGAGAATCTTCAGATATTTGAAAGGAACAGTTGATTTTGGGCTTTGGTATCCTAAAGATGATGATCTTACATTGAGTGCATATACTGATGCAGATAGGGCAGGAGATGTAAATGACAGGAAAAGTACTAGTGGTGGTGCTTTATGTTAGGGTTAGAAAGGAAAATATCTAACAATTAAGTGCAAATTTAATTAATAAACAGAGAAACTAAAGCATAGAATAAATTATAACACAGAGAATTTAACGTGGTTCACCCAATCTAAGCTACATCCACCAAACTATAGCCATCCAATGATTTTATTATCTAGTGCAAAAAAACCTATTACAATCTTGTGAATAATCACGTTTTTCATCATATTGTAACACCCATCTAAACCCCTTTTTAACAAGCTTAGAAGCTTCTAGATTAGGGTTCTACAAAATTAGTTTTTTCCTTTTTTCGTTGATTTTTCCCTTTTTCGGTGACGACGTGAAAAAGTAGGAGGAAATTTTTTCTCAGGGGCTGCTGCCCGAGGCCCGGCCCAGCCCCGAACCCCAGCAAGGATACATGCCAGGATGTACAGTATAGCATGATCAGTCGCCACACACCAACAATCTCCCACTTGGAGACTAATCAGGCTCCACACCAACACAATCTCCCACTTGGAGACTGATCCTAGATGACACTGCTGCACTTATAGCTCCCACTAGAAATAAGTTCCTTAGACCCTGCTGCTCTGTTATACTTGAATTCAACCTTGAAGGCCAACCGAAGTTGAAGAGGAGCTCAGCTTCTCCCTTGTCACTGCCTTCTTAAACATATCCGTTGGATTGGCATCTATATGTATCTTGTCCATCTTAACCTATCCATCTTCCAACACTGACTGAATGAAATGATATCTCAACTGTATGTGTTTTGTTTTAGAATGCAAGGAAAAATTATTTGCAAGATGTATAGCATTTTGGCTATCTGTAAACAATTAATTTCCATCCTATTGTTTTCCCAACTCATCCATGAAAATTTTCAGCCATATCATTTCCTTTGTCGCTTCTATTGTAGCAATATACTCTGCCTCTGTGGTGGATAAAGCAACCACCTTTTGCAATCGAGAAATCCAACTCACTGCTATCCCACCAACTATAAATACATAACCTGTGGTACTCCACTTGGTATCTATATCCCCTGCCAAATCTGAGTCAACATAGCTTTTTAAATCAGTATTAGAGCCCCCAAAACATAAACATTTATTGGATGTACCTCTCAAGTACCTAAGAATCCATTTTACCGCATTCCAATGCTCAACTCTAGGATGACTCAAATACCTACTAACAACTCCTACGACATGTGCAATATCTGGTCTTGTGCATACCATGGCGTACATTAAACTACCTATAGTTGAAGCATATGGTACCTTGGACATTTTTTCTTCCTCCTCTTGTGTCTTCGGACACATATCCTTAGTCAATTTAACATGAGTAGGCAAAGGTGTGCTGACAACTTTTGCATTCTCCATATGAAATCTTTGCAACACCTTTTCAACATAATTAGCCTGAGATAAAAACAATTTTCTATTTTTCCTATCTCTACAAATTTTCATACCAAGGATTTGTTTTGTTGCCCCCAAATCCTTCATAGCAAAATATCTTGCTAACTGTTGTTTTAGCTCACTTGTGTGATCCATGTTAGACCCTGCTACAAGCATGTCATCAACATATAAACATAAAATAATGTAGTTGTCATTATCCAAACTCTTAAAATAAACACAATGGTCAGAATTACACCTGTCATAGCCTTGCTCAGCCATAAAACTATCAAATTTCAAGTACCATTGCCAAGGTGCTTGTTTCAAGCCATATAAACTTTTCTTCAATCTGCACACTAGTTTCTCCTTACCTTTGACCTCAAATCCTTGTGGTTGTTCCATATATATTTCCTCTTCCAAATCAACATGGAGAAAGGTTGTTTTAACTTCAAGATATTCTAAATGCAAATCTTCAGCAGCCACAATATGAATAGAAGTCATTTTAACAATTGGAGAAAAAATTTCATCAAAATCAATACTCTTTTTTTGTGCAAATCCTTTTACAACTAATCTGGCTTTAAATCTCTTCTTACCTCCATCCTCCTCTTTTAGCCTATAAACCCATTTGTTTGGTAAATCCTTTTTACCTACAGGCAATTTGCATAATTCTCAAGTCTTATTTTTCAGCAAGGAGTCCATTTCTTCTTCCATTCCATGCTCCCACTGAACCTTGGTATCCACCTACATAGCTTCATTATAATATTTTGGTTCACCAACATCGGTTAACAAAATAGTATACAAAGAGGGAGAGAATCTTTCTGGAGGTCTACTTATCCTTGAAGATCGTCTAACATTCACAGGAGTTTATGGTATTTGTTGTTGTTGTTGTTTCCCAGCATGAGGAACCACTAAAACATCATTGTTTGGAATATCATCCAACACTGCATAATAATTTCCTTTCTTCTCATGTTGCAGCAACAGATCTTTGTACAACACTTTCTCATTGAATATGACATCCTTGCTTCTCACAATTTTTTGATTTTCAAATTTCCAAAGCCTATAACCAAATTCATCAATGCCATATCCAACAAATATACATTTCTTTGATTTTGCATCAAGCTTGGTTCTATTTTCATAATCTACATGTGCAAATGCTTCACAACCGAAGGTTTTGAGAAAAGAATAACTCACCTTCTTACCTTTCCATGCTTCCTCTAGAATACCACAACCCAAAGGATTAGAGGGACCTCTATTAATTAAATAAAAAATAGTGTTTACAGTATCCCCACATTTTTAAAGGCAACCTAGCATGCAATCTCATAGTCCTTGCATGCTCCATTATTGTTCTATTCATGCACTCAGCCACTCCATTTTCTTGTGGAGTCATTGGAACTATTTTCTGCCTACAAATACCATCAGAGGAACAATAATCTTCAAACTATTTTTTGCAATACTCACCACCATTATCATATTTGAGACATTTTAGCTTTTTACCCGTTTTATTCTCAACCAAGCTTCTCCATTTTTTAAAAGTTTCAAATACATCAGATTTCTGCCTAAGGAAATAAATCCATACCTTCCTAGTTGCATCATCAATGAATGTAACATAATACTAAGAGCCACTAAGAGAAGATACCTGAGCTGGTCTCCATACATCCATATGCACAAGCTCCAATTTCTCATCTTTCTTTTGCTTCCCATCCTTGAGAAAACTTACTCTCTTTTGTTTTCCATACACACAACTTTCACAGAAATCCATATTAACACATTTTAGACTTGGTAAAACATTATTTGAATGAAGTACTTTCATACCTTTTGCACTCATATGCCCAAGTCGATTATGCCACAGTGTTGATTCAAAGTGCACAACAACTATATGATCTTCTACCTATTGAACTACAACAACTGTTCCTAAACATTGACCTTTTTCTGTAACAATTAAAGTAGAAGGAACAGTATGACTTGTACAAAGATATAAGGTTCCTACTTTCACACCTTTTGCTACCACTAAGGCACCCTTTGTGACCTTCCAATTTTTATCACTAAATGTAACAACACAACCTTCGTCATCTAGTTGCCCTACTGAAATTAATTTTTTGCTCAACTTTGGAACATGCCTTACCTCATGTAGTAGCCAATGATTCCCATTCTGCAACTTAATCTTGATTCTTCCCTTTCCAACAATTTGAGAGGGTTCGTTATCTCCTAAATAAACTAGCCCAAACTCCCCTTGGACATAATAAAGAAAATAACTTCTATGGGGTGTAGCATGAAATGAAGCCCCTAAATCTAACACCCAAGAATCATCAACAGTATCAAGGGAAAGAATCAAAGCATCCTCATCATATTTATTACTTACCACATTTGCCTCTTTACTTCCTTCCTTTTTGTCTCCTTTATGTTTTCAAGACCAGCAATCTTTCTTCAAATGACCCAGCTTACCACAGTACCAGCAATCCCTCTTGTCTCTAGATTGGGACCTTTTGTCCTTTGATTTTCCTTGCGACTTCCCATGATTTTCATAATTGTTTCCTCTCTCCTTTGTTCTACCCCTGCTTTCTGCATTCAAAACACTGCCTGATGTGGATGTTCCACTTGAGCTTTTCCTATGAATTTCCTCGCTCAAAATAACACCAACAACATCATCAAATTTCAATATATTCAAACCAGAAACATAATTACTAATAGCCATTACCAAGCTATTCCAGATTTCAGGAAAAGAACACAGAATCAAAAGAGCCCTAACTTCTTCATCAAAGTTTATTTTACAAAATTCAATTGATTGGTGATTGTATTAAACTCATTTGAATGATCAGTAACTGACCCACCTTCTACCATTTTCATATTAAATAAACGCTTCATGAGAAATACCTTATTGGAAGCGGAAGGCTTTTCATATAACTTTTCCAGGGTTTCCATCAACTCTTGAGTTGTCTTTGTTGTTGTAATATTGAATGCCAGCGATTGTGCCAGGCATAAATGAATATTGCCAAGAGCCTTTCTAGCCAAAATCTCCCAGTCCTCATCAGACATTGTTGCGGGTTTCTTGGTTTTCCCTTCCAATGGCCACCATAAATCATTCTGATAGAGATAGTCCTACATCTGCATCTTCCATAACTGATAGTTCTACCCATTAAACTTCTCAACCTTCTTACCCCTGTCTGCCATTACTCCCACTCAACCGTGAGACCTTCCTATAGACAATAATTGAAACGCAACCCGCTCTGATACCACTTGTTAGGGTTAGAAAGGAAGATATCTAACAATTAAATGCAGATTTAATTAATAAACAGATAAACTAAAACACAGAATAAATTATAACACAAAGAATTTAACATGGTTCACCCAATCCGGGCTACATCCACCAAACCGCAGCCATCCAATGATTTTCTTATCTAGTGCAAAAACCTATTATAATCTTGTGAATAATCATGTTTTTCATCATACTGTAACACCCATCCGAACCCCTTTTTAACAAGCTTAGAAGCTTCCAGATTAGGGTTCTACAAAATTGGTTTTTTCCTTTTTTCGTTGATTTTTTCCTTTTTCGGTGACGACGTGAAAAAGTAGAAGGAATTTTTTTCTCTGGGAATGTCACCCCCAAACCCCCGCCCAGGGCCTGGCCTGGCCCGGCCCTGAACCCTAGAAAGGATACATGTCAGGATGTACAGTATAGCATGATTAGTCGCCACACACCAACACTTTCTTCCTAGGGAAGAAGTTGGTGTCTTGGTTGAGCAAAAAGCAAAATTCCATCTCCCTATCTACTGCTGAGGTAGAGTATATTGTTGCTGCAAATAATTGTACTCAAGTGATGTGGATGAAACATATGCTAAAAGATATCAAAGTAGTATAGGATGAACCCATTGCCATATACTGTGACAATTCAAGTGAAATTAACATATCAAAGAATCTAGTGCTACACTCTAAGACCAAGCATATATCAATCAAATTTCATTTCCTAAGGGAAAAAGTGAATGAGAAAGAAGTCAGATTGGAGTATGTTCCTACCAAAGAATAAATTGTAAACATTTTTACTAATCCATTGCCAAAGGATACTTTTGAGTATTTCTGAGGAATGCTAGGGGTGATTAACCCTCCTGATATGAACTAGAGATGCATTTACTTATATCAATTTGTATGCTTCAAAGCTATATTCTGATCCAGATTGATATTTTCATGGCTGCTACTCAGGGGGAGTAGTCAGATGTGCAGATAGGTGGTTCAAAGCTTGTATGTGGGAAGATAATGTTTATCTTTGCCATTGATGTCAAAGAGGGAGAAGATTCATGTGAAAAACTGTTGCTTATTTGGGAAGAAGAGCCTTGTGGGGTGAAGATCATGTAGAAGAAGTTGAGGAAAATGAGTCAAAATCTAAGGAGGAGTAAGTGTTAATTTAGAGTTGCATTGATGGTGTTTTTCATATCATGTGTTGCCATCAATGCCAAAGGGGGAGATTGTTGGATATTGTGTTGTTGGATGTTTTGGTTGTGTTGTTGATATGTGGTTGTCAATGATGTCAACACTATTAGCATTTGATGTATTGAAGGTTGTATATGTCAAGGATATTGAGAAAATTGTTAAAGAAAATGTTGCATATTTCCAGTGGAATAGTGAAGGTCATGAAGGTGTCTTGCTCAGTACATTGAAGATCAGTTGTTGTGTACTAAAGGGTTTATTTCTGAGAGTATCGAGTTTATCCATCAAAATTTTCAGAGGTCTGCATGAAGTTTTGATTGTGTTATGAATAGTTGTGTTCTGATAGTTTTTTTGTGGTTTCAGTTAGTATTCCTGAGTAAAGTTGATATGATTCTAGTAATTTTAGTTGTTGCAGATGTTTCTATATTGGTCCGTATTGCTTGTGGATGTTTCTAGATCATTCTCTATCTTCGTCGCATGTCCACATTGATCGGTGTGTTCATGGTCAAAGATTTTTCTCATATGTGTTTGGGTTTTCATGTTCTTGGCTGACATGGTGGTTGTAATGTATTGTGGATCCTTGGAGATTAAAATTCGAATGTTTGGGTGCTTGAGGATGTTGTTTTGGGACACAACATTATATTGGCTAACAATGTTTGATTCACATTGAAAATTTATTTATAAATTTGGGCTAACATTGCATATATGTTTTATATTTTCATGTCTTTTGTCCGACGAAGTTGTTGATGAAATTCATTTGTGGATATATAAGAGCAATTGTTTGTTTGAATTGAAGGGTGCTCAGTGTACTCCTATGTGTGTATATCATTTGATTGCAGAGTAGAGTGCGAAGAAGTTTGAGCAGAGTGTGAAGAAGTTTGAGCGAAGTGTGAAGGAGTGTTTTTGTGCTTAATTGGAACTGTAATCAAGCTTTTGGAGAAGCTATTTTCTCAATTCATACACTGTGGATATGATTCATATTTCTCTTTCTTGTGTAGTGATCCCTCTATTATTTGAGCAGTGAGCTCCAGGCAGTGTACTTGAATGCATCTTCCAGGGAAAACTTTAGTGGAAAATCTTTGCCAATTGGCAAATTCTAGGAATCGACCAAGTCAAAATTGGAAAATTCTCGCTCCGAATAGGGTGTCCAAATCTCCTGGATTTTACGAAGTATAAGTCCAATGCATGTCCATTTTCCAATGATTTTTTTATGAGGCATTTTTAAGCAACAAGTTTTCCATTGTCAAACTACGTGTTTCAATTGGACCGACTAATATTTTCACTTGGAATCCTGAAAGCATTTAATAAAACGCCTACATATTCACCAATACTATTAAAAAAACATTGTATCAGGACCCATTTTTCCAATTAAAATTTATAAATAGTTGCTTGTGAATACCTATTTCACCAATTAAAATTTATAAAAACTTGCTCATGAGGACCTATTTCGCCAATAACATTAAAAAATAATTACATTTGAGTACACATTTCACCTTGAAAATTAAAACGTATTGTTGTATAAGCATGCAAGATTCACCAAATTTTTAATATACCATTTAAAAATAATGTGGAATTTTTCAAATATGGAGTCATGGATTGATTTAAATACAGTTGAAAGTGTCATTTATTCTTACATATTTTGTTCGGTTCTGAGGTTCTACTTCTCCATTCAGAAGTCAACGAAAGCTGAAAACGTAGACTTAAAAGGTGAGTGATCATTTCTTCATAGTGTTATTAGTTATAATAATAAGTTTTCTTTATCTCTTTTCCATTCTTGATTCAACAAAGTGAACCTTAGAAGTTAGAACCAAACTCTGAAGTTTCAAAGTTTTCAAAACCTCTGACCCACCGAGTAGAAAGATGACCAAGAAAGACTTGCAACTCAACAAAGTAAACCATCAACCAAGTCAGGGAATTGCATAGTTATGAAAATTTAGAACTTCACGACAAGGTTATATAACTTTGAGGACTAGCGACTAAGTTTAGGAAAAGCCAAAAAAATTATATTGTATTCCATAATATTGAATTTGATATGTGATTTATTATTAATCTATTCCATGAACAGAAATAAATACAATTGATAGTGTCATTTATTTGGAATTCAGCCAAAGCTGAAAAATGTAGACTTAAAGGTGAGTGATCATTTCTTCATAGTGTTATTAGTTATAATAATAAGTTTTCTTTATCTCTTTTCCATTCTTGCTTCAACAAAGTGAACCTTAGAAGTTAGAACCAAACTCTCAAGTTTCAAATTTTTTGAAACCTCCAACCCACCAAGTAGAAAGATGACCAAGAAAGACTTGCAACTCAACAAAGTGAACCATCAACCAAGTCAGGAATCACGTAGTTATGAAAATTTAGAACTCTATGACAAGGTTATATAACTTTGAGAACTAGCGACTAAGTTTAGGAAAAGCCAAAAAATTTATATTGTATTCCATGGTATTGAATTTGATATGTGATTTATTATTAATCCATTCCATGAACAAAAGTAAGTACAATCAAAAGTGTCATTTATTCGGAAGTCATCCAAAGCCGAAAATGTAGACTTAAAGGTGAGTGATCATTTCTTCATAGTGTTATTAGTTATAATAATAAGTTTTCTTTATCTCTTTTCCATTCTTGCTTCAGTCTTAAAGATGATATTGAGTAGGTAATGGGATCTATATTATTATTCTCTATTCTTAAACAAGAAGATATTTTTTTCCAATTTTTATTCGAAGTGAGATGAATATGTCGAGTGAATTAGAGATCAATATGTCAAGCAACTCAAGCAGCAAGGGTAAGGCTCTTGCCGCTCCTCGGTGTGGTGAAGAGACTCCTGCCACTTCTCAAACTCCTTCCACTCCTCAGGGTGGTAAGGCTCTTGTTGCTCCTCAGGGTGGCGAAGAGACTCCTACCACTTCTCAAACTACTTCCGCTCTTCAGGGTGGTAAGGCTCTTACCACTCCTAAGACTCATGTCGCTCCTCAGGGTGGTGAAGAGACTCCTGCCGCTCCTTAGGCTCCTCAGGGTGGTGAAGAGACTCCTATCGCTCCTCAGGGTGGTGAAGAGACTAGGAGGCCATCAAAATTCCCAAAACTTAGACGTACCATATAGTCTTTGCAATTTCCAAAGCTTTTAATCGATCAGGTCAAGATGGAGCTACATCATCAACTATTCCACCAAATATTGGTAGCATTCCCAATACCTCACTACCACTAGAAGGTCAAGTTGAGATTGTGATTGATTTAAATCAAAATGTATCAAATCAGGATAGCAATACTGTAGAAGATGTTCCAAGAGATACCCTAGGCCCAATTAGCTAGAATGAGATAACTGAGGATGATGATGTTGGTAGCAAGAGAAGAAAAAATAAACCAAAAAGGGGGTGTGAATGGGAAATGACAAGGAGTTTTCAACTTGGTTGGTTATTGAAATACCCATTGATGGTACCAATGGGGATTGGCAATGCAAACGATATTGAAAAGGCAACATTGGCCAAATGTAAGATTTGCAGTTGGAAATGTGGAAGAGCCAAGACGTTGCAGCTAAAGATTGACACTATAGAAAAGCATATTAGTAAAATTTATGAAAAGCAAATCATAGACGGAAAGGAAGAATTAGTCGTATGATGGAAATCAAAGGAAGAATGTCTTCATGTTAAGTGTGTCACAGATTATGAAGAGCATGAAAAAAATAATGGCAAACATTGTTGCACGTAAAGGTACACTTGAGGCTCAATTTGGAAAAGCAATGGAAGGAGCAAATCTATCAAAAACTGTTCAGATGAGTGTTGTTTTTCATATTTTTTCTAGAGGGCATCCTATGACAGACTACCCAGAATATTCTAGTTTATTATCTTATTTGAATGTTCCTCACTATCCCTTGTCACATTGGTCAATAAACACTGGATGGGATTGGGAAAACTTTCTTGCTACAATGGAAAAGGAAGATTTAAAGGATAAAGTAAAAGAGTCAAATTTCATTGCATTATCTTTAGATGAAGTTACTGTGGTAGACAATACTTCTTGGGTCTTTATGCATTTGTATACTGTACAACAACATGTTCGCCAAGCTCATCTTCTTTGTGTTCATAAAATGAAGAACAGTTCAACAACGCAAAATATATTTGAACTAGTCAAAAAATATTTGAATGAAATTGCAGGTATGGATGAGTTAACAATTGTGAAAAATTTGGTGTGTGTAGGAGATGATGGAGCTGCAGTGACACAAGGTCAAAGGACCAGTGTTTACAAAAATTTACAAACTACTTGTGCACCATACATGCTTGGCATTCACTACATGGCCCACAAAATGAATTTAGCATTCAAAATTGTTAGCAAGTTTCCTACAGTATCAAAAGTCAAAAATCTAGTCTGTGAGATCCACACATACTTTTGCCGAAGTCCTAAACGTTTCATAGAATTTCAAATTTTTGCTAAGGGAATAACACCAGGAAACAAGCTTCTCAAGGATGTTGATACTAGATGGATCTCCCTACATGGACCAGTGCAACGAGTTCTTTCAGAATATCAATCTTTGATTGGAGTGATGTACGAGCATCACAACACAGTAGACAAAGCTCCTAACCTCTTACATAGGTTGAGCGATATAGAGACACTCTTGACTTTAACTAGTCTTCTCCCCATGTTGGATGTGATGAACGAGCTTGTGAAGAAAGCCCAAGATAGAACTATGTATATTAATGAATATGCCAATCTACGAAAACTTACATGCTTGGCCCTAGATCATCTATATCTAGATCTAACACAAGATGGCCCAAATTATTTCATGTGGTGGAAAATTACTGATTTGAATGATCCTGATAATTATTTACAGTTTAATGCAATCAAGCAATTATGCATCTGTGTACATGGATATGAGATACAAATGTACCAATGTAAGATAGCCATGCGCTCTAGCAGAGAAGTAGCTATTAACCGAAAATATTTTCAAGGAATTGTTAAATTTGTTGGTGATAATTTGAAGGAAATTGCAAAATCTCTTTCCTCAAAGATTCGTGAAAGATTCCCTCGACATGAAATACTTGAAGCCATCAGTATTGTGTATCCTCAATTTTGGGAAAACTAAGATAACCCCACATTTTTTCATGCTTGGGTAAAAATATTGATCGAACAATTTTTGAAAACTGTAACATACAATGAGCAGAAAATAGAAAGAATCTTAGATGAAGCTAAGATTAGAAAACAATGTGGGAGTTTTGTAACAGCTATGAGGGACTAGTATAAATCCATGGGCAAGGACAAGGACTTTGAACTGGGATCAATAAAAAAGGTTTGGACAAGCTTAGGTCAGAGTGAAATATTGCATGGTTCGATATCAAAATATTTAAAACTTGTTGATTTATGTCAAACAATGATATTGGGGTCGGTGGAGGATGAGAGCGTTTTCAGTACATTGGGGTTTTTGAAATCAAAGTTTAGAAACAACTTAGACAATAATTTGGAAAATTGCTTGAGGATGAAAGGAACTGTGTATAATGTCAAAAAAATTCCTTTTGAAAGGGAACTCGCAATCTGGAGGTCCACATGTGAAAGAAGAGGGGTCGGGTTGTGCAACACTCCAATTCCAAAGGCTAGTACTGGTGGCACTGGTAGTGGCAATGGGACTCAGATAGCTAAAATTGACAAATTTGACACAATGAATGTTGAATTTGAGACACGGTCTGAAGAAAATGAAGAGCAGACTTGGAATCAAATTCAAGATGACTTTTTTACTTTATCTAATGATGAACGTCAAATTGAGGACCCCTACTATGTTTGGTAAATGGAAGAGATTCAAGAGAATTAGCAGCTTTTAGGTATTTATATTACACTTCATGGATCCCAAGATTAGATTCCATTATTCCATACTGTAGTTGATGATATTTTATCTTGTATTTAGTGAAATTGTGAATCATTGCACTTCATGATATTTTATTTTATATTGCACTTCATGAATCATATTCCAAAGTCAAATTGTAGTTGATGATATTTTATGTTGTATTCCATGAAATTGTGATATTTTATATTTTATATTTTACATTAGTCTGTACATAGCATGATTTTGGAAATTCCTGAAAAGACAATTCAAGTTTAGTTTGTACATAGCATTCAATGAGATTTCAGATGATGGCACCTTTGAAAGGTAAGATAAGTCCATAATGTCGCATGGTCACTGAAACTTGGAACCTTAGAACCAAAGTATAAAGTTTCAAAGTTTTCCAAACCTCCAACCCACCGACTAGAAAGATGACCAAGAAAGACTTGCAACTCAAAAAAGTGAACCATCAACCATGTCGGGGAATAGGGGAGTTATGAAAATTTAGAGCTCCACGACAAGGTTATAAAACTCTAAGGGCTAGCGACTAAGGTTAGGAAAAGCACCAAAACCGCTCTCTTCACCAAAACTTAGTAGCAATGAAACTAACCAAAAATCCATCATTCCAATTCCAATAATAGATAATCCATGGCATGAATTCATATAAATGTTTAGTGGATATGCTAAGGATTCATGGAGATTGAGTATTGATGTGTGAATTGTAATGCAATTTCACTAAGATTATGGATGCCTAGAATTAAAATCACCTTATAGTTCATATTTTAATTGTGTTAAAGGTAAAAATTGAGCATGTGCTTAGTGATTCATCACTCAACTCAATGCTTATTAGATTAATAGCATATTAACAATAGTATTAGTAGCATATACAATAATGAACATAATAACAACTGTATCTAGAAGTTGAAACCACTACCAAACTTTTTCTTCAAATGATATAATAAATAATACAGATAATTGAACATCAACACATTACTGAAGTCTTAATTTGACCTTTTAAATTGATTATCACTATATCACATGAAGGAATACATAGAGACATTGGCAATGCAAAATCTTGCTCAAAGACAACTCTGCACAAAGCTGAGTTGGAACTTGGAAACTCATATTGTCAAAAGTTAAATCACTGCATCACCTTTTCTAGCAACTTCCACTCTTCAGGTGTTGGAATTGTCTTTTGTTCTAACTGATGTTATTTGACTTGAAGATTTGTTAACAATTCATGATTCAAATTAGAACCTGTCTTGGATTCTTTGGTCAATTTTGCATTCAGGGTTAGCAATGGTTTGATGGAATCCAAATAGGTCACCACATCTGGGTTCTAAGGAAACTGGTCCAAATCAATCTTCCTTGCATCCTCCATCTTCTTTCTGAAATCATTCCATCCAACAAATCCCTCATTTGTGTCAAAAGCCTCTAGTAAACCAAGCTATATGAAGTTCCTTAACTTTTCATCCACCTTCTTCATCTTGTCTGCAGCCAAATGCAAATATTTCTTTGTTTCATGCATTCTCAAACACTTTTCAATGACAGATGACAACGTCATTGATGTAGCAAGCCGATTAGTAATCCCTTTTGATTTCAAAACATTGTCACTGGCTTTGTACACCATTTGTTGAATTTGATTTGCTGATTTCTCTAATGCCAGCACATTTTTGTTCTCCATTAAATATTGTCTGATAGCATCAATCAATTGAAACATGTCACACAAATGATCAATCCCCTGCATTATTTCATCCCAGATCTTTTGTTTCATATGCCTCATTGTTTCTCTACAAAATGAAGATAACTTATTTTGACAAGACTTAATTTCATTTTTTGCTTCCATCAGCTCTACCTCCAATCTTTCATTTCTTTTTCTCTCCTCCAATTTTTGTTCCCACTGTGCATTTTCATTTGCAATGCTTAGTCTTAATTTTTCTAAAGTGGGTTTTTCCTCATCATATTTCTTATTGCTCTCATCTAGACTTTGCTTCAGTTCATTCACTACAGTCTCAATCTCATTCTGCTTATCATCTTTGCTTGTTAATGTTGAGGTAGATTTTTTAATTCTTTTTTCTAATTCATTTCTCTTGTTATATGTTGCTTTCCTCTTTGCTTTCTCATTTGCTAGGTCTACCTATAACTTTTCAATTTGAGTTTGCAACCTTTTTTTCTCTCTATCTTGCTTCAGCAATGATGTGTACACCAATTCATTGTTCTTTGATAAATTAATTTTGTTAGTATTTCTAAGTCTAGAAAAATCCAATTGAAAATTGTTCACCTAGAATTCAAATGGAGCCATCTGAATTGCTGGTTTGTTTTGAACTGTGGGAACAAGAAATGTGTACTCCATGATTTCTTTACTTGTGTCAAATGTGGGTAATATCATGGTTGTTGCAGGCTCTGAAGTTAGAGTAGACGCACTCTCCATCAGTTGCTTCTTTTCTTTTTTATTCAATTCTGATTTCTTTTTAAACTCTTCAATGTAATCAAAACCCGAGGATGCAGGAACAATGGAATGATTGAATGGCGAAGGAATAGGAGTACTTGTAGTTGCTAATGATGTCACAGCCAAACTAACTGGCATTGGGGGAGTTCCTAGAAATAACTCCTTTGTGGTGGATCCACTGGTAGTGTGACTTGGAGTTGGACCTGTCAAAATCCTTTTCCTCTTTTGTATGCCTTGATCGCCTGGCATTTCTATGGTATATTGTGTTGTCCTCTTGTGTGTAATTTGTTGTTGTAGCACATGTTGACCACTACTAGTACTACTACCCATACCATCTCCACCAGAGGTAGTGCCAATTGCACTAACCCCTCCACCATGGGCATGTCCTAGTTGTGATTATGTCTAACCATGAGGATGAGGATTTGAACTTGAATCTCTAACAAATTGACCTGTATACCCTAGGTCTACTTTTTCACCTCCAAACCCAAGGCCATATTTATCAACTAGTTTTCTATGCTCTACATTTATTACCATCCAAGGGCCTTGTGTTTGGGACCCCAAAGGACAACCTTCATAACACATTTTTTCATCTATGGCTGCTCCTGTAGTAAATGCTTCTTTTGTGGCCTCACTTCAACCAAGTTTGAAATTGACATGGATTTCTTCTTGCCTATCATCATCACTTTCTTCATCTTCTTGTTCATTTGAATGCTCTATATTCCATAACTTGCTAAACACAAGATCTTCTTCATTATCGCCATACTCTACAAGAGCTCTTGGATCACCTAGGTCCTTCCTCATAGACCAAAAGGCAATAATTTTTTATCATGACCAATTTTTTTTTGTAACTTCCTTCTCTAGAGAATCTGGCATTTTTACTCTAATAGATGGTTTATGACTTTTTTCATAAAAATTGTTGTACCTCCTAATTGTCTTTCGATGCAATGCCATAATTTATGCTAACAATTGTTCAAAAGAAATACCATTCTCAACAACACTTTTCTCTATTTCTACTTTGACCTCATCCCAAGAATCCTTGTTTCTCAAGTTTTCAAGCAAGGGTTTACTTTGATGTTAAATTCTACTTCCAACATTCTTATTAATCACAATCATTGATTTAATGGTGTCACATGGATCATACTACTAGTGATAGATAGCATCAAAATCAAAAAAAAATCAAAAGATCATGTGCCACACTAAATGCTTTTCTCTCGAATGTCATCCCCCCACATGAAAAAGGTAAAGAAGGAAATAAGGTCTTCTTCCCCTTACTAGTAAAGTGTCTTTCATCAGTATTTTGCATCTTCCTTACATATTCCAAAGAAAACACCCTTTTTCTATCACATGTATTGGAAGTTTGTATGGCTATACTTCTGATCCATAAAATCTTAGCATAATACATTCTTCCAATAAGTACCAATCAGCCAATTGTATTTCTTTTCCTAGTTGAATGCAGTTTCTACATGACATAGGCAATCTAGGCATTGGAGTATTTGTAATTGCTTCATACAATGGATCCAAAAAGTAGTCTAAAAAATGACTGTAGTTCCTTCGAGAATCATGCAACCTTATAATAGTGGTCCATTCATATATTAGAGCCATTTTCTTTCTCTCAGGATTACTATTACCATAGGGTTGAATTTGAAGCTTGTCGGTCTAAAACATTCCTCTAAATTTGAATAGAAAAAGATAGCACAAGTAGGTTGTGAACCTAAATGTCTTGGTGGAAGCTCCTTTAATCATTAAAAATTGTTTATGCATGGATTCTACAATGTGCTCAATAAAATTATATTTGGCATGTGGAACACCATTATGGATATTATACACCATTTCAACGAGGCATGCACCCACTTCCAAATTGCTATTAAGTCCGAGGATAAATGCTAGCATGGAAATAGTATCTTGAACCCATGGTTTAAAAATATCCAAATCATAAGGAGGCTTATGATCACCTTTCAATTTGTTTCTATCCTGAACTATTCTATTTAAGAAATATTTTTTCTCCATTTCATCCATTGCTTCATAATCACTAGCAAGCTTTTCTAGGTCAATGTGGACATTTCCAAATTATTTGGTTGTAAACCCCAAGGCCAACACTTTTCCAAGTTCTTCTACATTAATGGCTAACAATTCTTATGTGCTATCTTTATTAACAATTGCTCTTTTGTTATCATAATAATTTAGGGCACAGACCCTAATAAATTCTGGGCAAGGGAAAACCTCATGTAACATCATGCGCCCTAATCCAGTTACCCACGATGCACTAATACTATTAACTTGCATTTTCTTTGCAGCCTTATTCTCAGATGAAAATATAAGTTCTGAGGTACGCCTATCATAGGTTTCGGGATCATAAATATCATGGTATTCATCAGTGAAACCTGGGATTTCAAGCAATTTTGCATAATATATTTTTTATCTGACATTGCTCTAGTGGTATTGGTGGTAGACATGTTGATACAATCAACAATATGAAATTTTTGAATTCCCTTTTAGTCCTTAATTTTTCTTAATTATTAAGCCTCTTAACCCTAAACCTAAGCTTCAAAGTTTGACAAAATAATATTTTAAGAAATGTCAACTTCAAGTGATGAAATGTAGCCACATGAATTCTTTAACTTGCCTGGATTTTGAATTTTGATTCTTGAAGTCGAAACTATGTTGAAGCTTGAAACTGCGTTACTGGAATGGCTTTGTTGGAAGTGGAACTATGGAACCCAGAATAGGGTGGTGCACTGCAATGAGCAAACTGAATGACACCAAAACATCTACTCATTATTTACAGACTACACAGTACAAAATTAGGTACAATGTACATAGCTAACAACATTTAAAACAAGCCATTAAAAATAATTATTTACTCCTGCATTGACAACAAATTCTAAATCGTTGATCTCTGTTAATCTAACGGTTATAGGGTGATTCCGGAGGTTTAAGTTTGCAAGTGTAGCACTCTATGCATTTCATTTTGGAATGCAACTACAACCATACATCAAATGTTCATCAAATGGTTGAGAAATTTATCATATAAATAATAAACACAAAACATGTGTTTTAAATTTGCTTTAAAACATGTGTTTTAAATTTGCTTTAAAACATGTGTTTTAAATTTTCTTTAAAACATGTGTTTTAAATTTGCTTTAAAGTTTAATGCGCTAGGATTGACATCAAGGCCAAGGGGCCGAAAACTTAACATTTCAAAGGCCTTAATAAAATGAATTACAATGTCACAT
The DNA here is from genome assembly GCA_007258455.2 of Sequoia sempervirens. NCBI lineage: Eukaryota > Viridiplantae > Streptophyta > Pinopsida > Cupressales > Cupressaceae > Sequoia > Sequoia sempervirens. The sequence goes on along the minus strand of VDFB02271358.1, from coordinate 1,103,668,338 downwards.
TAATAGCACAACCATTTATTTTATTACAATTGAATTACAATGTCACATTATTACATAGTACAAATACAAATGTAAGCACAAGCGCCAAACTTCTACTGGACTGCTGGTGAAAAGTTGAAAACATAAATGTGATACATGTACCTCTGAAAATAAATGGAACTTGTTGGGCCAACCATGAGCTCTGAAAATAAACACATGGGACTTGTCAAGTCAACCATACACTCTAAAAATAAATGCAATGGGGAAAGGGGGCCCAATCAAACTAGGGAAATGGGAGTCGTGAAGATACAAAATGTACTTAGCCCCTTTCAGAACCAGAATGATGTAGAAGATGAGGACTAGTAAAACTTCTCCCATGCAGAAGATGAGAAATGAAGTTAAATGCATGGGAATTTCCTAGGAAACCATGCAGACAATGAGGAGTAGTAAAACTACTCCCATCTTCTACTTGCAGCCTCCATGCATTAGGATAGCACTTATGTCCATCAGAGCTCCTCATCCTAGTTCAAAACCTATTTGAGAAGTCAGGTGAACCAAATCAACTTCTTTCCAATTCCGCCCATTTTAAACTTGAAGGAAATTGGTCTTGTACTCTATAACTACATAACTGGAGACAAGAGAATTTAGAGAATCCCCAATAGTACCGCATCATCTTCTTCCTGAATCCTTATTAAGTTATTAACCCTACAAAATGAAAACCCTTATGACAATTAAACGAATGATTTTAGTTGTGTTCACTATCCTTATTTATGGGCCAAAAGTGCCACTACCAGCCTGGTACCTTGTACACCTCACATGTGTCACATGTGAGCTCTAAGCTTGTGTATAATTACTATTGACTACTTAGTAATAATTGTGATTCACACAGCCACAAACCAAAAATCCAACTTAATCGGTACCTCAAGCTAGCTACATGCAAAGTTGCAAACTATAGCTCAAGCTGACAAGCTGTCAATTGTCAAAATCGGCAGTGCGACACAAGTTGTTGATTGTCAAAATCACTAGATTATTGACATCATCATCTATGATTCTACAGTACATCATGCAGTTTTCAATATAAAGTTATCCAATCAATCACTCTAGCTATTCATATGGTATTAATTCACACTGCCACCTAGTACCACAGCCAAATTGAGAATTTCAATAGAATAAATGAAAGGTAGACTACTTCGATGAATTGAAAAGAGAGAATTAAATGTCTCATTTTATCTTAATGATTATCAATGTCCTGGCTAATAAGTCACAATAAATTTCGCTCACTTATGATCAGAACTATATGTTGATTTCTGAAACCAATCATTAATAAAATCTCAACCATTGATTTATGAAAATCAAATGGTTCTATTGTTATTCCGGGGGTTTCAGTTCACAAGTCTAGTACTTCAAGGATTTACTTATGAAATGCATCTATAGTCATCCATCGAAAATTCATTGAACGGTCCCTCTTTTAAAATAAAATTTATGCACGTGCATAATTTAAAATGGGGACATCTCTAGGTTGACGAGACTCAACCCTCAGGATTAAAGAGTTAAAATTTAAGGATTTGTCATAAAATATTTTCGTCTAACTTAGGCAATATTAAATGGTAAACAAGAGCAGGATGACCGAAGACCTAAATAATTAATAAAATTTCAACCATTGATTTCTGAAAATCTAACGGTTCTAGTGTAATTTTGGAGGTTTCAATTCGCATATCTAGTGCTTGAGAGATATACTCTCGGAATGCAACTACAACCATCCATTGAAAATTCATCGAACGTTCATGGTCCATAATGTCGTGTGGTCACTAAAACTTGGAACCTTAGAACCAAAGTCTAAAGTTTCAAAGTTTTTGAAACCTCTGACCCACTGACTATAAAGATGACCAAGAAAGACTTGCAACTAAGGTTAGGAAAATTTGCACTAACACTTCACCACTGCATTTTTTTTTAGTTTGATATTATGTTTAAATCGCCAATTTTTCTTTCTTAATCATTTGAAAATAAGTTTAATTCACCAATGAATTTTATTTTTTAGTTTGAAAAAAAGTTTTAATTGCCAACAAAAATATTTTTTTTGGTTTGAAAACAGGTTTAATTCGCCAATTGAAATATTTTATTGGTTTGAAAATAGATTTTAATCACCAATGGAAAAAATTTAGTGATTTTACAAAATTTGCATTTCACCAGGATTTTCCATAGGATTCTATCGATTAGAAAAGATTCACCAATGGACTTTTTTTTTCATGAAAACCAAAAAAAAAATCCACTATAATTAATATTTTTATCAGGAAGTATACAAGATTCACCAAGATTTTACACCTTGGCCGAGGGGGGGGTTTCTTAAAGTTTTCCCTGGCATGTGCATTCCCATTATTATTCTTATAATTTTAACAAGGTATAATCTTGTGGACTAACATCCACAGTGGTTTTTTCCCTAACAAGGTTTCCACATAAAAAATCTTGGTGTTTTATGTGTTTATGATGTGTTGATTTTTTATGGTTTATTGTTCACGCATCAGATCTAAAATTGAGTTAAGTTTGAGTTAATATTGAAAAGTTTAAATAATCTGTGACAACTGATTCACCCCCCCCCTCTCAGTTGTTTGCCCTCATTTTTTCAACAATTCTGGCATAGGATTAATTCTTTACTTGGGTTGTCTTTGACTGTCTATAGCGGCATAGTGACCAGAACTATGTGGTTTGGCGATGTCGATTGTTGACCTTGCACCTTCAAGGCTCCTTGATATGTGTTTTGTTGGAAGGATGGCCTTACTCCTTGATAGGTCTATGAGGCCTACTTCGAAGGTGTCACTTGTTGCTATCGGATGAGAACTAGGTCATTTGCGAAAAACCACATGAGATTCTTCATGTTGTCGACATCATCCACTAATGAATAGGAACCCTGTTGGAACTATAAATTTTTGAGCTTTTTCACATGTTTTCCATAACCTTAAGTTTCCATTGGAATCCTTTTCATAAATGTAGGGGTTTATTTTGATATCATTTTGCTCATATTTTTCCCATGGTACCCATCAAATCCATTGAGTCACGCATCTTTTTCATTCTGGTGCCTATCGGCATGAGTTCATTAGGCTCTCCCCGATCCATGTTGTGTCTTCTACTAGCAAAACATCTGTGTTGCCTATCGGCAAGATGTTTTAATGTCATGGCAACTGAATTTCATTCACTGGCAGTTATCGGCATAACAGTTTCATCGTCTCGGCAACAGAGTGTTCATATCGGCATGAGTCAGGATCATCGGTGTAATGCTTCACCGAACGCATCATGTTTCACCGACCCATGTTTGAAAGACACATATCGGCATAGGATTCATATTCGGGTGAAGGTCATAGTGAAATATGAATGTCTTGTTGAAAGGCGTATCAAAGGTTCTATTGGCAAAGGATTGAGGCATCGATATAACGTCATAGCGATCTCCACATGTCATACCGACTGTGCACAAGTTTTCATTTCAGCCAAATTGATGAGTATCGGCTTAAGGTCACAGTGAAAACATTTTGTCTCTCTAACTGGCACATGTGGAAATGTTTCGGCCAAGCTAAAGGTTTTCGGCAGGTGGTCTTGGCGATTGAGCATTGTCTTATCGACTGGCGACGAGGAATGTACATCAGTGAGACTAAAGTATATTGGAGTAGTGTCTTGCCGATAAGATGTGAAGGGGGTCATTAGCGACAAGTGGACTCAGTCGGTAAGAAAACCAAAATTTCTTGGTGATCTATGGAGAGGTGGTCTTCAGCGAGAGTTTCAACAAAATCAGTGTGTTTCACCGATAGAGCACATCAAGATAAGTCTCAGCGAATGAGATGAAGGAATGGGTTCGGTGTAACTTTTGTCATCGGTATGAGTCTCTTCAAAGGCTCATTGTCTTGCTGATGAATGGCTTCATCGTTAAGACTTATTTTAGTCAGTAAGAAAACTAAAATGTCTTGGCGAGGTGCCTGATCTAGCCGATGGAGCACAGGGGGACTTTGTCGGCAATAGTTTATTGTTGTCTTGGTGACTCAGGAGATAAAGGAACTTTCGGGAGAACAAGGTGGATTCTCTATAAGGTCTTCCCGACACCATTAAGTTACAGCAATAGTGAGTTAGAACAAGGTGCATTTCGGTGAGAGGCTCCTTGGGTCTCGATGAATGGAAGGCGCAAGAAGTACATATCAGAAAAATGTATTGTAATCTCTATGATATCTCACCTACCCAGATGAGCTATAACGAATGGGAAGATGAAACTAAAAGGGAATAGAAGAATACTATATGGATTCGTTGTGACAAACGGAATGCTACAGCGACGTGCGGGAGACAAATGGGGTTTTAGGGGTTTCCAATATGATGTCTTCACGACTCAGATGTGTTACGGCGAGGCACATAAGACCAAAGGGATGATCAGTGATATTGTTGCCTTCGGCATACTCACGGGGATGTTACAGCGAATGATTGATGAAGTCTTATGCACTGTGGCCGACATGAAAATTCCTAATTGCAACTATTTGCCAATATTGGAATATGAAACGATGTGCATGTTCAGATATTGATGTATAAATAATCACTCTCAATTGTAAATGAAGTAGCAGGTAAAACAGTAGGATAGAATAGATATAGTTCAGAGGAACACAATGTTTCACAAAAAATGAGATTATGTTGCATATGTAAAATCATGGAGATATCAATGGAAGTCTTTTGATGTGTTGCAATTGTTTCTGGTATCAGTTTTTAGTCGTGTTTATTGAAAATATTATCGAAGTTTTCTCCAATTGTGATGTTCTCTGATTGTTTGAATTGGTGTAACAAGTTTACCTCCAGTTTGTCAATACACATTTGTTGTAACTGTGTGATCAATTAATCGGTTCTTTCCAGTAAAGATTAAATCCTCTAAGTTGATCATAGTAATTAGAAGATATCAATTGGATCATTTAAGAAGAACTCAGTAATTATAATCTTGCATGTTTATACAAGCTATTAACCAAATCATATGCTGAACAGCTTGAATTCTTGCCAGAACAGAGTACTTATCTCATATTTCTCTTGACTCTGCATACCCTATAAGGCACTGGTCTCACCATTCACATCATTCAGTCTCATTCATATTTTTTTACATCTGTTAGTTGAGCATATTAGGATTTAGTCTTCATTTTAGTATACAATTTATTCCAAGTTTGATCCATTTTGTCCACTTCCATATGCCATTGTGGATAAATTGTTGTAGGAAGGAAGATCATAGGTTAAGTCTGCTTCATCTATTATAGGTACACCCACCTAGGTCTAGCAGCACCTGAAGAGTAGAAGTTTTAATTATTTCAAACCTTGTTTTGTTACCCTAAAACGTACCAAGAGATTGGCAACCTCTTGAGGTATCCTTGCATGCGTTTTTGAGAGCTAACAAATTGGTGACTCTGCTGGGGAAACATATCAGAAAATTTGGTTAAAGACCACATTATAGAGTCATTAAAGAAAAGGTTATAATTTGAGAAGATTCAGAAGGGGTGATTCCGCTGGGGAAAAGATCAAAAGTAATCATTTTCCTACTTTTGGAAAAGTAGGTGGCGACTCTAAAAGAAACATTGCATTTGTTCAAATATAATAGGAAAAAGATCCTCAATGATCTGAAAATGGAGGGTAATCAGGGCGGACCTATTGATCATGACACTCTTCAAGTTGATTATGAATCTTTAACTTTTGAGGAGGTCAAAGCACTATATGAGTCTTAGAGAAAGGAAATAGAAGAATGGCAGAGGAAAAGGCTACAATTGGACCAAAATGAATATACAGATGTAGGAAGATATTGGGCCCCTCAAGCACTTGATATTACAAATGGAAATTTCTACAATGGAGGTGATACATATCATGCACAGCAGAGCACTTATCCTCCACAGCCATTAAAGCAAGAAAATGCTTGTCCTGTCTGGACAAAGATTGGAAAATTATCAAGAATGCCAGTGCGATCAGTGTCAAATGCAATTGGCAGTTATCAAGAATGTTAATGTGATCAATGTCAAGGGCTACACAATTTTGATTCACTTGAAGATATTAGCCAAAATCTGCAACAAGGTATGTATCAGAACCAACAATCTAGAGATGATGAATATTTCAAAAGTCTTTGGGATGCTTTTCTTGACATAAGGAGGTATGGTGGAGAAGATTTCACTTCTCTGTACAATAGAATGAGAGAAATTTGTATACAGTTACCTTCTCACCATAGGCCTACAAGGACCATGTTTGCTGAGCAATTCATAAAGGTATGGGAGCCTAATTCAGTTCATTGGTCAGAATTATCAATACAACAAGTTTGTGATCACTTGAATAAGTTCATTGATGCCATGGAGAGGAAAGGGTATGGGGACACTACCAATGTTGATTCCAATTGTTGTATTTCTGATGAGTATAGAGGAATTGATCAAGCAATGCATCCAATAGATGATGAGGTATGTGCAAGTCAGTATGATTCCTGTGATAGCTTGCATAATAAAGATGAAGGTACAAGATATCTCTCTTGCTTGACAGATTGTGACAGGGAGAGTAGTGTGTGTTGTGAGGGATCAAATGAGTGTTCAGATTTTGAAGATACACCTGAGGATTTTGATCTACAGCAAGGGGATCCTTTTACCTCTTATGAGGATCAGGATGAAGAGGCAATGGGAAATGTTGATAGTGAATTTACAATGCCTCTAGCTGTAGTTAAAAGCTACAACGATACATGCGATGAAGAGGAGGGTTGTAAATTTGAGAATGGTTTCCAAAAATTTTTAGGCCCATGGCATGATGAAGATTTAAAAGAGGATCAGATAATTTTTTGCAAAGGTTTTCCCCAAAATGAATTTCAGGTATTTTCAAATCCACTTGATGTTGAGCAAAAGGTATTTTTAGATAAACAAAGTGATGTGTCAAGTTATGGAAAAAGTGACTGTGCTGGTAATTTTTCATTCTCAGTTGATCTTAGGCCTCTTTTTGATGATGACAAAAGTGATGAGTATGACTGTAATAATGAAAATGTGGAAATGTGTGTACTCAGTTGTGAGCAAATTTCAGATTTGCTGACTCTTGACTATCAGAGATATACACATGAAGTTGATCCTGAAGTTCTTTATCCAACTTGCATTTGTTTTGATAGTGAAAATTTTTTGTGCAATGATTCATATGATTCTCAGTGCCTTTCTCAAGTTGATAGTGAAACCTTTGAGGTTGGCCAAATGCATGTCTGTTCAGAATGAGGTATGTGTTTTTGAAATTTCTAACTCATGTGGAGAAGACATTTGTCTGCATACCAAGGATTATAATGTTCCAGATTTGATTGGTTCATATATGCTTAATATTGAAGGTTTGAGTCATAGGGGTATCAAAGAAATGCAAAGGGTTTCAGATTTGCTTGTTTCAGACAATGTTGGTCTGACAGAATTTTTTGTTTCTCAAGAGGGGCACTTTGATTGTGAAATTTTAATACAGCTGAGTGAATGCTTTATGATCCATAACAGTGAGAAAGATAATAAGGAATATTGTATTTCATATGCATGCATCTTGAATGTTGAAAATAACAGGGGTTTGTCCCAAGATGTTGAAGAATTTGAACTATAGGATGGTGTAGGGATTTTGGGCCAAACCAAGCATGATGATACTCTAAGAACTTGCAATAACAATGATAGGAAGGATTGAATGAGTATCTTCAGGAAGAATTTGATGAACTCAACACAAAATCAGGTGTTTGACAGGGGAAGGCTTGGTTTGAGTTTCAAATTGTAACAACTCAGGAAAGGTGAAGTTGAAACACGGAGGATTGAGGGTTGCCAGTGCATGGAAAACTCTTGTATATCCTCTCTAAATTTCTTTTCCATGCACAGTAGTTTAGGGTTCTTGTGCATTTCCATTTTGCATTCACCCCCATCTTGCATTCATTTTGCATTCATTCCTTCATGCTTCATTTCCATTTCCATTCTACTCACTGGCTCATTTTATGTTTGGTCTAGTCTGCTCACCCAAAGATTCTGGATCCTTGCAATGATTTGACTATCATTCATCCCCAGATGGAGCCACTATTGGAAATATAAATTTCTGAGCTTTTTCACATGTTTTCCATAACCTTAATTTTCCATTGGAATCCCTTTCATAATGTAGGGGTTTATTTTGATATCATTTTGCTCATATTTTGCCCACGTTGCCCATGTTTGCATTCTGGTGCCTATCGATGTGAGTTCATTAGGCTCTCCCTGATCCATGTTGTGTCTTCTGCTAGCAAAAAATCTATGTTGCCTATCGGCAAGACGTTTTAATGTCATGGCGACTGAATTTCATTCACTGGCAGTTATTGGCATAACAGTTTCATCTTCTCGACGACGGGAGTGTTCATATCGGCATGAGTCAGGATCATCGATGTAATGCTTCACCGAACACATCATGTTTCACCGACCCATGTTTGAAAGACATATCGGCATAGGAGTCATATTCGGGTGAAGGTCATAGCGAAATATGAATGTCTTGTCAAAAGGCGTATCAAAGGTTCTATAGGCAAAGGATTGAGGCATCGATATAACGTCACGGCGATCTCCACATGTCATATCGACTGTGCATAAGTATTCATTTCAGCCAAATTGATGAGTATCGACGTAAGGTCATAGCAAAAACATTTTGTCTCTCTGACTGGTGCATGTGGAAATGTTTCGGCCAAGCTAAAGGTTTTCGGCAGGTGGTCTTGGCGACTGAGCATTGTCTTACCGACTGGCGACAAGGAATGTACATCGGTGAGACTAAAGTATATCAGAGTAGTGTCTTTCCAATAAGATGTGAAGGGGGTCATCAGCGACAAGTGGACTCAGTCGGTAAGAAAACCAAAATGTCTTGGCGATCTTTGGAGAGGTGGTCTTTGGCGAGATTTTCAACGAAATCAGGGTGTTTCACCAATAGAGCACATTGGGATAAGTCTCAGCGAATGAGATGAAGGAATGGGTTCGGTGTAACTTTTGGCATCGGTATGAGTCTCTTCGAAGGCTCATTGTCTTGCCAATGAATGGCTTCATCGGTAAGACTTATTTCAGTCAGTAAGAAAACTAAAATGTCTTGGCAAGGTGCCCGGTCTCGCCGATGGAGCATAGGGGGACTTTGTCAGCAGGAGTTTATTATTGTCTTGGTGACTCGAGAGATAAAGGAACTTTTGGCGAAACAAGGTGGATTCTCTATAAGGTCTTCCCGACACCATTAAGTTATAGCAACAGTGAGTTAGAACAAGGTGCATTTTGGTGAGAGGCTCCTTGGGTCTTGGTGAATGGAAGGCGCAAGAAGTACATATCGGAAAAACGTATTGTAATCTCTATGATATCTCACTGACCTAGATGAGCTATAACGAATGCGAAGACGAAATTAAAAGGGAATAGAAGAATACTATATGGCTTCGTTGTGACAAACAGAATGCTACAGCGACGCGCAGGAGACAAATAGCGTTTTAGGGGTTTTCGATATGATGTCTTCACGACTCGGATGTGTTACGGCGAGGCACAGAAGACCAAAGGGATGATCAACGATATTGTTGCCTTCAGCATACTCACGAGGATGTTACAGCGAATGATTGATGAAGTCTTATGCACTGTGGCCGACATGAAAATTCCTAATTGCAACTGTTTGCCGATATTGGAATATGAAATGATGTGCCTGTTCGGATACTGATGTATAAATAATCACTCTCAATTGTAAATGAAGTAGTAGGTAAAATAGTAGGATAGAATAGATACAGTTCAGAGGAACACAATGTTCCGCAAAAAATGAGATTATGTTGCATATGTAAAATCATGGAGATATCAATGGAAGTCTTTTGATGTGTTGCAATTGTTTCTGGTATCAGTTGTTGGTCGTGTTTATTGAAAATATTATCGAAGTTGTCTCCAATTGTGATGTTCTCTGATTGTTTGAATTGGTGTAACAAGTTTACCTCTAGTTTGTCAATACACATTTGTTGTAACTGTGTGATCAATTAATTGGTTCTTTCTAGTAAAGATTAAATCCTCTAAGTTGATCATATTAATTAGAAGATATCAATTGGATCATTTAAGAAGAACTTGGTAATTATAATCTTGCATGTTTATACAAGCTATAAACCAAATCATATGTTGAACAGCTTGAATTCTTGCCAGAACATAGTACTTATCTCATATTTCTCTTGACTCCGCATACCCTATAAGGCACTGGTCTCACCATTCACATCATTCAATCTCATTCATATTTTTTTACATCTATTAGTTGAGCATATTAGGATTTAGTCTTCATTTTAGTATACAATTTATTCCAAGTTTGATCCATTTTGTCCACTTCCATATGCCATTGTGGATAAATTGTTGTAGGAAGGAAGATCATAGGTTAAGTCTGCTTCATCCGTTATAGGTACACCCGCCTAGGTCTAGCAGCACCTTAAGAGTAGAAGGTTTAATTATTTCAAACCTTGTTTTGTTACCCTAAAACGTACCAAGAGATTGGAAACCTCTTGAGGTATCCTTGCCTACGTTTTTGAGAGCTAACAAAACCGATGTGCTTGGTTGCACATTAGGGTATACATACATGGATGATGGTGTAGCCATTACGATTTCTTGCAAATCAGAGGTGCTAGGAACTTCTTCCCATGGGTAACCAAAGATTTTTGTGGACATGGGAATTTGCATACGCAACAGGAACTTCCCAACTTTGATCAAATTATTCTCTACTTTCACAACCAAATCATATAAGTCAAGTAGAATATCTCCTATCATGGATTGCACCATGACTATTATGTCAGAATTAACAGCTTTCAGGTAGAACATGAATGCCATAGCCGTTGGAGGCCTAGCGGTCACTAGAATTATTTGCCAAGTCTTGTGAAATCTAGTGTTGAAATCGCTCATGGCTTCTTGTGGGCCTTTTTTGATAGTGATTAGTTGCTACAGCAAAGAGGAGCAATCTCCATTTTTGGAGAAATTCTTGAATAGCTTCTCTCCAAGCTAGTCCCATGAGTGGATCGAACCGAAAGCCAAAGACTTGTACCAATCCTAGGCTTTTCCTTTGAAAGATACAACCAATAATATTAGAGCAACATTTTTCTTCATGATGCTATGCACCCTACATACCTCTGCTATATCTTGGAGATGTTCAAAAGGAGTCTTGAATTCCTCCCTAGAAAATTTTGGGATGGATTTAAGAGCATTGGCAGGTATAGCGGACCATACATCAGGGGGAGTAGATGGTTGTAGCAGACTACCACTATCCCAAGTCACGAAATTTATAGGGGGGAAACACCTAGATGAGCCATTAAAAAAAAATCTTATGGATGGTGTAGATGGGTATTCTGATTTGGAAAGTTTGACCACCTAGGGGGGTAGATAAGACTTTGGATGGCGGGTTGATACTTCTTACGCGGTTGCTTCTTATAGGTGATACAGAACTTGTAAGTATCCTTCTTGATGTCGAAGCAGGTGACTAGGAGTACTGGAAATGGCCTCTTGAAGATTCTTTTATTTGGATTTTGGGCATGAAATTTCTAGCCTCTTTTCTTAGTCTGATCTAAAAATATTTTTGACTTCTAATCAGACATTTGAAAAAATCAGGTCCCACCAAGTATTCCAGAAAAAATATTTTTTGATCATCCAAGCTTGTGCTTCTCCGATAGTCTTATGAGAATTTTAGTGAGTGGGAGACTAATTTGTGCCTCATTGAATGGTGCAAGAGCACCTTGTCTTCAAAATACATTTGAAAGGGAAAATTTGCAAAATTTCAACTTTTGCATTGTAAAGCATTGTAAAAGGTCATATGAGGTCATAAATGGTGTATTTGAAGTGTCAAATAGGTCTTTAGTTGGTTAAGAAAGAAATTTTGCAAAAATATATAAAAACGCAAAAAAGATGTAAAAAGTTGCCAAACTTGTAAAAAGCAAAAAACTAGGAAGTTGAAAGGTCTTTTGTGGGAAAGTGAAAGGATGGGTCATTGAATTTGTAAAGGAAGTTGCTTTAACTACTTTTAACATCTATTTAAAGCTTTTTAAGGTTGAGATAGCACATAAGTTTTGTATTCTTGGAAGAAATATCATAAATAAAGTCCCTATTTTTGTAATTTATGTGTTTTTTCTCTTTACCAGTCCATTGAACAGACTGTACAACAGCAAAGTAGTTTCATATTTTCTTTTTCTGCCTAGATCAGTGAGTGGGAAACTCATTTGAGGCATTTAGAAAAGGTTAAATCACATTTAGGGGTGTAGAGAGCAAGAAACTCAAAAATCTGCTTATGAACCCTTAAATAGGGTTTTGAGAGTTTTGTGAGGTTTTAGAACTCCAACCCACCAATGTAGGGTTAGAAGAATGGTGGGATGGATTTTTTTATGGTGTAATTAGGATGCTTTAAGTTTTGGTTGTGTTGTTTTTTGCAAGGGAAAACAAGAATCCATTGTTTTGTTGTCTTCCTACATAAAACTCAAAATTTCCCTCATGAAAATGAATGGTTACAGGTTGGTATTTGTGGAAATATCATTCAATGATACTGGGAGTTGATTTCTAGAGCATAAGCAGACCTATTCAAACGTGATTGAAGCATTTCCAAGGTAACAAGAGGTTTGTGAAGGATATTTTCAATAAACCCTTGGTTGTTTGATGCAAAAATATGCTAGAATGAGGGTTTCAAGATTTGATGTTAAAATGAATGATTTCTTTCAATACAATAATGTATTTTGTGGTTTTAGGATTTAATTTAATTTTTTTTTAGTCAAGAGTGGTTTTGGAGTTGTTTTAAGGTGACCTCCTTTGTAATTTTAGCCTAATTGAGCCTATGATTGAAATAGGACAGTCAATTTTCTGTTGATTCTTTTCAAAACAACAACACTTTTTTGTTGAAGTATGTTTAATAAGGCTGAAATGGGTTCCCAAAAATGTATTTATCCTATAGAGATTCAATGTGGATTGCAAGATACACTCGATTTAGTGTTTTGGCACTTACAAATTTGGTTTTCTTGTGCAAGCAATTGAGAAATCTAATAAAATCATGTTGTAAGAAGGTGTTTTAGCTTTGTTCCTATCAAAATAAAGATGAATAAAGTGTATTAAGGTCTGGTAAAATTTTATAAGCAAGATTTGAAGTTTTGGTGTCTTTGAAGCCTTGTGGATGGTAAGTAAATTTGATGGATTTTGGTGAAATGAGCAATTAATTTTTGGTGATTTGTGAAATTGATCTTCTCAATTTGAGTTTGGGTCAGATGTACCCCTAATAGGAGATTGGTTTTGGTAGATTCCCTTGCATCAATTGGTATCAGAGCTAGAAGGCTCTGGGAGAAGAGAGTTGATTTTGATGATTTGTTGAATTAGTAGTTTGTTGAGGTTGGTTTGTTGAGTTTGGTTGCACATGCTTGATCCATCTAGCTACAAGGAGGAATAATTCTAAGAATTTGTGTTGGAAAACAAGCTGAGCTATGTGGTCACCATCCTCCAATGGAGATTAAGCTGGGTAGAAGGTGCAAGGTAAAGAGAGTGAGGCATCTTCCAGGATCTACTGTTGGGTAAGATGGATGGTGTTCTGAGTTTGTGTGGTGAGGTAGTAAAGAAGATGGATACCTGATTGAAGAAGCACATGATTTTGTAGCCTGAAGAGTACTCCACTGATGGGAGTAGATGAGAAGATGAAAATATGATTGGTTAGAGAAGGTCAAGGATGAATTGTCTAAAAGAGAGGAAAGATTTCTTGGAAGAAGGAAATGAGAAAGGATAGTCTTGTGTCCTTTTGAAGAATGATTGAGAACCTGATGACAAAAAAAAGAGAAGGCAAAAGACAAGTAAAGACAAGAAGAGGCAGAAATGAAGACAAAGCTACAAGCAAAGGATGGAACCAGATGAAGACAAGACAAAGATTCAAGAAAAAGAAAGAAGAAGCAATCCAAGACAAACTTGAAGTTGTTTTTTAGGTGAATGAACAAGCAAGGTTGAAGCAATATGTTTTCAAGGGACTTGGAAAAAAATTTTGGTTGGTTGTATGGTGCAAGAGCACCTTGTCTTCAAAATACATTCAAAAGGAAAAATTTGCAAAATTTTAATTTTTGCATTGTAAAGCATTGTAAAAGGTCATATGAGGTCATAAATGGTGTATTTGAAGTTTCAAATAGGTCTTTAGTTGGTCAAGAAATAAAGTTTGCAAAAATGTACAAAAATGCAAAAAAGATGTAAAAAGTTACCAAACTTGTAAAAAGCAAAAAAATAGGAAGTTGAAAGGTCTTTTGTGGGAAAGTGAAAAGATGGGTCATTGAATTTGTAAAGGAAGTTGATTTAACTTCTTGAAACATCTATTTAAAGCTTTGGAAGGTCAAGACAACATAGAATTTTTGTATTCTTGGAAGAAATATAGTAAATAAAGTCCCTATTTTTGTAATTTTTGTGTTTTTCCTCTTTACCAAACCATTGTACGGACTGTACAATAGAAAATTAGTTTCATATTTCCTTTTTGTACCTAGATCAGTGAGTGGGAAACTCATTTGAGGCATTTAGAAGAGGTTAAATCACATTTATGGATGTAGAGAGCAAGAAACTCAAAAATCTATTTGTAAACCCTTAAACAGGGTTTCGAGAGTCTTGTGAGGTTTTAGACCTTCATCCCACCGATGTAGGGTTATAAGAATGGTGGGATGTATTTTTTTGGGTTTAATTAGGATTCTTTAAGTTGTGGTTGTGTTGTTTTGTGCAGGGGAAAACAAGAATCCATTGTTTTGTTGTTGTCCTACAAAAAACTCAGAATTTCACTCATGAAAATGAATGGTTACAAGTTGGTATTTGTGGAAATATCATTCAATGATAATGGGAGTTTATTTCTAGAGCATCAGCAAACCTATTCAAACGTGATTGAAGCATTTCCAAGGTGACAAGAGGTTTGTGAAGGGTATTTTTAATAAACCCTTGGTTGTTTGATGCAAAAATATGCTAGTATGAGGGTTTCAATTTTTGTTGTTAAAATGAATGATTTCTTTGAATCCCATAATGGATTTGGTGGTTTTAGGATGTGATCTAATTTTTTTTTTAGTCAAAAGTGGTTTTGGAGTTGTTTTAAAGTTGACATCCTTTGTAATTTTGGCCTAATTGAGCCTATGATTGAAATGGGACGGTCAATTTTTTGTTGATTCTTTTCAAAACACCAAAACCTATTGTTGAAGGGTGATCCCATAATAGTGGTTTACAATTTTTGGCCAAATTGGACACTGAAATTATTATTTTTAACTAAATCTTCACATTCAGGCACCTATAGCGGCTAAACTGTGAGGAATTTGAAGATGGTGCAAACTAGAGTCTCATCAAAAAAATTCTGTAGATTCTAAAAATATTTTTTTCAAAATTTTTGGAATCAAATTGCACTTCTTTTTTCATCTCCCACGAAAATAGATTTTTTTCAGAAAACAACATTTTTAAAAAGTGATGCACACTGTATAATGCATAACTTTTTTTCCATGAAGGATAAAATTATAATTATTTCAAATTTAGATTTGTAACTTTGATATCTAGTGCTTCCACTTGGTTATATAGTTTTTATTGAATATTTTTTCCTTAATCAAGTTTCAAAGTCAAACAATTACAATTCAAACATAGGCAGCATATTTTTTGTATATGTCAAAATTTAATTTAATTTTTTGTTGGATCAAGGACTTCAATATCTGGTGCACTCATATTTTTCAATTTTTTTGATAATATTCTATTTTTCCACATGTGAAGAACAAAGAAATTCATTTTCGATGAAAAACCTATGTTTAATAAAACTTAAAAAACAAATACATAACAAAACCAAAACATATTAAAATTATATTCATTGGATAGCTTGTTCTGAGGAATACCATAATCATTTGAAATAAATTTTAAATGAATTCATTTGATCCCCCAAGATCTAGATCAAAAGTGATTTTTTATCAGCATTTTGATAGGTGTAAAAGAGACACATTTATGGGTATGGTTTAAAACTAGCGAGGTTCTATCCAAGGGGGTTTGATCTAAGGTGATTTGATCAAACGCTCTTCAATTGGAATCCTTAAAATGGAACTTTTTAAGGCTTAAATCATTATATTTTCTAAAAATATGTGATTTCAGCTAAAATTCGTTCCTCTCAGGAATTGTAAACCACTATTATGACAGCACCCTGAATTATGTTTAATAAGGCTGAATGGATTCCCAAAAATGTATTTATCTTGTAGAGATTCAATGTGGATTGCAAGATACACCCGATTTAGTGTTTTGGCACTTACAAGAAAATTTGGTTTTCTAGTGCAAGCAATTGAGAAATCTAATAAAACAGTGTTGTAAGAAGGTGTTTTAGCTTTCTTCCTGTCAAAATAAAGATGAATAAAGCGTATTAAGGTCTGGTAAAATTTTAGAAGAAAGATTTGAAGTTTTAGTGTCTTTGAAGCCTTGTGGATGGTAAGTAAATTTGATGGATTTTGGTGAAATGAGCAATGATTTTTTGGTGATTTATGAAATTGATCTTCTCAGTTTGAGTTTAGGTCAAATTTACCCCTGATAGGTGATTGGTTTTGGTAGATGCCCTTGCATCACTAAATATCTTTGGGACTTTTATAGAAAATTAGCTCTTCTTTGTGTTTTGGGGAAAGAGATAGAAAGAAGTGTGAATAAAACATAAAAAGTGGTGATGTGCTAGAGCCTTTACAATGCTTCCAACCTAAAAATGTTTCTTATAACTAATAAGATGGACAAAAATGCCACAGACCCTTAATTGTTGAGAAGAGAACAAGCAACAAAGGCTTAGTGAAAGCACAATGCAATTATTCAGATCTTCTCATGGGAAGCATCCATTTAGGTAAATCAGATATAAGAATACTTTACCAATTAACAAAAATACAAAAAAAATTGCAGGAAAACTCTTCTCTTTACAACATAATATGAAGAAAGACTAACTTTTCCAAAGAAGGGAAAAGTCTAAAAGACATTCCAAAATTTGAAAGCTAACATTCAACACAAAAGCTTAACAGCATGAAAATTAACAACCCATACTATCAAAGTAGTCTTAACACAATGCTTTAATCATGAAAGAAAGATAAATAAGAAACCTGAAAAAGGCTATATCATGCACAATTTCAGAGATTTCTCATAAATAGTTCAAACTTCAAATAGATGAATAGAAAAACAAAGGTCGGATGTCAATCCGATGATAGTTCAGACTTTAAAAATATAACATGTCAGAGAAATAACAGTGTTATGTAACACCTTCTACTTTTGAAAAGAACAACTTCCTACTATATTTATCTTCAAAAGAAAACAACTCTTGAAGCAAATTCTTCTATCTCTTAAAACAGGTCACCACCTTCTATTTGTAGCCAGTAAAAGAGAGCACTGCCATAAAACATTCTTGAAACAAAAACTGCCAGATGCCCTAACCTGATAGCTCACGATCCAATCTTGGATCTTGATTATATCGCAGTGATTTTTTCTCCTTAATTCCCAACTGTAACATTAATTGTTTCTTAGATATTTAGCAAAGATAGTTGTCAAACAATTATCAAATTGTAAAAATGCATCCTGGAAAAAATCTGATTGGTCAATATTGAGGTTGATGATGTCGACTCGAAGGCTCCACTTCAAAGGAAAAATACACGCCATGTTCCAACAAGATCCACTCCAAGGAATCACTCCGCAAAAACAAACAAATTGCCCAAAGCAAAAGATGACGAGTCGGGTGAGCGGGGACTTCTAGCGTTGTGAGAATGGCTTTAGAGAAAAACTCTGCTCAACTGACACATGTCCTAGCCCGCACCTGAAAGAAAAGTGATATACAAAAAGCTACACAGCCACCACGTGGCACATTGCGCACTTTTGGGAGCAACTTTATTTACTCGAGCATAGATCAATCTGAAGCCGAAAAAAGAGCGAGGGTCTAAAACTCAAAAAAGACTAAGGAAAAAATTGCTTTACAGGTATACTTAGGTAGACTTACCTATGCATGCTCATGGACAGATTAACCATTTGCATGGGAATAACAATTAGACTAAGGTGACATATATATACATATATATTATATATGATATATTATTCTTTATATTTATATTATATATATATATGCTTATTAATTAAATGCATTTTACTAACTCTATGAAATGAATATATATGAATAGATATATAT
Organism: Sequoia sempervirens; assembly: GCA_007258455.2. Classification (NCBI taxonomy): domain Eukaryota; kingdom Viridiplantae; phylum Streptophyta; class Pinopsida; order Cupressales; family Cupressaceae; genus Sequoia; species Sequoia sempervirens. Next base: position 1,103,650,251 of record VDFB02271358.1, on the reverse strand, counting down.
ATATATATATATATATATATATATATATATATATATATATATATATATATATATATATATATATATATATGATATATATAAATAAATGTTATTGTGTTAATCTCCAAGTGCATAACATAGAGCTAATATTAACTAAAGTGCTAGATAGAATAAAGCACATATAACACATATGGTGCAACCTTTAAAGGAATATCAAACCAACACATAAAGTATGTGACTAAGTCAAACAAAGGATGAATGAGTTCATGCACTATTGTGTAAACATTTGATGGGATGTGTAAACTATTTTAAATTCCATGAGAATCAGTCAAAACCTATGCTATAAACTTGGGCACCAATATAACTTGGCAGCATTTTGTAAAGGAATTCAAATTAGGAAACTTGTTTCAAACTTGTCGTCCCATATATCAAGTTGACTCAACCATTTAAATGGTGAGGATTGTGATGTGTTGAAAACATGTGAGTTATCTTGGTGATTCGTTGCATGAGGATAGAAAGGTGGCAATAATATTAACTTGTTTGTAGCCTTTGGTTGCTCACAAATTAGTATAAATAGAGGTGCTCATTATACCAATTACACCACTTTTCAATTTGATTTCTTTGTGTTATTTTGCTGCCAATTTGGTGCAAAGTAAGTTGAGAGGTTGTGAGGTTGAGATATTTGTTGTTGTTTTATCTTGGTTTTGTTGAGAGATTTATAGAGAAGCTAGTAAAGGAATTTTGGTTGTTCGTAGTGGAAGTTGTAAGCAAACTTGAGCCATTAACTTAAGAGAGAAGATTATTTTGTTGGAGCTTTAAATAGGCATGTTGATTTCTACTTCTTTGTTATTATGTTGGAAAGATTGTTTATTGTATTGCCATGTTGAAAATATTGTCTTTGTGTGTGTTTTTGATGCTTGCAAGTCTTTTTAAAGTTCTTGATTGTTTCTTGTATTAGAAACCCTTTTCAATTGGGGTTATACATGTATAGACATTTAAACCATAATGGGTTTTATTCAATTATAAACACTATTTGTACTATACGTAGGTTGTTAGTACTATACAAAGTATAACAATACTCTAAGTGCATAGCATAAGATAGAGTTGTTTTGAGATACTTTATTGCTATGTCAGTTAATGTGAGTCAATGGGAAGGTTATTCCTGGGGTTAGGATAATCCACAAGAAAGGGAATAACCTAGAATAGAATTGAATAGAATACTAATGGTCAATATTGAGAAATTGTATTGGTGAATATAGATGAGCCTCATGCAAAGTATTGGGTGTTGAATCTTTGGAAAAAGTAGTGTAGGTAGCCACTGTCTACATTGTCAATTCATTGTGATCCAAGTACATACTAGGCTGATAATATCATAAAAATAGAGGTTGATTTAATGGTAAGCTCTAGATATGTAGGACACATCACTATGCTCAAGAAAGGCTATTTGAAGGATGAGGTTACCAAACCAATCTCTTCGTCGAAGGGAGGGCCATCTTACCAAGTTTGGTAGATGTGTGGAGGGCCACAATTAGTCCATGGTTGGTGAAAAAGTGCTTGAGTGATGCTTCTCCTCATGCACTTAGCGACCAAGATTTGGGAGAAGGACATTCTAGACCATTTGTATTTCTAGTCCATGTGAGCTTGTTGAAGCTATGTATGTATTCATGTGTCCATCTATATGGAAATTTTAAATGTGAAATGTTATCTTGAATATATTTATGTAAGGTGAATTCATGCTTACACTATTGAAAAGATTCTTTGTATATGCAATAAAAAAGTTTGGAAAGGTTATTTTTCAAATGGTGCATTTATTATTGGAAAGAAGAGAAAATTTTAGTGCTCTTGTTCATAGATGCATAAACTATTCACTTGTGGGTAAAACTTAGAAAAATTACTAAGCAAAACAATGGGTATGTTACAGTAATGTATAAAATTACATACACTTGCAATTTCATGTTATGCTTTGAGTTCGCTTTAGTGCAATATTGTAAAAAATTTAATCAAATTATATTTTTTCTCATTGATATTAGATCACATGCCAACCTTTTTTGAAGTATTTCTTTAGGACACTAGCATAATGTAGAAAAGCATTGTGTGAGGTTTCAAAAATTTAAAACATTATTTCTCACTTAGCTACCTAATGTTTTCTATTGTAATACTCACTTGTCAAAAATACCATCAACATATGAATCTATCCCTTTGGTTTCTAGGGAATCCTATCAAAAACATATCTTTTGAATTGTCTTTCCATCTCCAACAATAACAACAAGATCTCTCTTGCTCTTTTATCTTTTGATTACACACTCCATTGTTGATGATTTCTCAAGGAAAAATATTGCTACATCACATCGACATCTTCATTCTCTCAATATTTTCTTCATCACTTGGTTCATAACGTTGTTAAGCAAGCTTTTTTTCTTTCTTTGATAGTAGTACATGCTTTCTTTCAATATTATTTCTCTCTATTTTCTTTGGAAAATATCTTGGTGAATACCACTACCCTTTATCCAATATCATATACATACTAATCTATCAATACTTGTGGACCTATGATTTTATATTCATATCTTTATTTCAATCTTTTCTTCTTAGTCCTAGATGCACATAGGGTGAGAGCACACACTATTCCAATCTCCATTTTCTATAAGATTGCTTGTGAAGGTCAAAAGACCAAGCTAGGGGCTTGACCATTCTTGGAAAGCTCCCAAGCAATCCCAACCATTTTTATTGTTCTAGCTATAGGTATTTGGAAGGCTACACTAACACATAGGTTTCATATTTTATCTTATTTTTCCTTTTCATTTTATTATTTCATTTTTTCTAGTTAATTTAAATTTTTTTCTATCATATGATCTCCTCTAGTTTTATAAAAAAAATTCCTTGTTTCCTATTGTTTAGATGGGTTTGAAATCTAAAAAAATAGTTGTTTTATTACTTTTCTATATGATAGCATGAGGTTTGGATGATAGTTTGTAAAATGACTATAGTGCACAATGCAAACACGTGTACACCATGATAACATCTTAATAGCATCCAAGATAGCGAGCTTCATCCTTTGGTGCTAGGTTCTTTATTTTTGTTTCTATTTTATTTGTACATCCATTCCTACATCCTACCTTCCTCTCCCTTAATGACTACATCACCATCATTCTTTCCATCATTTACCACTCCTTACTAATAACCACAATATGTCACATTTCATTATTCTCCAACATATCCCACTTCTCACTATTTTCATTCACCCATGATTTTTTTCATGCCACATATTTTGCATGAACTATAGAAAGTATGGAAAAATTGACACCATACCAAAATATTAAAGTAAAATTGCATTACCTAAATATATATGATCATAGTACCTTGTCGTATGAAATTGTGATGGAGGAGCATCCATGGCCTAGTGGTAATCATGTTTCAATCTATTTTGCTTAATTTTGGAGTGGAAATTTTGGAGTGATGGTATTTCATATTTTTAGCTTGTAAAACTTCATTTCTATGAGAATTTGAATATCTTGTAATGTGGGAAAACTTGAATTTGAATTTGATTTCAATTTGGGTCAAATTAGTGAAAGGGAATCATGGAGAATATGTTTTAAAATTGAAAAATCCAAAAAAAAGCAATTAATGGCATGAATTTTTGGGAGCCATTAAGACCATTTGTAACTCCTAATTTGAATTCTTACAACTCCTAAAAAATAGGGAATCAAGAGGTGGACGCCCAAGTTGGGAAAAGATAAATTTTCCTTTCATGGAAAAATCTAGAAAGCCATTAAAGCTCTACCAACCATTCACAACATGTTTTTGAATTTTTAAAGCATATTTTATTAAATTTGATTAATCCAAATTAATTTAATGGAGATTTACAAGAGATGGGAATGGGTTTTTGAAGTGGAGTTTGAAATGACAAGAAATTCAAATGAAATGCACTCACATTTCATTTTTGGGTGATTTGGAGTTGTTTAATGAAAAACTAATTTCATTTTTTGAGTCAAGCTTTCCATAATACAGGAGGAGAGAAGATAAGGGTGTGCATACCTCCAGGAAGGGGTTTCAGAAGATTTTATTGCAGGTTGAAGACATGGAAATGAAGCTACAACAATGAGCATTCATTGAAAGTTGTTGATTGTAGGTTGGCAATGCAATGTTTTATGTGTTATTATAGGAGAAGGGTTTGAAGATTGTATGGGAAGATTTGTTTGTTGTTGAATTGATGTTAATTTGTTGTAGTTTGTGTATTTAAATGGGCCATATTGCAACCCTTGAGTCCTTTGAGGACTGATGTAAACATTGAGCAATATTTTGTGATGAAGTTTGTGATTTGGTTGCAAGTAGAATTCTAGTTGTTGTGATATTTTGCAGCAGTGTGAGTGAATAAAATTTTCATGTTTAATTTGAATTCAAGAAGGTTTTTGTATTATGAGGGTTGTAATTCAATCTTCATACATTACATTTATAATCTATTTCCACCCAAATTTAAGGCACATTCTCTTACCTTATGTGGAAAGAAAGGAGATCCTACCTATTAACAAGTATTTTAACACACTTTCAAGATTAAATGAGATACTAGAATCTCAATGCATTATTCAACTCTTTTGGAAGAAAAATTTCTATTGACTAGCATTTTAACATGCTTTCAAGATTAAATGAGATCCCTTTTGGAAGAAAAATTCAACTCTTTGAAGCATCTCAATGCATTATTCAAAAATCAATTGTTATAATACACTTGTAGAGTATAAGCCTAAGTTATATGCATATCATAGAAAATAAATATAGATCAATTCTAGTACCTACATAAATCACTAATAATCTCAAATTCAAGCACCCAAAAAATGGGAGAAGAAATATATAAATCTATAAAATTTCAATTATGAAACCATGAGATAAAACTACTCAAAATGTGGTGCCTAAATCCCTAGTTAACAATGCAATGCCTAATCTCCAAGTCAAGTCCACATGTTAAATAACATATTGCTTCCACCTAGCATAAGCTCATCATAATCCACTCACCAACTTGGATACTCTATTTGGATCCATTTGTAATTAAATAACTTGCACAAGAATAATATAATATAAAATATGTTGCAAATACTTGATAATAATGTCACTTCGAAGGGGAAACCTCCTAATCCACTTTGAGAGGGATACCTCCAATAGTCTTCAATACAAACACAATACTCAAAATGATGATAATAACCTACCTTTACCTCCTATATATACCATACTTATGCCTAGGATATCACCCAAGTTGTCCTAGATAACCCTATATAAGCCTTAGGCCAATCTAAAGAACTAAATAACAATATAATAATGATAATATGACTTAATTAAGAGTTAAGGTAGCCACAATTTGACTATTCATAACACTATACACACTATAGGGGTAGGGGCATAAAATTTCCCTCCTCAGTACAAAAGTATTATCCTCAATGCTAACTTTTTTCTTTTTCTTCTTCTTCATCTCCTTTTCCTTCCACTTCTTCTAATACAATCAAGACTAGGAAACCTTATCAGGTCACCTAATCCTGTAGTCTAATCAATCCAACTTCTCAAACTCTAAATTTATGCACATTCACTTAATTAAAAACATAGAAAAACCCATTTAAATAACATTTAAAAAATCATGTAGACAACAACAAGATTTATGCAAGTCATCTATCTCATATTCAATCTTCAAAGCTACTAGCAAGCTACAAGAAAGGAACCCAAACTCTTCATTAACAAAAACCCATGAGTGAATATTTCAAATCTACTGCTATAATATTTATTACCAGCAAAAATCATGAAAAGGCACACATTTAATCTTCCATCTAAGTTCCATATACAACCACAATCATCTACATACAAGACTAAGAACAAATATGCCAAGTTTCACTACAAACTTGTCACCTTCTATCTATCTATGGTGCTTGGTTTCCAAGTGCTTTTGAGAAAATTTGATAAAAAGAGGAAGTAGTGTATTGCAATGGTGTTCTGGGTTGAAGATCTGCATATGCATTTCAGATATGTTGGTGAGAGATGTTTAAAGGTGTTATATCCAGAATTTGGTGTGGTGAATCGATGTACAAAAGAAGTTGTGTTCACCAGTGTGTGAACTATGTATTACAGAGGTGTTTGGGAGAAATTATTTTGCTCAACATTTCTCCATAGTTATTTTTTAGGTCTTGTGGATATGAGGTGTGTTTATTTTGTTTGTATCTTTGTTTCGTCAAGATGGTTCAAGGTTTGGTGCTTCAGAAGATAGCTTCTTAAGTAACATTGTATGACAAATTTGTCTGAGTGTACTAGTTGTGTACATTCTTCAAGTGGAAGTTGTTGCAAAGGAGTTTGTTGAATTTTAGGATGTTTGAGGAATATTCTAGATCATGTTCAAGTGTGGTGTGTGGTTCGCAAGTCTTCCTTGGATTTAAGGAAGCGAGTACTCAAAATATTAATGGTGTTCACATGGGTAATGACCGACCTAGTGTTTACACTAATTGTGGTGAATAAATATTGTTTATAGAAGTGTGTGGTTGTGTGGTGTTATAGATTTGGGTCCTAGCTAAGGTTTGTCGTAGTCCACTTTCACTTTTATCTGCTATGGAAGTGTTTTGGCGTCAATCTAATTTGAATTTGCATGGTTGATGTGCATAGGCAACCTTGGAGAAGGGTTTCAAGGTTGAGGGTGATATAAATAAGGGTTGAGTTATTAAGGCGTGATAAGATAGACGTGAGAGATGTGAATGATGCAAAGTTTAGAGTGTTAGAGTGTGAAATTGAGAAGTGTTGTGTCATCTTTCATATGTGAGTCTGCTAGATGTAGTGAGCGAAAGGTGGCTACAATTCTCCAATCAATCTGCAAAGATTTTGGTGACATTGTGGTGGATTCTCTATTGCATTGAGATTATTTTCTCTATATAACATTTCTTCTCTATCTTCTTTTCAGTTCTAGCAGTGAGCCTTTCCTTCTTTGGGAAATGAGCCCTCCCATAGTGATCCCTATTGTATTCGGTGTCGATATTAATGATATTGTGAGTTAATCCTCACCGTAGTTTTTCCCTTCTTAGGTTTTCCACGTAAATTTGGTGTTCTCTTGTGTATGGTGTTGAGTTGTTTCATTTTTTGTTATTTTCTTTTCATGCTAAATCATCATAATAGATTTAATGGTTTAATGAATGAATGTGGATCTGAATGTGTATGATGGATTTGAAGTTTTAAGGTACAATTAATTCACCCCTCCTCTTAGTTTTCTTGTGCATTCAAAAATTGGTATCAAAGCTTGGGCCACAAGTTCGAACCCCTCGCTTGTACTGGGGGGATTGTTGCAAGGTGTACACCCTTGGTCTCCTTCTGTTGTGCAATGCAATGCTCAGGTTCGTGACATGGCTTAACCACTTCCCATGGATTCATTAACTCTGGTGGTTGTATCAGGAATTAACATGTCAACATTTTTGTTCAATGACAACTGTTTGTGCAACAAAGAAGTCCTTAGAGAGGGGATGAACATTGTTAGCGCACTTAGTCTTTCCTAAATCATCACCTTTAGCTGTAATGTCTGAGACTTTTTCTTTACCCTTTCCAACAATTACAGCTTGTTGAGAAAGCTACTGGGTAGGTGTTTCCTCAACCGCCATGGAACATCTTTGCTAGTAGCACAATCTAGATCCTTCACCTACTAAGTAAAGTGTTGAGTATCTTTATCCTCCCTAATCTCAGAGCCACCTGACCATGAACCTTGCTTCTTAGACTTCTTTTGGGATATTTCTTTTTTTGGACACCTTTCTTCCTCTTTTGTTGTGGGGATTTTGAAGGTGAGGAAGAAACCTCAACCACTTCAACCCTAACCTACTCATCCATTTTCCACTCCTCATCCCCACCGTCCTCAGTGCTCAAGTCTATCGAAGGGTTTTCAACATCCTTAGATTGATCCTTCTCATAGGTTTATTACCTTTAACAACCTTAGCCGGGTAATTAACCTTAACATACTCCATATAAGCAATATGAGTCCCTCATGGAGTATAGGGGTGCGAGGATTTTTGAGATGCACATAAACAGAGGCCTCCAATGAGGATAGAAGAAAAAATAAAAAGGACACCAAAATAGTGTGCCAAAAGTGATTTAGGAGAGTAAAATGGTAACCCATAATAGCAGTAAAGTTCCCATCAAGAGTTGCATACCTCATTAAAACTTCTACAGCATCAACCCATATGCGTTTAATTGAGAACCTTTCATAGCCCCAAGACGAAAGCTTAACTAGATTCTCCTTCTCATTTTCTTTGAATAAATGGTCCACATCCTTGTTACCTTTCCTTGAAAAACTTTCACCCCTGAATCTATAAATCAGTAATATGGGCAATAAATTCTTCAATAATTAGGAAGAAAATACCATTCACCTTCAGGCTTCTTTTGTTCCAACTTTAGATAAAAAGGTTAGAGGATTCATGATCAAATCTATGAAGCCTCTCCATAAAGGGGGTAAAGCTTCCCTTCTCCATAATCTTCCACACCTTTTTCTTACTTCTCCATTTGTCAAAGAGATAGGCACGAGCCTGCTTAATATTATTGTTAGATGTTTATTCTCTTAATATTTTCTCAAAGTTGTCGATTGCTCCAAAAATTCAAGGATGCAAACTTTTAATTTCATCTTTTTTGGGATGTTATAAAATAATTTGGGGCTTAAAATTTCATACATGTTATGACTAATTAAAATTTCATTTATAAATTAACTAATTTAGGGCCAGTGTTTCTTATGAATACATTTTCTAAACCATATATTATGTTCATTTTTTGACCACCACATTTAAATACATTAGAAATATAACTTATTTGAATACTATGAAAAATTAGTTTGTCCTCCCTCCTCTCCCTATTGGGAAAGAAATTTTTCTAACACTTTTTTCCCAAAGGCATTCAATAAATCAATAAAATTTCAAACCTAATAAATGGAATAGAATAGTTATTTGAAGATGTGAGCCCCTGCCCTTTTTTTATCCTAATGATATCATGTCTCTTGTTCAATATTTTCATGTGTTCCTATGATTGGAAATTATACATGAGTTTTGTGGATGATATTTGTTTCATATACATAGATGATTTTCTTATACTTTTATGATTTGTCTTGATTATCATGGGATATTTACTCAATGATGGATTTTTATTGATTATTGCTAGATGGAATTATATTGTGATTATTAGATGATTACATTATGTGGATTTGTGAGTAGGTGTTATTGAGATAAGATTTCATAAGTTAAGTTTTCATTTATGATGGTTTATTTGATTAAACATTTTTTATGTGATTTTCTAGATGATTATTATAGATAAGAAATTTAGAAAATAATATTTATTTTCAAAATGTTATTTTTGATATATGTTAAATTCTTCAGCTATTATTGTTATTTCTTATGATATGCTAACACTTTTGGTTGAGTAAGCATGTAAATTTTTACAATGGTATTTGGGGTCACATAACTACTTCCTTTATATTGTTCTCGAGACTACTGATCTTATCTCATATGGAGAAAATAAGATCATGTGATATAATATTGCGAACACATCATTTATGTGATTTAATATGTTGTAAGGTCATGTAATTATGTGAAAGTTTATTTGTATTACCCTTGTGGGTTATCTCGTAGTATTTTTACTTATGTGAATTAAATTAAGTTTTTCTAATCCTAAATTCCCCCTAGGTGTTAGATATAGTGGTTAGGGGTTCTTTTAGCCTTAGAAATACATTTTTAAGTGTTTATAACCACCTCAAAATCCCCTTTCGTAAAGGGTGTAAAAAATGGGAGTTAGTTGGTGGTTTGGGTGGTTATGAGGGGTAGCTTCTCCTCCTATTTATGTCTTCTTCTTGAGAGGAGAGAGGGATTTTCCTATCTTGTGGGCTTCTTGGTTTTCTTCATAAGATTCATTGATGTAGAGCATTACCAAGAGAAAAGAGAAAGAGGAGAGAGGAAGAGAAGAAACTATAGGAAGGAAGTGATGGAAAAGAGAAGGGCTTAGAGAGTCTTCTCTAATTTGGATAAAAATTCTCAAGGTAGTGTCTAATCCCTCTTGCTAGATCTTATATTGGTGTGCAAATGTTTGTTTGAAAGTCTTCCTTGTTTGTGATATCTATGTGAAATTAAATGGTAAAACTATTGTGACATTAGGTTGTATTCATATGTGGGATTTACTTTTGGATATGTATACCCACATTTTCTAATTGTGTATAAAAAGTAAGGAATAAAAGATAGAAATAGAGAAATTTGTGTTGTGCAAAGACCTGTAATGTGAAATTTGATGAGAAGTGCTCTTGTTCAAGAATCTAAGAATTTTAATTTTGGTTTAAAATTGTGAAATGGGTGTGTGTGTATACCTTGGAAGAGTTGTGTGACCCCTAGCTCGGGGATGGGTTGAGTTTCAACCCTACGGTTGCATGGAGAGCCTATTGGCCTACGTGGTTTTACTTGTTTTAGTTTTGGGGTCTATGGGTCGAAGACAAAGACTACTTGGAAAGAAGACCTATGTGATTCAATGTGAAATTTGGAAAGAATCAAGTATCCATAGGTGAACTTGTGTAAAAGGTGCAATTGTGTAAATGTATATATTGCATTATGTTAGTTGCATAAAACCAAATGGAAGAAAGGTAATTTATTCTTGATTGTTATAAACTTTTGTAGAAAGGAAATAATATGGATTAATCTTTTCAGTGCATAGAGGTCAATTTGGTGATTATTGTTTTATGGAATCAAAATTGGAAATCAATGAACCAAAATTGGTTAAGAAATAAGTTAAGAAAACACCTTACACCTTACAAAACATAATCAACAATTTAGTTTTTGTGAAGTTGAGAAAAAGAAATCTTATTTCTATTGCAATATGTATTTAAATTATAGTTAGTTGAGAACAAAAATTTTAGAATTATGCCTACATTTTGCTATCATGAAACTATTTAAAAATTAGAATAGTAAGAATACATATATAATTTGTAAAAACGTGACATATATATACATATGAATTGTGTCTATATTTAAATATATACACATTTAATTTAAAATCTCATGTGATGTATAAATATATAATATGTATATAAATTTATATTATATATACATATTTATTCATTAATATAATAGTTAATAATTTATAAGTATAATAAAATTTACATAAATTTAAATGTTTAAATACAAGTACAAAAAAAATTAAACATTAAAAGAAATAAAAGGAAGAGGGGAGTCAGTGGTTATGTTGATCGCTCCCCTCTCTAAATGGCATGTAGGCCCCTGGAAGCATGGCTTCCTTGGGAGCCACAACCCCCATGGCCTCCATGTGACCCCCACAATGCCATAATCATCCAAAAAAATGTTGCAGACACATGTCAACTTCAACACCAATTGTTAATATAAATATTTTATTTAAATATCTTTGTATAAAATACTTATGTATTCTGCAAATAATGTAAATATTTTATTTAAATATCTTTGTATAAAATACTTATGTATTCCACAAATAATGTAAATATTTTATTTTATCTTTGCACGTAAAATATTGCAGATTATTCTTATATTCTAAAAAATAATAAATAAGAACACACACACACACACACACACACACACACACACACACACACACATACACACATCTATATAAGCCTATAAAACAACGTCAATTGAAAGATAAAACTATATTTTCTTCTTGAACAAGATTCTTAAGTCTCAAATTTGCAACAACAAAGATTGATTGGAGAACAAAAATTTATTCAAATGACCCTACAACCGCAAACGTAATTGAAGAGTTCATCAACCATTTACAAATCTGAAATTCAATGTGAAATAGAAATATTTGAGAACAATTAATTAATTATATCTGAGAAACCAAATAGACGATGAGGTTAAAATTGAAAACTAACTAGCAAAACTAGAAAAACTAAAGAGGGAAAAACAAACATTTAAGAAAAAAATTCCTGCTCTACCTTGTTTGAACCTTCCTTGTGCATAGTGCCCAAAAGTCATGGGGGTCCCCCTAACCCCCCTCCCCTTCCTCTGTCCATATTAGTTTTACAAATGGTGTAAGCTTTAGCAAGTATCCCAAATCTAGGGGGGGCACTTTCTACTAACACTTTGTTGAACGGTATTGAACCCATGAATTATGTTGTTCTGAGTCCCAAGGCTTGGAATAGTGTTCTTGTTGAAGGTACCCAAGGTGAAAATGTGTATGAAAATTCTTTACCCAAGTCCTACAAGTCAAAAAATGGAACGAAAATAAGGTTATTGAATCCACAATTGAAAGAATCATCTCCTTAATGGAGAACAACCTAGTGGGTAAATTCTTCTCCTTTCGCCCCACTGTTGATATGGCTCGACGTTCGACTACTACTAAATGGCTTCTAAAGGGCAGTGTAAAAGTGAGTGTTATAGTGAGGGGCATGTTCTTCTTCATGTTCACATCCAATGATGACCTTTTTTATGCTTATTACGAGCCCTTGGATATATGGAAAATACAACTTATCACTATGCAGACAGAAGCATGAGTTTGGCCCTGTTGCAATTCTAAACAAAAAACTCTTGTATGAAATGGTGTTTCAAGGGATTGATGACTTTATTGAACACTTCATTACAATAGATAGCATAACAAGAAACAAGCCCAAATTAGTTTATTCTCATTTTCGTGTGAATATTGATATTCATATGACTCTTTTGAACCTAATCATTTTGGATTCCAAGTTTGAGAAGTGGTCACAACCAATTTATTATAAAAATGATACCATATTCTGTCAAAATTGCTCAAAAGTAGGACATTTAATTAATGATTGTAAAGCCCCCTTCACATGTAACCAAAAACTTAAAGAGCCTTTTGTTACTCCTAGGGATGCTTCAAAGGGCTATCATTTCAAGGAGGACATCTTGAATATCCTCACATCCCCTCCTAAAATCATGAATAATGAAGCAAAACTCAACATACCTAAGATAAATACTAGTAACGCTTCATCTCGTATGAGAAATGAAAGAGTTGTGTTAGGAGACGGACAACCAAAGGAAGCACTACCAGAGACCCTAAGGATGGAGGCCCCCACTCTCCGTTAATGAAGGAGAAAGATGTGGAAATCTCAATTGAAAACCATAGCTTTCAAATCTCCTCGGTGGCTTCTCCTCCCTTCTTTGAAGCTTTGATGGGTACAATAGAAATGAAGATAAATTCACCCAAATCCCTAGGTGAATATTCAAATAAACCAACTGCCAATCAATGTTCCTTTGATTTGGATGGATGGTCAACCCACAAAAAGAAAGGTAAAAATAAAAAGGCAGATGTTGGCATGGAGGCTAAGGTTGGCAAGCCTTCCTAATGACAGAAACAACAAAGAGAAGCAATAAAGAAAATTTCCAGTGGTAGGAAAAGAACATTGGAGACATCCTCCAAAAATAATTGTAAATGAAGATTCTTTCTTGGAACATTAGAGAGCTTAGTAGCCCTTAGAAACAATTATCTCTAAAAAATTATTTTAGAGAATAAAATTGATATCCTTACTCCAAGAATTTGAAATGAATAAAATCAATTTCCAAGTCATTGCAAAGAATCTATGGCCCTCTACCGAATTCCTTATCTATGAGGTTGCAACGTTCTTAGGAGGTCTAGTGACTATGTGGAACCCAACAAAGTTTGTTGGTACTTTATTTTATCAATCTAGAAATTTCTTGGGATTTGAATTCTCCTCTACTGGTTTATCTTAGAATGTTATAAATAGTTATGCCCCAATGTGTGTAATGTTAGAAAAGATCTTTGGCTTAACCTTGCTACATAGGTCTTGGGTAATAAGGAGGCTCGGTGGATGGTTTCTACAGATTTCAAATCCCTCTTTTTCCTTTTGAAAAATTGGGGGCTTGATTGATTACACAGATAATATGGTAGATTTACCTGATCTGCTAAGTTCTACTGAGCTCATGGACATTGATATTTAGGATCAACTTTTCACTTGAACTAATAGGAGAACTAGTGAACACCTTATCCATGTGAAACTAGAACAATTCCTAGTTTCTCCTAATTGGGACTGTATCAACAATTTGAACCTTTTTGCTTTACCTAGAACTATGTCAAACTATAACCTTCTTCTTATGGATTGGAAAGATTGTTATCCTACCAGCGCTTTCCCCTTCAGGTATGAGATCATGTGGGATTTGCATCCTAACTTCAAGGATTGTATCCTTAACTAGTGGTGTCTCCCCATTCAAGGTTATGTTATGATTAGGGTGAATTAGAAGCTAAAGAATTTTAAAAATAAAGTGAAAGGACGGAATAGGTTGGTCTTTGGTGATGTGTTTGTCCATAAGAAAATTCTAGCTTCTAATCTTAAGGATATTTAGGCTAAAATGTGTTGAAATGAACAAGACAACTGAGAGGAGGATGAATCAATTGTAGAAAATTAAACCTTAAAAACACTATACAAGATATCTCCATTTGTCATGACATCATTCTTTGGTTCTATTGTCATGTGTATTCCAAGTGTCACCTCATCATTTTTATTTGGTTTTGTTGGTTCATGTTTATCATTTTATTTAGTATTTCCTTTTCTTTCTTCCCATATGTGCTCATATGATCTACCTTCTAGCGGTTAGGCTATTTGTGAGGAACCCACTCTAATACCAATTGATGGGCACATGATGATACTGAGAGGGGGGCTGAATTAGTATCCAACAATCTTTTACCTTTCAAAACTTAACCAATCACAATAAAAATATTCACGATCTAACCATTAGGAACACAATGAAATGTAATGTCTCTCATAGAGTTGCTTAAGAACTTTTTGCCTTCAATCTCAAGATATCAAAAATATGCCAAGAACTAACACTTTTAAAAAAATAAAAATGATTATAGACCTCTTATGTACTTCCAATTAAACATAAAAGAGGGGTAAAAATTTATTAAACCAAGAGAAAATTACAGAGCAAAGTCATTACATAGCCTTATCCAGCTCCACCAGATGGTCCAATTGATGAGACAAATCAGGGGGTAATTGACCCCGATCAACCAAATTCCAATCATGAATATGATCAGAAGCCCATTTAGCCAAACAATCAGCAACATCATTCCACTCCCTAGGGATATGAGTGAAAGTAACAAACTCAAGAGGAACACAAAGATTGAGAATTTGTTCAATAATCAACGTCGGGTGCCAACTAACATCATTTAACCTTCGTCTGTTAAGCAAGTTCACCACAACCTAGGAATCAGATTCACATATAATCCTGTGCCACCCCAACTGACTGCCACGCTCCACAGCCTATAAAATTGCCTGAGCCTCCATAAGATTATTAGTATGAAGACCCTTATAAATAGAGAAAATAAACTGAACATCCCCAGAACTATCCCAACCAACACCACCAATTCCAGCATGACCAGGGTTTCCACGAGAAGAGCCATCCGTGTTAATTTTTAGGATGCCTTGAGGAGGAGGAGACCATCTTCCCTCCCTATTCACCTTCAGAGTGGGATGCCTACACCTGTTGTGCATAAGCTGCCGATGCGAAGGATGAAGATGAAGGCAGTTGAAACAACCAACATCAGCAGGAGCAATTGAATTAGTCAGATCACACTTAGCCGCGATCATTTCTCCCAAAGAATGTAAAATTTTCCACCACAAGCGAGGGGCCCCCATCATCACATCCTGAAAAATTCGCCGATTCCTCTCCAACCAAAGATTCCAAATAATGAAGGATGGGCCAATTTCCCAAGCAGCTTGAAGAAAGGAAGTAGAAACAGGGGCCCTACTCCCCCGATCCACAATCTCAGCAAAAGAGGAAACATGCGAACAGAGCATATTCCACACCCACCACCAAAGATGCCATATCTCCCGAGCATAGGAACATTGGAAGAAGAGATGAGAAGCACACTCCTCAGCCTCACGACACAACACACAAAAAGAGGGACTTTGGAAACCCCGCTTGCATAAATTATCCCAAGTAAGACACTGGTTTTGAGCCACCAACCACATGAAGAAATTGCACTTGGGCCAAGACAACTTATGCCAAACATACTTCCACCAAGGGACCTCAATATCCCCAAACAACTATCGGCCCAATTGCTTATAGCCAGTAGACACAGAGTACTTCCCAGACTTATCAGAACCATCCCAAGCTAGAATATCAGGTCCCCTCAACGAATTACAAGCCCGGGAAGCCAAAAGTTGAGCAAGCTCCTGCCTATCCCTCTCAGAGCCCCCAGGAGGCCACTCAGAAGGGTACTTCCAGCAAAAAGAAACAACCGAGCCACAATGCTCAGCAATCTTATAATGGTCAACGGTGTCCCAACTAGCTTCAGTAAAGACATCACAGAGGGGTTGAAGATGAGGAAAAGCAGAAAGAATAGTTGGGTAACCATTCCAAGAATCCCACCAAAAAAGAGCCTGTGATCCCGAATGACAGATCCAAAAAAGGGCATGCTTAATCAACTGAGCTCCCACTTTCAAAGTAGACCAAATCATAGAACCACTCCCCTCCAAAGGATAGCGAGGAACCTCATGAGAAGTAGCACCACGAAGATACTTATAGTTAAGAACACGAGCCCACAACTGGTGTTGATTAGTACACCAGCGCCAGTAAAGCTTCGCCGCAAGAACTTTCCCATTCAAAATAGAAGAGCGTAACCCGAGACCACCCTCCTGCTTTGGTCTACACACAGAATCCCATTTAACAAGGCTCCACTTAGAAGTCATCAAGTTACCACTCTAGAGGAATTTCCTAGAGAGAGCATCAAATTCTCGAAGGAAATACATAGGGGCCGATTGAACAAAACACCTGTAGATGGGAAGGGCCTGGATAACAGACTGAAGGAGGGTAACTCTAGCAGCAGTAGACAACCACCGATGAGTCCAATGTGTTACCTTCTTCCTGAACTTATCTAGCAACATCTGCCAAGAGGATCTAGGTTGACGACCAATAGCAATAGGAATCCCCAGATAGACAAAGGGGAGAGATCCAATTTGAAACCTCAAAATAGCCGCAATCCTCCTCTGGATGGCCAAAGGAGTATTGAAGAAAAAGATAGAAGACTTTTGCTCATTAATTTTCTGACCCGAAGCAGCAAGGTAGATGTCCAAAGCTTGCCTAAATGATTCAGCTTCACGAAGACGAGCCAACCCCATAAGAGAGGTGTCATCCACAAACTGGAGGTGAGAAAGAGTAGGCAGACCCATCCCCCACTGCCAACCATGAATCACACCTCGAGAGACCCAAGAATTAAGAAAGCGACCTAGCCCCTCAGCCATAATGATAAACAGATAGGGAGAGAGTGGGTCCCCCTAACGAAGGCCCCTAGTAGCACCAAACAGCTCTGAAGGTTCACCATTCACAATGACAGAAAATGAGGAGGAAGTCACACAACTCATAGTCCAACTCACCCACTCAGAAGAAAACCCAAAGGCCAACAAGATCTTCTGAAGGAAATTCCATTTAACTCTATCATACGCTTTTGCCATATCCAGCTTGATGAACATAGACTTATCCTTGGAGATCGCCATGGAATGAATGTCCTCAGAGGCAATCACCACCCCATCCAAAATTTGACGACCAGCCACAAAACCTCCTTGCTCCTCAGAAATAACAACAGGCAAGCAAGATTTAAGCCGCTCAGCAATCAACTTCGTAATAATCTTATACACCACATTGCAGAGCACAATAGGTCGAAAAAACTCAAACCTATCAGCACCCTCCTTCTTAGGAATGAGGACTAAAAAAGTAGCATTTAGGGCCCGAAGCATCTACTTGTTATGAAAAGATTCACAGACAACCTCCAACAAATCAAGCTTCACAATTTCTCAGAACTCCTGGAAAAACTCCACAGGGAACCCATCAGGGCCAGGAGCCTTCCCCTTATTCATCCCAAACACAACCACTTCCACTTCAGACAGAGTAATCGGGCGTATGAGGGAAGCATTCAGCTCGTTAGAGATCAAAGAAGGAATACAAGCAAGAATCATATTCTCATCAGCCTCAGCAGGAAGAGAATCCTCAGTAAACAAAGCAGAGAAGAACAGGCGAGCTTCTCTGGATAAAACCTATTGCGAGGATAAAACTAAGCCTTCAGAGTTAACGAGAGAAGAGATATAACACTTATTCTGACGAGCCTGCACAGAGTGATGAAAGAAGGCAGTATTCCTGTCGCCCTCTTGAAGCCAGTCAAATCCGAGCCTTCTGTTTCCAGAATATTTCCTCACGAAGCTCCCACTCTTCCACAGATTTAAGAGCTTGGGACTCAGCATGCCCAAGAGCTTCTGAAAAACCAAGATCCCTAATCTGGCGAGTAATAATAGCAAGACACTCCTGCGCTTCCCTTTTCTTGGCATGAAAATTGCCGAAACAAAGCCTATTCCATCTCTTAAGATGAAACTTAACACATTGCAGCTTCTTAACAAAAGAATACATAGTTGTACCATATGCAGGGGCTCCATCCCGCCACCACTGAGCAACAAGATTATACAAAGAAGAATCATGAAGCCACATAAGCTGAAATTTGAAAGGAGGATTCTTTGGATTAAGGAAAGGAGAAGCTGAAAACTTAATTGGCCAATGATCAGAGCCACACCAATCAAGAATCTCAGAGCAAATAACCAAACTGCCCCCAACCCAAAAACTAGAAACAAGAAACATGTCCAACCGCTCAGAAATCGCTTCCGACCCACTCCGTCTATTATTCCAAGTGAATAAACCATTAGAAGGTTTGACATCAACAAGAGCAAGAGAAGCCACACTAGCCCGGAACAAATCTGAAGCAGGACTCAGTCTCAACAATCCTCCTCTTTTCTCTTCCAGACACAAAATAGAATTGAAATCACCAGCTAAGATCCAAGGCAAATAAGGAGCACAAGACCTAACACTCGTGAGATGGGCCCAAAGCTAGCTTTTACCACGAATGTCAATCAGAGCATAAACATTGCTAACCAAAATAGTCTCACCAAAGTCCAAAACCAAGGCCACCACTGAGATAAAGGAGTGGCTAGAAATCCACCAGCAAGGAACAACCTTACGAGGATCCCAAAAAAGTGTCAAACCTCCAGAACTTCCCCTAGAGCCAATACACTGACACTGACCAGAAAACCAAATACGAGGAGCATACTGAAGCATGCAGTCCACCTGAAGCTTAGTGTCTTGCACACAAAAAAATATTTGGAGAGTGAACCCCAATCAAGTCCTGAATAGCTTTTTGACGAGAGGCGCTATTAAGCCCACTTGCATTCCAAGAAAGAATAATCATGGGGAAGGCTGAGCAAAGTGGGCGTCCAAGGTCTTAACAGAGCCTGATTCCACCAACAAATCCCTAGTAGATTTAATCTTGTCTGCATCCCTCTTGTGACCAATTTTAGAAGATTTATCAAAATTCCCCTTCTTAAGAGGGCGTTGGAGCACTCCTAGATAAGAAGCCAATCCCCAACCTTTGCCTGAAGACAACACCTCTTTAGCTAAGTCTGCTAAAATAATATCATCATTTAAACCAGCCGGAGTGTCAGCAAGTCCAGATCCTCCCTGATCCAAAGGAAGAGAAGAGTCCCTAACAACAATTGCCTGTTCCAGCCCTGTATCCAAACCAGTAGCCCCAGAAACGATCTCAACAGGAATCCCCTCCTCCAAGGCTTGATTATCCAAAACCTCAAAGCGATTGAATCCCTGATCACTCTGCTTATCCTTATAGGGACGCTTCTGACCTCTCCCCTTAGCTTTCGGTTTAGCAGGAATGAAGCCATCCTTATCAGGCCTACTCTCAGCCTTTCTCCCTTCAGCCAAAGACACCTTACTTTTATCTACTTTCTCTACCGAAGGCCCCGATAATGGAGAAGAAGGAACCCCAGCCGTTCTGGAAGCCCGAGGACACTAACGCTGAAGGTGTCCATACTCATGACAAAACCGACAACGGAAAGGAAGGGACTCGTAATCTAATTGTTGAATCCACGAGGCAGAGCCAATACAGATCTCCAAAGAATCTGGCAATGGATTATTTAAATCAATTTCAACACAAATGCGAGCGAAAGAAAATACCTTTTTATCCAAAGTATTCTGAGCAATGGCAGCAGGCTTCCCCAACAAGGCCGCTATCCGTTGCAAAATATCTTCTCTCCAGAACTCCAAAGGAAGCCATGGCAGGCGGACCCATATAGGAACCCGAGAAGGCAGGTCCTCAGCCGCATTGAAACCCCCATGCCAAGGTTTCATGAATAAACCCACATGATTGTAAAAATATGGTCCCCCATCAAAAACACGATTACAATCTGAAATACAAGAAAAATCAACCATAAAGAAGCCATTCCCAGCCACCAAATTATCAAAATCACCTTCAACTTGCCAGGACCAACGCATCCAGGCCTCCAAAGCCGAGAGGGGGACACGAATACCCAAAAACTTGCAAATCAGAACATGTTGAGTCCAATAAGAGAAATCCTCATGCACCAATTCTGGAGAGATAACCAGAACAGGACGAGCATGACTCCGCGGCAAACAAACATTCACTTTCTTGAGCTTAGAGCTCTCCCCCACAAAAGAGTTATTCATCATCTGAGCATGCATGTCCTTTATGCAGTCTGAAGGCGGCGCTGCACCGCCAATCATCAAGCTTTTTGAGACTTCAGCCATCATCAACCCCACCCGGCCCCCCAAACCGAACATGCAAACCACCACGCCCCACCAAAAAGACCCCTCTCCCCCAACACCCCGCAGCAAACTCCACACCACACCTCACGCAGCAAAGCCCACATCACCACACTCCTCACGCAGCAAAGCCCCACACGCAGAAAAAGAACACCCTTTGCAGCAGCCCCACACCACCCTTCTCACACCACAGCCCCACGCAGCATGCACAGGAAAGGCCGACGCGGCTAAGGAATGCCAGCGCACAGCCATCCCTCAGCAGAGCTCCCGCGTGCAGCCATCTCTCCCCCTCCTACCCGATCCTATGTACTTCCAGTTAACTCTAACTTAACTGATCCTAATTATTGGTCATATACATTTATGGGATAAAGAATTAGGACACTCGTTTTTTAAACGAATTTCTAAATAATGAAATCTAATTTGATTATGAGTTCAATAATGGAAAAATGGGCAAGGAAATACAAGCACTGCTTCTGACTTATCACTTTAAATTCGTGTGTTTGAATGAGGAAGAGGTTTAGACCTCTATTTGGTCGTTGTTCCTAATTTGGTCTTTATACTCATGTGGTTTATCCTTGACGTTTCTAAATGTTGATTATTTATGTGTCCAAAGCCTTGAAGTAGGTGATCAATACACCATTCTCACTTGGATGGTTGAGGCTCTTGAGAGCACTTTCAATCTGTGTTTTGAGAATACAAAAATTACAAATCTTCCATATATCCCCTTCTTCACAATTCTTATTATCTTTTTGTATCTTTACGACTTTACATGAAAGGACACATCTCTTTGAATAGAGATGAACATCTAAATAGACATGCCCTTTTGTTAAGAAATCTTTATGCTAAATTATTGCTTTTATTCCTGACACTGAGGGATGTCCCTTAATCGCTGCTTATTGAAATATACTGACTGCCGCTCTCTTTTATAATATCAAACGCTCACCTTTTGTTTTATTTTGTTTGCCGCTCTCTTAATTCTCACGACAGGCTGAGGATTAATATTACCTCCAATTGGCACGACTCTACTGGTGTGGCAGACCAATAAGGTAAGTACGACGCTGATTAATGGGAAACCCATCCAAATGAAAACTGCGACTGTGAATACCGGTGACAGATTAATTCACGTATAGCCTTCATCCAATACAGAACTATGAAGCCCTTTATATGCCACAACTGGCCAATATAAGGTGCAGATAAATATATAATTAAGTCGAGATATTAAGTGTCGTTTGTGTCCTGCGATCTTGGACGTCCACCTTACTACCGCCCGCAAATGAATTAAATAACTTTATGATTTCATTGATTATCGCTGCCTCAATTGAAATGTATTGTGCTTCTACACATGTGCGATATAATATCGTTCCTTTGCAATACGAATAGGAATTTTATGCGGCAATAGTTTGAAAGTCTCTAGAAATATCAATTGACCAGCAATTAATTAACATCTGATGAAACACCCGATAGTATAATATTCATCCTCATCGATTACTAATTGCCCACGATATTGAAATATTCAACTTCAGTGCATGTAGCAAGGATCTACATACCCGCAATGGAATATATATCAAGGTAAAACGCTTGCCTTCCACCCGCGATAGTTCCAGAATAATCAACCAATATGAATAATGAAGCAATTGCTATCGAGACTGGCAGTAGTAATCAATATCGTTCGCCCAATCTGGAATGTATATAGATTCGGCCAATATATAGAATATTCCCCTTTAGAATATGAACAAACCAGCACCATAATAATATTCAATCTTTGAATGCTCAGACTGGAAAGCCAAAGCATTCGAATAGCAATATTAATCTTCTGAATATATATATAACTGCAATATCTGAATAAATTGTTAGCTCCTGCAATTTCGTCTCCATAGGAGACTCACCAAATTGCCAAACTATAATGTCTCATTTTTGTAGGAGCCTACAAGAAGGGGATAAATAGAAGATTTGTAATTCATATTCTCAAAACGCATAAATAATGGTGTATCGATTACCTACTCCAAGGCTATGGATGCATAAATAATCAAGTTAACATTCAAAAACAACATCAAGGATAAACTGCACGAGTATATAGGCCAAATTAGGAACAATGACCAGATAGAGTCTAAACCTCTTCCTCATTCAAACGCACGAATTTAAAGTGATAAATCAAAAACAACGCTTGTATTTCCTTGTCCATTTTTCCATTATTGAACTTATTATAATTTAATCTTTTTCTTCTTTTAGTCTCCAACCTGCTATCAATGTCTTCAATATCTATATCAACTGAGCTTCAACTCAACAAGAGACTTCAACCTCTACTTGATAAGCTCCAACCTATTGGAGGTTCCAACCTCCGCATAAACTGAGCTCCAATCCAACAAGAGACTTCAACCTCTAATTGATAGGCTCCAACCTATTAATCCTTCAATAGCTGAAATAATTTACTTCTCCACATAATCTTCTCACAAATCTTATTATAACTCACACAATATCCTTCTTCCAAATCTGATTCCAATTCACACAATAACCTTCTCTCATAAATCTGATCACACACTTTCTTCCTTCACCAATCTGATCACAACTATTCACACAATCCTATCATAAATCTGATCTGTAATTTCACCTTAAAATCTGCACTCTCTCCCTTAACATTTACTTCTCAATCTTCACATATGTTTGTCATTTACGTATTTGCACTTATATTCAGCATATACTCTTCAAAAAAATCAGATTTGCACTTCATTTCTATCTTTAATTTTCTTAAATCTGCTTTTATAAACTCAGAAAATATTCATTAAAACTTGTTTTTTAATTCCCCCTTCAACCTTTATTTATACCATTTTATTTTGCAATAAGGATATGTCTATTTGAAAAGAGACAACCTTTTGAGAAGACACAACTCTTGATCATGCTAATCGCCGCCCTTTGAAATTTGTTAGTTTATGCTTTTAATAAATTAATATTCTTTCATTATGGATCGCTGACTTTTCTTAAGATAATCTCTATATGTATTGACCGCAGCTTTCTTTCCTTTATGATGTTCGATGCTTCTTTTAATATGTTTGCTGTCAATAATCTTTCTTACATAAGCACTGCCTTTATCTGCTCTTAATCACTTAATTTTTTATTTAATCGCTGCACATTTACTAATTTTAATATGATTGACTTTTGCTTGGGCGATCAGCATAATACAAGTCGGCTTCCTTAATCTTAATTGGTACCTTTCCAAAATGAATTATAATCATTTTAATTTCTTCACAATGTGGATCGCTCCATTAGCTGCATGTGACAAAGGTGTAATCAATTTTATTTAATTTCTTCAAAACTAATTGATTTGCCACTCTTCTTGATACACTATTGATTCCATGCTTATTTAATCTCTTCAAATTTAGTCGATCAGTCTGTCTTGTGAATCATTTTCTGTTTATGACTTTTTGACATTTATGATGTGCCTTTGATGACAACATATTCTAACAATCTCCCAGCATTCTCATTATACGTCTTTTGTCATCAATGATAACTTTTGTATACACCTTTGACATTAATGACAAACATTCCAACACCATTTTGTGAATATCTAATTTTGAATCTTTATGTAACATACAGCTAAACATGTAAGATTATATATATATCCTCCTAGACTGCTATTTCAGAAAATGCGCCCCAACTTCCCTGCCATCCCCATCCAGTAAACACCATGAAATATAGTTCAAATATTTATTCCATCTCATTTTAGTTCAGATTTTCATATTTTTATATTCATTACCTCGCTGTCCCCAATCCCCAAAATCTCAGAAAAGTTCTGCTGTCCTGTTCTCGAAACTCAAACATTATATAATAGTCTTTACTTCCCTTTAGATAAAAAATAAACTCCAAACTATCAAAGACAATGTTTCTAAGGCTCATTGAAATGATGAAACTAGAAAAAACTTGTACAAGATCTTGAATCAATGTTTTGGATCTATTTGGAAAGCTCAAGGTTCATATTGATGAGTTCTGAGCATTAGAAAAATAGAGATCCCAATTCAAAATCCAATTATAAAGAATTTCGAACCATGTAAATATTTAAAGCAAATTAAAAAGTACAAGCATAAAATGTGCTGAAGCATATAAATCATTATTGATACATAATATTAGAGAGACACAATTATAAATTGAACATAAGTTCATGAAATACAACACTTTAAGGGATTGTATGTTAACCTTGCAAGAACTCTTTTTTTTTTTAAAAAGCCTTGCAGTATCAATCTCCCGCAAATGAGATGATGTTAGGATCAGAGTCGATGTTTTCTTCTAGAAAGAGATTTCCATTGTGTTGAATAAAGAGAATGAAAAACTCATGTTATAAAGGGTAAAATACCTATCATTCAATTACATGAACGTGGCCACTTTGGCCTCCATCAGAATCAACAAAAGAATATATTTGAAAAGATAACTGAAAATTGGCACACGATATCTGAGCGAGCAACTCAAAATTGTCTAGATTACATATTTTAACATTCAAGAACAATACAATTATTTCAGTAAAGATGAACTTTTTTCTATTCTGAAGGTCAATCCAAGCATGGAGGAAAGGGATCTACTTTATGCTTATGGCTTCATCAACAAAGCTGTAGAGCCTGTTGAGCCAGTTAGGTGATCAGAATTGTACAGCACCTCAAAATCAAAACCTATCCATCATTGCTTTGCCTTTACCCTTCGGTAGTTTCTGAGATGTGGCTGAATAAATGAAAGCTCGTTCAGTCAGTCAAAAAACAAAGAATTACAAAGATCAATAAACAAAATCAGAAAAACATAAGATCAGAAATTACCATCTTCAACATCTTTTAACTTGTAGTAGTGTGGAGCAATCTCCACTAACCAATCAGGTTTGATCTCAATCGCCTGCATGGCCAAGAAAAAGGGAGTAAACCTACAGTCCAATAGCATAAATAACTACCAGAAGTTGTGAATCCATCCAGAAAGAGGAAATTAAAAAGCAAACGTATAACGGGTACATACTTGTCGCATATATTCCTTTGTTGTGTAAACTAGCTCATAGTAAACAACCCAGCGTGGTAACACCTGTCACACAAGCATCCAGAGAAAAAAAGGTCAGCTTTATTCCAGAACCTTGATGATGACTGTCTCAAAATTTGAAGGGTTAGCCATCATTATCCTATTCAAAGTTCTACAGTTAACAAAAAAAAAAAAAAAAATCATGTTTGACTATTTAACGAAACCATTTTAGCTGGCTTTCTGGTATCTGCTCTCCACTTTATGCAGCTGAAAAATATGTTACAATTTGTTTTACATTTGAATATATTTATGCCAATGGGAATTATTTAACTTACAAAGGGCCTCAAGGTATCAGAAAATCTCATCTAAATATATATATATGTACAGAAATACACATTAGAGCAAACAAAAATCAAAATATATATTAACAAAACAATTCTTCCAATGGCAATTTGTCATCTGTCATTAGATTTCAAGAAGATTTAATATATGGAATTACCTACAAACTTCAACAAACTATCTTGCTATAAGTAAGAGCAACAGCCACCTAATGAGAAATCTGCACATTATACTGTTTACAAAAGGGATGCAGCCAATATTTATATTGATGGTGCCTCCACAGGGAACCCATGACAGGTTGGAGAGTGATACATGATTAGAGATTTCACAGGCACCTTACAGGTATCTATGCTTTTGCACATAACAAAGCTACAAACATGTTTCAAAGAATGAAGCATTGATCCCTGATAGATGATTTCTCAAACTTGAAGTAGAGTTCATTGCAATCAATTAAAAAGATCATGCAGCAATTGGCAAATAGGCCTCATATGACAAGACAAGAAATCTTAACATGTGAATTATATACAATCCCATTTTCTTGCTACTTCACAAAGGCTTAATACGTGTGCTCTTGCAAACTGGTTGTCCAACAAGAGGTTGGAAATGGCGAATAACAAGCAGCAAAATCCTGTCCTCTCGAACAACATTTAACAGAATCAGTATGATCAACATGAAATTTATCAATGATCAACTTCGAAAGTAGAAATAATAGAGGCCACTTGTGCATTTGAATCTTTGTGGATCTTGTAATATAGATCTTTCAAACAGTTTATGGTCACACAAGAAAGGACAAGGTCACAACAAGTATGCAACGAAGAATTTGAAAAACATCGCATGTCATTATTGTCATAAGTTGGGTCATATGAAGAAGCACTGCAAAAAAAGGTTGGCTAAACAGAAATCCAACTAGGGAGGGCCTCAGCAAAAGGCTCATGTCGCAAAGCATTCAGAGGAGAAAGCATCAGCTCTCTATGCCTTCATGGCCCAAAGACCAATAGATCAGGCAGTCATCTACATGGTACATAGATTCAAGAGCATCATGTCATTTCATCAACAGGTGAGACTAGTTCACTGAGTACATTGCTTGCTCTAATTCAGTGATCTTTGGTGGTGGTGAGATGTACATGGTTGTAGGTCCGCCTGAAGGGAGTGATTCAAGGCATGAGGAATAGACCCAATTTTCATTGATGATAACCCGGATCAACATCCAGATGACACAAATACAGGTAGCAAAGTCATGATGACAATGTTGATTTTGCAAGAGGAGACCAAAGTGGTGAGATAGCACTATTGGAGATGTTTGAGTAAGTGAAATGATTGAGGGTAGATCATCAAGAGGCAAGAGCAAGACAAACACAGTCAGCTTTTCTCTCATGGCCAATATTCAAGGAGTGTGTGAGTCACAAGCAATTTCTATGGAAAAAGAAAAACCTAAATGGTAAAAGGCCATGGAAACCGAACACGAGTCTTATGAAGAATGAGACTTGGGATCCTTCAAATCTTCCACCAAGAAAGAAACCCATTGGTTGCAAATGGGTGTACAAGGTCAAGTACAAAGAAAATGATACACTTGACAAGTACAAAGCTAGATTTGCTACTAAATGGTTCTCACAGAGAGAGGGCACTGACTATGAGGAGACCTTTGCTCCTACAACAAAGATGAGCATCATTGGATTGGTTCTAGCCATGGCAGCTCAACTTGGTTGAATAGTCCATCAAATGTACGTAGAAAGTGCCTTCTTCAATGGAGATTTGAAGGAAGAAGTGTCCATGTCTCAACCACAAGGTTTTGCAGTTACAAGGAAGGAGCATCTAATATTAGTAAAGCTTTCGAGGTGACCGATTTAGGCCTCCTACATTATTGTCTAGGTGTAGAAGTTTGGCAACACAGTGGTAATATTTTTATTTCTCAATCCAAATATGCTAGTAGTTTGCTCAACAAATTCAAAAATGATAGATTGCAAAAATTTTGTCCACACCTATGGAGAAAGGGCTAAAACTTTCAGCCAAAACTGACTCAAAGGTAGTTAATGAGTCAACTTACAGGGAACTAGCAGGCAATCTTATATATCTTACAACTGCTAGGCCTTATTTGAGCTATGTTGTGAGTTTTGTTTCCAGATTCATGACTGCACCAAATGTAGAACATTGGATTGTAGCGAAGAGGGTGTTGAGATATGTGAAAGGGACACTTGACTTTGGCATTTTGTCCAGCAGAAGCAAAGATCCTAAGGCTGGTTGGGTTAATAGACTCACATTGCGCAAATTTTGTTGATGACAGAAAATCCACTTTTGAATATGTTTTCAACCTTGGCATGGGTACAGTCACATGAACAACAAGAAGCAACAAGTAATAGCTCTCTCCTCAACTGAAGCAAAATCTCAAGGAATAGTGAAAGCAACGTGTGAGGCAGTTTGGCTCAGAAGGATGCTTTCAAACATGAAGATGCCTCAAGCAAAGCCTTTACCCTTATTCTATGACAATCAAGGGATATTCAAACTTGCCAACTAAGTTACCAATTCATTTTTGGATTCCGGTATGGGTACGAGAATCTGGTACAGGATTCGGCAAAAAAAAAAAAAAATTTGGGTTGGGTACGGCTTGGGTACGGCAATACAAAAAACATATAAAAATCAGAAATATATACATATTTGCAGCAGTAATTAAGTTCAGAATACACCACCATAGTAATATTCTAATAACATAGCAAAAATACATCACCACTTTCATAGTCACCAAGTCAAATATTAAAATATTAGTGATTACTCAAATGTCATGATATAAAATTATAAATTTAAGTTCAAACATAAAATGTCAAACATTTACAATCAGCCATTATTGATCATTGATCAATCTGAATCATATGGGTCATCAAACAAACTAGCATTATTAGATGGGTCATCAATATCAAATGCAGCTAAGTGACTTGTGGAAGCATCCAAGTCAAGCTGCTCTGGCTCAATATCCCACCTCCTTGTGTCTCCTTCTTTGTAGGAACTTTGCTTGTGTGTAAGGAGGCGCAAGTTTGAATGCACATACACCAAGTCCTCTGCCTTTTTTGAATGCAGCCTATTGTATTTTATTGAGTGGATGAAGGAGTATGTGCTCCAACTCCTCTCAAAAGAAGATGAACTAGCAACTATTAAGGCCAAATTAAATAGTTAAGAGTTACAAAATTTAACTAAACAAAATTATTAATTAATATAAAATTATAAATTAAAATTAAAATTACAAAATATAAAACTTACTTGGGATAAGATTTTTATTGCAATTGGTTGGAGGTGCATGTATTCTTGCCCATGGAAGTACCACCAACTATGAGCATCCACCCTGTACTTGTCTCAAAGAGCATCAAGATTCTGATCAACACTACCGGAGCATGCAAAAGCCATGAACTCAGCCCTCACTCAATCATGTCGGTCACGATCAGTGAAGAGTCTCCAAAGCGCTGCCTTGTACCCTTGAGCCACTTCAACATCCCTATATGGAGCAACTCTTGATGAAGCAGAAAGAATCTCAGGACTATAATATTTGGGACTCAATGCAAAAGCAAGAAGATGCAATGGAGTGGTCATTTTGTTCCATCTATCAACCATGATTTCCTATAGCTCTTTGAAGAACTTTTCATCACGATCTTCCTCTTTTGCATTGATGATGGTTTTCATCTTCTCAATCATTGAGTCGATACCATCATATACTTCTCCCAAACAAGGTCTATCCATGTCTGTGTAACGGATCATGCTCAGTATAGGCTCAGTGAAACTGACCAGGTACTCAACACGATCCCACCAACAATCATCTAGGATCCTTTGCCTGACCCTATTTTCCCTTTCACTGCTAGATTGCCTCCATATGGCCCAATTAGGACTGATTACCATGGCACAGAGTGCCTCACGAACCTTTATAAGTCGTCTCAACACAATTGTGTTGGAGGCAAAACGGGTCTCTGCAACCTGTTTGGAAATCAAAATTTACAAAATCAAAATTTAAAATTGTAAAAATATTGAGAATTAACTTACCTTCAACAATTCCAATTTTGAGAATTGTCTAAATATTCCTTGTGTCATATGGTGGTTGGTGACAAACATTTGGATGTCGCCCTCAGCATACACCTGTTTGATCCACTCAATTTTGGATCCAATTTTTTGTAGCATTAGATTGAGGGAGTGGACAGCACAAGGTGTCCAAAAAATGTGTGGATACTTCTCCTCAATCAATAACCCAGCAGCCCTACAATTTTTGGCATTGTCGGTTACAACTTGCACAACATTTTGATCGCCCACTTCTTCAATAGCTTGGAAAAGGATGTTAGCAATAAATGGACCATCTTTCACCTGTCCCTCACAATCCACTGCTCTCAAAAACATTTGCCCCTTTAGGGAACACGGCAATAACATTGATCAATGGGCGATTTTTTGCATCTTTCCATCCATCAGAAATGATGGTCACCCCTGTTTCGATCCATGAATCCCTTATGGGCTTCAAAGAGTCTGCTACATGTTTCACCTCTTTCTCTAATAAGGTGCAACGCACCTTCTCAAAACCTGGGCCCTTATACCCCTTTGGAGCCTCATTAATAGATTTCACCATTTTTTGCCAATATGGTGAACGAACAACGTTGAATGCAAATCCATTGGCATAGACAGATCTTGCTATGTCTTGATCAGCAATCTCTCTTGCCTCATTCTGAAATGAAGCTTCCAACGGTCCCTTATATTTTTTATTTGATGAGGGCACAGTTTGCTCTTGAGGGATGTTCATAAATGGATAGCTTTCTGTAGGTGGAATATAAGTAGGTGTTGTAGAGGTTTCATGGATCGAGATCCTTTCGTCAAAGGATGGCTTGTTTTAAGACTAACAACTTTTTGCTCTGCTTTTTCTTGCTCAGCAATATATTTCAACACTACGTCATCTAGAAGGCCTTTGCCATCACCTTCTGGAGATCCCGGACAAGGTTTGATGCCAGTATCAGAGATCCTACACAAGTGGGCTTTCACTCGACTGTATGACCTCGTATATCGAACTTTGCAATGACTACAAATCCAAATAAATACTCCACCACCTAGACATTGTTGAACCATTTCTACATATTTCCAAAGGGGAGAGGTTGCATTTATTTTGAAACAAGATTGGGCTGTGGTGTTAGAAGCGGATGCCATTGTAATACCTAAGGCACAACATATTGAAATTTGAAACTAAAAAACTTAAAAGAATGATAACAATCAACAAAACAATAAAAACAAAACAAAATAGTTCATTGAATCATTTGTTAAAAAAATGTAAGAATTTTTTTTTTTAAATCTTCAAAGAAACCTACCTCTTTTGCACAAATCTTGCTCTACGATCTTCTTGGCAACGAACGGAGACTTGCAAGTGCTTAGGAATAGCACAACAATCAACTTTGAACAACCAACGATCAGCCTTCAAGTCTAATCAAGCTTGTGCAAGCAAGAGAGAAAGTTCAGCAATGGAGGCAAAAAAACTTGTTTTTCATTCACAAATTGTTAAATGAGATTGCTTTTACCTATTTAGTGTGTTTGGAGGCCGAAATTAGGGTTGCAATGAATACTAAATTATTGAGAAGTCAATATTTGATCAAGAAAATGATTAAATAATGCTTTAAAACAACTTTATTATGCGGACTGGGCATTTTGAAGTCAAAATACGTCGCAAGTTCGCCTTGGATTCGTCGCGCCGTATCCTGGTCAAATCCACAGTCCACCGACGAATCCAGATCAAATCCGCAGTGGTTTTTTCAAATCCTGGTCAAATCTGAAGCGTACCGTACCTGAATCTCAAATCTGAATCGTATCGTACCGTATTTGGGCTCTTATAGGGACGAATCGGTAACTTAGCTTGCCAAGAATACAATCTTCCACAAGCATACCAAACATGTGGAACTACATTGTCACTTCATCAGACAACTTGTAGAAGATGGATTGATTATGTTGTAGTTTTTCCCTTTAGAAGATCAAACTTCCTAACAAATTTGTAAAATTTTGGGATAAGCTTGGTGTAGCTAGTAGATTGACCATTAAAGGAGGGTATTAAAGTAATTTTTATATTGTAATGGTCAATTAGCTTTTAGGATAGACTTTAGGAATTTTCTTTAATAAAGTCATGTCTGTTGATGTTACAACTTCAGTCGTATTCTTCCAACTTGTTGATTATCCTTGATTGAATAAATTAAATAATAGCTCAAATTATTTAATTTATAAAGTCTTCTATTTATGAAGAGGTGCGCCTTATTTAAATGGCATGAGTTCCTATGTGTGCCGACCTTTTCCCTATTGGTTGCGTCCAAATGAAAAGGCATCTTGATTATTATTGGAGGCCGACTTAAGACTTATAAAGAGGCACGTATTTCTAAGAGAGGCCGACCTCTTATTATTAGTTATTTTGTTATCATTATTGCAGCCGACTTTGGTTTTGAAGAGTTGCGTCTTTGCTATCATTTGATATATATATGACTTCATTTGTTCACCATTTATCATCCATTCTATTCATTGTTCATCATTGGTCTAAGGCGCAAATTAAGAGAAAGGAGCAGATCAGTTCAGTTCATCATAGAAGGCTGAGTTGATCATTCATAGTTTATTCATTCACAAGTGCGAGTTAGAAAGAAGAGCAGATTGCGAATTCTATAAGAGAGCAGATTGTTACTTATTGAAGGTTGAATCTCTAATCAGCGAACAACATCTGTTTGCATCTGTATTTACATCTGTCTGTGATGCTTCTATTTGGCCCTCTTATCGGCCTCTTGTAAAGGAGACATTTTGTGTTGACATTCAATATATAAGTGATATATTGTTGCTGGGTTTTTCTCCCTCAAGTGGAGGGTTTTCCCAGGGTATCTGCTGTGTTATTGTGTCTGATTTTGAATTAAATTTCTGTGCATTAAATCTGATCATAAAACTAACAATGTCAACTTTAGGTTATTATTTTTTGTTTTATTAGTTGTTAGTCTTATCCTCTTTGGAATAGGTGTTTGTAATCTTATATATTTTCTAGTTTTTTTTTTTTTAATTTTGTAGTAATTTCAAATTTGTTTTCATTTTTTTAGGAAATAGAGCCTTTGGTCAAGGTTCTTTGTTTGGTGGATGGGGATAGCATACTGATGGATTACCTCTACAAGGTTATGGATAAGGCCAAAGAAGCCTTTTTGCATTACTATGGTGGAAACAAAAAAAAAAAATCATTTGGCACATCATTGATCATAGATGGATGAACCAACTCCATTTCTCTTATAACTTGAACTCAAAATCCTACTTCTCTTATACATTTAAGGCCAATGAGGAGGTCATGGCAGATATTGCCTCATGCATTGATAATATGGTGCCCAAAAGGAGATGAGAAACAAATAGTTGGAGGTCTAAAGGGGGTTGAGGGATGCTCTTTTCTTTAACTGAAGCAATTCAAAGGAGGGAAAAACAACGACCAAGTAGAGACTCGAAACTTGAAAGTTTAAACAAGCTCTAAATTTTTTACTTAGTTCTTATATTTTTTATATGTTTTCTTTGTAGATTTATGGTGGGAGAAATATTGTACTAGCACACCAAATCTTCAAAGGCTAGCTATCTATGTTTTGTCCCAACCTCGTAGTACTTCTAGGTGTTAATGCAATTGGATCCTATTTGAGAGAATTCACATTAAGAGAAAGAAGTTGACCCAAAGGTGCCTTAATGACCTTGTCTTCGTTTGGTACAACCTTCACCTTCAAACCAAAAAAAAGGAGGATCCTTCTCCTGATGGCATCAACTTGGATGACATCAATCCTTTTGATGATTGGATTGTAGAAAAAGTAGTGATATCCTACTTATTAGTGAAGATCTTGTTGAATTGGAGAAGGAGCAGCACAAGCAACAAAGTTGGATGCAATGGAAGAAATTGAAGTTGCTTTTGAGGAAACAATCAGTCATTACTTTTATATTAACTTAGTTTCTAGTTTGAAGCCTAAAAAATTAAGTTAGACTAAGAGGGGGGAAAGGAAGATGCAGATTGTATTTGGCTGTTTTTTTGTCATATCATCATATGTAAACAATTATAGTGTTCTTATACATTTATTATTTATATTTTTTTGTATTATAGTGTATTGTTTGACTTTGAAACTGTCATATTTCAAATCTGAAGAATTTGAGGGTCAAATGGCACACGTAAGTTTTAAATTATGACAAATTCATAATCAAATTAGACTTTTGTATTCTCTAAATGCATTGATTTCTTCTTTTTGTGTGTATAATTATGAGGCTTTTCATGTGCAAAACGCTTTTTGTGTGCCGTGTTTTGCAGAGCCCCAAGTCTAAGTCAAATTTTTGGGGCTGCCAAGTCCACCTTCTCAAACTATGGTTGAGACACATGATGCAATCTCCTCTCAGCCTTAATTTGGTATTATACGTTACATATTTTTATTGATACCCCACTATCATGGACTTCTAAATCCATTTTTTCTACATAAAAACAGTTTAATAAATATAAAAGTATATATTCATTTAAATCAGATTTTAAGTTTCAAGTTCAAATTTCAATATCACATTATTTACTCACTTCATGGTGTATACATGTTTATCATAAATGTAATTAATTAACTTCGAGAAATTCTGAATTCAGTTTGATATGGAATATAGTTTTTCCCCTAAATTTTGTTTTAATGAGTTTTTCAATTTTCTTTAGATTGCCAAGTTTTGTCCAAATTCATTAACTGAGTTCAGATCCAAGCCAAAAATCGGATCAACAGAACTCTTGCCTAGTCTGGATCTCAACACTAGGCTGTTGGAAACCATTAAATGGGCACATATAGCACAGAAGAGAAAACTTACAGTTATAAGTCATATTGACCTTACATATGGCATCCATGTTTCACAGTGGTTTCTGCTTCTGTGCAAGAAAATTATACTTTTTTGGGTCAGACCAAATGTGGTTGCAAGTCAACCGATAGGTACAGTCCATTGTTTAGTAAAATCAAGAAAACAGAATTTGAATGGACAGAAATGGAGTTGGAAAGCCAGTGGGCATTAGGTGACACACAAATAAGACTTAAGTGAAGGGTTGAAATAGCCAGGGTTGAAAGTGCCAAGATGTTACATCCCCTCTGTCTTGAATATGATTATGGCAATGAAAATATGGTCGTTATGTTAGTTGTGACTAACTGCTTTTCATGAAAATGTGAAATTGGGGAAAGAATTTTAAATTGTATATTGTAACTACAAATATGAATGATTTCTTATATACGTGGGAGAGTCATTATCTTTTCTTTGGGAATTTCCACTTCCTCTACTTTTTCCGGATTCGCATTTTTTTGGTTTTGGCATTCACTTTCTTGCTTTGGGGGAAAACGGCAATAACCTGTGACTCTTTTTCTTCTTCATTCAACTGATTTCTTCATTTTTGGTTGGGTGGATTCACTCTGTTGGCATCGCTTGGAAATAGTTCAATTCCTTTCTTAATCGTTTGGCTTTTGCAGTTTTGCTACATAAATTTTGTGCTTCTCTTATTATCAGCAATCTAACTCTCACTTTCTTCTTTGGCCACTTACTCGTTTTTGGCTTTACCAATTTTTCCTTTCATTCTTTCATACCACAATCCCTAAAGATTTTCTATTCTCAGTCAGGCTGCAAATACTTCATTCATTTCTCTCTTTTAGACATCGTTGAAATTAGTGTGCTTTCTTGCTTTTTCAGTGGCATTCATTCTACCAGTCAGGGTTATCTTTGTGGCAGCTAAGCCAAGCACATATTGCTTGCTTTCCATACTCTGTTAGTAGTGCGTCGCCAACATTATTCTCTATCAGTGAAACTGCTCTAGACGCCAAAGCTATTAACGGTTTGTGGCGGGAAGACATCAAGGACTCGTCAAGCTACAGGCACGTAATGAGGTTATCATATTTGATTAAATTTACCATCAAAAGAATCATATTTGATCTAATAATCATCAAGATGAAAAGTAGATTCGTTGTCTTGTTGAAATCTCAATGAAATTGGTTCTTGCCAATTATTGGAGCAAGACCGATGGAAGACTCTTCTTGTTTGTTACTATGTAGTTTAATATCCTTGCATTCGAGTTTCTTTGTCTTATTCAAATCTGATCTTGAATGTTGGTTTGAGCTTTCATTTAATACCACGTGTTTTAAACCGCCATTGTATAGCCAAAGTCCTCTCTTCACTCTGTTCTTGAGTTTCTGAGTTGGAACCGTGCCCATCTCTTTTCCAATACAAGCCCATTTCATCTAGAGAATCCTTCTTGGGTGACAAGTCTCTTTCTTTTCCATTTAATATGCTTAAAGTAAACAGATTATTCTTTTAGATGTGAATGATAACAAGCCAAGTCTCTCTCTTAATATGCTTAAAGTAATCAGCTTAATCTTAAATCAAGAAGAATGATTTGGAACCAAGACTTGAATAAAAACCTAATGTCAAGTATTATCATGTCGAGCAAGGGTGAAAGTGTTAATGGCACAGGTGTGTCAGTATTAATAAAATCCTTGGCCAAAGTACAATGCTAGAATAAGCATTTGTCAGCTATCAAGAACCAGATATACCCTAGTCAGAAGGATCTTTCTAGTTAGGAGTTACCTATAGTGAAGGATCGACTAGGTAGTATAGGTTCTTGACATTAGGCTCAGATGGCATGATGATATTATGTGATCCTTTGTTGATTACCCTCGTGAAGGGACGGGTTTCTTCAATTGAAGAAACGCGGGGGACTAGTAAGTCCTTGGTTGGGCGGAAAAGCCCTTGATGATATTTCTTTTTCCTTGGAAACAGAGGAGTCCTGAGCAATGCATACCAGCAGGAAGCCTTCCGACTGTACATTCGGGTAACTCTTCCTCACTCTTAATTTCAGTTAAAATACTTTAGCATGTTAGTTCCTAGTTGTAATTAATGCTCTATCAATTTGAAAGAAAAGAAAAGTTAGTTATTGTTCTTCTATGATTTCGGTTATATGTGTTCAATTAATTATTTTCTTTTCAGCTGAAATTAAAAACTAAAAGTTAGTTGAAGAATTGAAAATGATATAATTGTTTCAGTTGTTTATCTTTTCCATTTGAAAATGCAAATGAAACCCTAGGTTGAAAACTAGTTAGTTACTTTTCAGCTGAAAACTGGTAGTTAATTTCCATTTTTAAACTGTAGATCAGTTAGAGTGTTACACAAGAGCCAAGAGATCTGAGAGAGAAATCTCTTGAATGTACCTCTAAGAATTCTTGATGGCAGGAATAAGTAAATAAGTCTTTGAATGGTGGAATTTTTCCTACACAGTGTTTCTTCCAAGGTAAATTTGTGTCTACATTTTAGGGATGCTGATAATTTTCTCCCCTTGTATAAATGTTTTTCTATTATATGTTGCATTGAAGGAATGAATCGCCAATCTGATGCTTGTTAAATGAACCCAAGCATATATATGTTCAATTTCAGCAATCTTGTTAATTAATTTATGATGATAACTCAAATCTGCAACTGATCAATGTTAATGTTTGCAACAACAATAAGCTATACAATAGCAGATCAATTTCTCCTCTTTATGAATGTGCAGAATCAAAATGCTTTACCTACACTTGCACTTAAACCATTCGCTGATATTTTACCCAAAGATAATATCCACTTATTTCCTATTTGTGAGCAAAGCTTCAAAGAAAATGCATGTTCAATTAGATGGGATTGATATCAAAAGAATAATACACCCATGAAAGATGCAAGTAGGGTTACATACAGGAAAGGAATTCAACAAATCCTTCTTGGTATACTTGAAAGACCTCTTCATTGGAAAAAATTTAAAAAAAAAAATTCTCATCCATATAATTTCAGATCATGGACATCATTTCATTATGTTAAAGGAACAAGTGTTTGTGACACATTAAAGCTAATCAAAGCACGGATTATTTCACAGCGTGATAAACAGGAGACATAATATTCAAAGGAGGTATAGAGTAATATTCTAATATGTTGAAATCCATCAAGACATTTCTGTGAATTCAACCAATTGATCAAGGACTATGAGCTCATGGACAGATTTACACTGCATAATGTCAGAAAATCAAATTGCTTGTATTTGCCATCTCACTTTTGTAGACCCTTAGAAAAACTGACTCGTAACCTCAGATGCAAGAATGAATAAAAATCATTAATAATTCCAAAAAACAAACAAAAAAGAACATTGCCATGGGCTACAAGGTGATATATAACACTGTTCATTATAGATTCTGTCCTAGTTAAATTTACAGGGGAGGAACTCTATTGCATAAGGCACAGTTGTATGGCTTGTAAGTATGAGTAATATGCAAGACTGTCAAATAGTACATAATGCGACATCAAAATAAAAATATCAATGCTCATATGCGTCGTACCTGAGCAAGGCCAGAACTTGGATGTATATGAACAGTTTGTGGATTTTTAATCGTACGATACGAACCATTTTTCTGGAGCTTAGCAGTATGATAAAAATATCCTGTGGTAAGAATCTCTTTTTGTCAGGGAAATCATGACATTAAAATCCAGAAAAAAAACCCATAGTTGAATCTATGATTCTACCATGTCAATACCTGATGTTATAGACTTTTTTATCAACTCTAAATCATTCAAATTGCTCAAAGGCTCTATTTCAACCCTTTCTAAGAGACCCTCTAACTGATCTCGTATGTCACGGGCTCTCTTCATGCTCCTCACCTTAAAAGAAAAAGAACCATAAATGCCAACAAAAAGCATTAATAAGCATTTAACAAAGAAAAAGCGTCAACAATTTAAGCAATTGAACATGAAAGCCTCACAACATCAAGTTTAGTATAATTTTTTTGAGGTAACATCCTCTTGCAAAAAAGCTTTCTTTGATTTACAAGCAAAAAGGGGAATCAAAATTTGTAGTAAGTCAATAAATTGTGAAGGGAGTGCAAAGAAGGTTGAGAGTGGAGTAAAGCTTTTACATCTGCAGAAAATGAAAACTATATGCTTGGATTAAACAGCTAGTGTATTGTCAAAACTAAATCATTATTTAAATGATAGGATCATGTTTATAAAAAGTTATAATGTGTACATATTTTAATACCAATGTGCATCGAGAGAGAGAGAGAGAGAGATTCAAGTCCACGAATGACCAATAAATGACAGATCAAAAGGAATTGCTAAATCTAACAGCACACCACAACAAAAATATTCAACTCACTAAACAATTTCTAATTTCTAGAATAATATCAAACTGTAACAGCAATGTAGTAGGACTAAATAATAAACCAATCTTGCATTCAAATAACTATTACCAAGGTCCATTTTTCAAAACCCCTAATATGGATACAGCAAGATATGTCATTCATAAAAAACACATACACATATATATAACACATTTTTTAATGTGAGGAGATTTTCATTACTTTAAAAGCAATATAGAGACATAATTGGTACATATTCCAAAATGTTTATATTTAAATATAGTTTCATCATCAAAGAAAAATTCAAATACACTGATAGAATCACAAGCTATCAAAAATATCTCAATGTTCTCCTAAAATTGGAGTTCTACATCATCCAAATTCTTTGAAGAGCCAAGATAGTGGATTGAGCACAACCACCAATTAGACTCTTAGATCCAAATGAAGATACACCAAACGATCCTTCTACTAAGTTAGAATTCTCAACAACACAATTGAAATGTGTTAATGCATCTATGGATACATCAATATCACTTATCTTAGGCTACACATTCCAAGTCTACTAGATCCCTGCATGTTGTTTGTGAAGGAATGTAGCAAGAAACGAAGATTGGAATGAATATATACAAGGTCCTTTGTTTTACTAGCTACCAACCTATTTCGTTTCATAGACTAAATGAAGCCATATGTGTTACAATTTTTCTTACATGCAAAAGCACTTAAAACCTATAAAAAAGGTTGATATTACAAGCTCCAAAGATGAAAACAATCAAATAAAAAAATAATTTGAATTGGAATATAATTCATACAATGTTAAACTTGTGATAGAAGTTTGATTGCCATTTTTGCAAATGTTTAGTCATTGCACCATGGAAGTTCTACCACTTCACAAAGTCCATTTCTTTTTCATCTACTATTGCATCAACATCTACATAAGTTCCATCAGAGGATCCAAAACTGCCAAACTCATCTCAAATCTCCACAACAACTCTAAGATTTGTAAACATTTTTTTATAGGATTTTTTATATCCATCAACTACTTCAACATCCTTTTTTGGTGTTGTTTTATTTGGAAGTTCCAACAAGTCAATGTGGTAGTACTTTGGGTTCAAGGCACAAGCCAAAATTTGTAAAGGAGTTGTCATTTTATCCCACCTCTTCTTAATTACCTCATATATCTGCTCATAAAAAAATTTGGAGGGATCTTGTACTTTTGCTATGATTACGTCTCTAACCTATTCCACCATTGTATCTATGCAATCATAGATATTGCCCTATATTGACTTATCTATGTCACAAGGGAAAATGAGGGAGTATATCATTTCAGTGAAAGAGAGCAAGTAGTCTACTTGAGCCCACCAATCATTATCAAGAATGAGTGTCCTAATATTATTCACTCTACCTGTTTGAGATTACATCCAAACTACCCAAATATCACTAGTTACAATACTTTTTGAGGCTTGTTTCACATCCACATGCCTTTTAAGAACAATGTAGTCTATCACAAAGCAAGTCTCAACCTCTTCCAATTAAAAATTAATAATTTTTAAAAACATAATAAATATTAAATATATTTCAAAAAAATCTTTCAACATTTCATGAAAATGATCTATTTGAATATTTTTGATACAAAATATAGTTTGGAATTTAGAAAAGTTATCTTCAACAGCTCCAACATAGAGAATTGTCTATAAATGGCCTGTGGCATGATTACTACAAATAAACATTTGAATTTCTTTGGCTTCTTCATAGATATTTTGTATCCATTGGTTTCTACCAATTTTTTGTAGCATTAAATTCAAAGAATGAATTACACAAGGAGTCCACCAAATGTAACTTAGAACCATTAAAGCATCAAGTTCTCATTGTAGAGACCCAAGTTCAAATCCCAAAGGGCCATCTAATATGGAATTCTAAAGTTGTGACTCTTAGTCTTGCATAGTTGGCTTCCAACGTGGTATTTTCTAAATAAGTGAATTTTTAATTTTTAAGTCATGACTCTTGGTCTTCCATAGGTGGTTTCTCATTGGTTGCAAGAAAGGGGTTGGTATTAGTTTCATGGTAGTGCTTGCAAGATCTTGTATTGGTCTCATGTTGATGTGTGTATGAGCAGAATATTTGTAAATGATTAGCAATATTAAAAAAACAACTTTTCTTTCAAAAGCTATGTAAATGCATTAATATCACTTCAATAGAATTTCGTTTAGATCTTCTAGATAAATCGCTAATTCAACAATATGTAAGAATGTATAAGTCTAGCTTGTACAATACACATATGCTAAGCTACAAGAAAAACAGATTGTGTTAGTTGGAATTATGGAAAACTAACTACTTTGAATTCACAATACTAGATAGGGATGGCCTTTGATGATTTAAATAGTATTGTCTGCATTATTTTAGTGCATTCCTTTCTTTTCTCATTTTCCTCCCTTTGTTCAAAGACTTTCCCCTTTTGAATTCTCTTTGCTATCATTTTGAGTGCAGCTTCAATTGCCTTAGACTTACTTTGGCCAGTTGTACTCCTTAATATACCTTCACTTTCAAATTTTAATTGTATTGTTCATCCAATCATCAAAAGACATAAACTAGATTATCAAACAACAAAAAGAAAAAAATTCTTCATTCTCCTTGTTTACTATAGACCTAATATTACAGGGAAATGTATTGAATGTTTATGCATCTCCACATAGCGATATCCATAGTCAGCAACAATGTTGTACTATATATTATTTTCAGTGCTCCTTGAGCACGCATCCCCTGCCCTAGAACCCCTGTTTCCTACAAGGGACGTTTCAAGGACGTGGGGATGCTTAGGAAACGTATCCTCCCCATCCCCTTTCCATGCAAAAAATAGGAAACATTTCTGAAACATCCCCTAACTGTCCTAGTGTCATCCAGGAGTCCCCTATGGCCCATGTGAATGTAACCAAATCTAATCAAATTATATTCTATGTGGAGAATAAGAAAATCCTAAATCTAAAAATTTTGTGTATGTATTCTAAGTCAGAATTCTAATGTTTTGTTTCTAATCTTCTTATTGCAGAATATTAATGTATTTCGATATACTACAATAGAAGATCGAATTATGTCTTTATATCTTTAAGGGGAGACACGACTCAAGGAGAGACGCGTCTCATGAGAGGACGTGTCTCCACTTCGATATACTACAATAGAAGATCGAATTATGTCTTTATATCTTGAAGGGGAGACACGCCTCAAGGAGAGACACATCTCATGAGAGGACGTGTCTCCACAAAGTGGAGACACGTCCACTCATGG
The DNA here is from genome assembly GCA_007258455.2 of Sequoia sempervirens. Lineage (NCBI taxonomy): Eukaryota > Viridiplantae > Streptophyta > Pinopsida > Cupressales > Cupressaceae > Sequoia > Sequoia sempervirens. The sequence goes on along the minus strand of VDFB02271358.1, from coordinate 1,103,607,947 downwards.
GACGTGTCCTTTGAGTACTCGGACTCCTCTTAGCCAACCGATAATTATCGGTGGCTAATCTCCAAACACCCGCATGTATTTAGCAAACAGCGATTAGTGTATGTTAAGTTCGATCAGTATTTGATTTCGAATTTACTCATGATCAAAATTTCGAATACCTTACTTGCAGATATTATAGTAGATTTCGATTATATATAAATGATGATAATGCATAAATGCAATCATCATTTATATCTGACCGAAGCTACCTTAAATCAACACTCCCTCTTAGCTAGGGAAGATAACTCAAAACAAGTAAGTAGAGATATCACCTTACACGTGATATTGAAGATATGATATGTTTCCAAAAAATTTCAAGTCACATGACATTCTTCATAACACATCTTCGTTATGGTATGTGCACTGACATCATGAGACCACTGACATCAAGTCTCATGGCGTCTACCATAATTCATGGCATATCCACGGATATATATATTTATCCGCCATGATTATCTCATAAGGATCATAATGCTCTTCAATTGACATCAAGTCTCATGATATCTATCAAAATGTCCATGAGATATTATCGTGACATGTCCACAGATATCAAGTCACATGATATCTATCATGATAGTTCAACTCATCATTGTAGAGTCGTCACTTTACAATGTCAAATACAAGTGTTCATTATCAGAAAGATCGTCACCTTTCAATAATGTACACAGGGGGAGAGAGAGCCCATAAAGTCATGGAGTCACACACATGACAAAAGAGTTTACACATTAAACATGTTTTAAATATATTAGTACAACTAAACAATTTGAATTTCAATCACAATATCAAATTACATTTCAACCATACCAAGTTTCTTCCTAAAGTGTTCAACTTTAATTCTGGAGAGAGGCTTGGTGAGAATGTCTGTTGTTTGATCATTTGTACTGATATACTCCAACTGAATCACATTCCTTTCTACCATGTCTCTTCATAATGGTAAGGGATCTCAATATGCTTAGATCTATCATGGAATACTGGATTTACTGAAAGTTTAATGCAACTTTGATTATCACAATGGATAAGAGTAGGATTCAAAGGCTCACCAAAGAGTCCCACAAGCAATTTCCGGAGCCATATTGCTTCTCTTGCCCCCATAGAGGCTGCAATATATTCAGCTTTTGTCGAGCTTTGTGCCACTGAAGACTGTTTTCTACTGATCCAAGAGATCATAGCCGATCCTAAACTGAAGCAACATCTTAATGTGCTTTTCCGATTGGTTACACTTCCAGCCCAATCTAAATCAGAGTATCCATGTAAATCTAGTTGGTCAGTTCTATAATGAAGACCATATCCAATAGTGCCTTGAAGATATCTCAATATGTGCTTCACAACAACAAGGTGAATTTCCTTTGGCTCACACATGAACTGGCTTAGAGCATTCACTGCATAGCAAATATCAAGTCTGGTGTTAACTAGGTACATCAATGATCCAATTATCTGTCTATATAGAGTGGGATCTGCAAACTTGGATTCTGCTGCTACTTCTTTTAATTTGTGTAAGTTGGTTTCCATAGGTGTAGACATGGGTCTACAATCCAACATCCCAACTCACTTCAGAATATCAATAGTATACTTTCCTAGATTTAGTATGATGCCATCTGATTTTTGCCAGACTTCTAAACCCAAGAAGTAATGTAAAATGCCCAAGTCTTTCATGTCAAATTCTGAAATTAGATCCTTTTTACCTTGAGCAATGAGGTGATCTTCTCATGTTATTAGCAAGTCATCAACATATAAAATAATTATTAGCATATCACCTTTAATTACCTTAAAATAAAGATTTGGATCTGCATCATTCTTGGAAAATCCTAGTCCCAAGAGATAGCTGTCAATTCTTTCATACCAGGCCCTGGGAGCCTGTTTAAGTCCATATAGAGCTTTCTTTAATCTGCATACATGTGAGTCAGGTTTATGTATCACAAAACCTTCAGGCTGCTCTAGATAGACTTCTTCTTCAATGGTCCCATTCAGGAAGGCAGTTTTCACATCCATTTGATGGATCTTCCACCCTTTAGCTGCTGCAATAGCTATCACTGCTCTCACAGATGTGTACCGGGCAACAGGTGCAAATGTCTCTTCATAATCAATACCTTCCTTTTGTGAGAAACCTCTGGCCACAAAACGTGCCTTGTGTTTTTCTATACTACCATCAGCAGCATGTTTGATTTTGAAGAGCCATTTGGAAGAGACAACAGATTTCTCTTTTGGTCTAGGCACTATATCCCACACATCATTTTTCAAAATGGACTGATACTCTTCCGTCATTGCATCCTTCCATACTTGATGTTTGAAAGCTTCTGTAACACTGGTGGGTTCTGAACTGATGATCTCATTCATTAAGGCAACATAGCTTGAGAATCTTTTGGGTTTCTTACTTTCCCTAAAGGTTCCCTTGGGTGCTGCATGATTCTCAGCTTCTTTAATCATCTTCCTAGCCCAAAGTGGTCTCTTCTTGCTGTTGTCATTTGGATTCTCTTCTGAAGCAGATTGAAATTCACTTATGATTTCTTCAGGATACTCCCTCTGAATCTCAGGAGTAGGTTCCTCTTCTAAGACTCTAGGGGAATTTTGAATTTCTATCTCATTTGAACTCCTTGCCCTTTTGAATGCAATGTCTTCCTCAAATATGACATCTCTACTTAGTTCAATCTGTTTCTGCCCGGGTATGAATATTTTGTAGGCTTTAGAGGTTTCACTATATCCCACAAATACCCCTTTCTTTCCAGAAGGTTCTAGTTTGAATCTCTTTTCTTTAGGTACATGAATGTAGACAGGGCAACCAAAGATCCTTAAGTGACTAATGTCAGGTTTTATGCCAGTAAAAGCTTCTTCAGGAGTCTTGTTATCTAGATGAGAATGTGGACATCTATTTTGGATGTATACAGCAGTTCTAGAGGCTTCTGCCCAGAATGAGGTTTCTATGTTCTAGTCAAACAACATTGCTTTAGCAGCTTCTACAATAGTTCTATTTTTCCTTTCAGCAACACCATTTTGTTGAGGGTTGTAGGCTACTGTAAACTCCCTCTTAATCCCAACATTCATGCAAAATTCCTTAAAGATTTCAGAGATGTATTCCTTCCCATTGTTTGTCCTTAAAATTTTGATTTTCTTCCCAAAGAAGTTTTTAGTAAGAGTTTTGAACTCCTTAAACCTTTTAAGGATTTCTATTGACTCTTTACACTTAAGAAAATAAATCCAGGTCTTCCTAGAGAAGTCATCTATAAATATTACATAATATAGGAAGCCTCCCATGGAGGGTATAGACATGGGTCCACATAAGTCAAAGTGGACCATTTCTAACACATTTTTGGTTTTACTTAAACTATTTTGGAAGGATCCCTTTGTATTCTTTCCTAGGGCACACCCTTTACAAGCTCCTTCATGAATTTGTTTTAATTTAAGCAATCCAGTTACTAGTTTTTCCACAGAGGGTAGGGCATGGAAATGAATATGTCCTAATCTTTGATGCCAAATTTCATTGAATCTGAAGTCTCAACGGTAAGGGCTTGTTTAATGTCAATGCACAGTCTGTAAAGATAACCTTGTCTTATACCTATAGTTTGTGCTTTCTTTATAGTGGAGTTCTTTGGCCATGCCAAAACTTTTCCATCCATAAAGGTAACCCTATATCCATTGTCTTCAAGAGCAGAGATGGATATTAGATTCCTCTTTATTCCTGGTACAAATAAGACTCCAGTTAGTTGTAGGGAGAGACCATAATTCAATTTGATGGTGCAAGTTCCAACCCCTTTTATGGGATGTGCAGAATCATCCCCAATAGTTACTTCTTCATCAGTTTCTTCAGTCATAGTATCTAGGTGTTCTATGAACCCTGTGATATGCCTTGATGCACCACTATCAATTACCCAGTTGTTGATATTGTTAGATACTTGACTTGATAAGGCTGAATAGAAGACAAATTTCTCAGAGTCATAGTTTGTATTTGTTTTTTCCACTTTAGCAAAAGATGCTTGTTGTTTTGTTCTATCAGGGCACTTCATTGCATAGTGTCCATATTGATCACATCTGAAACATTGTATTTGGGAGATGTCTTTCCTTTTCTTGGATGATCCCTTCCCATAAGAATTCTTCTTTCTCTTGAAGTTTTTCTTCTTACCTTTCTTATGAGAATTTGTGTTTAACACATGAATATCCTTATCTATGGGTTTCTGCTTGTTTTCTTTTGTCAAGAGTCTCGTTTCTTCTTGTAAGCAGTCTGTTCTTAGCCTATCAAATTTAGGGAGTTTAGATCTCGCACTTATTCCTTGAACAAATGACTCCCATGAGTTTGGTAGGCCTCCTAGAGCTATTAGTGTTAACTCCTTGCTATCAATTTGATATCCAATTGTTGATAGTTGATCTCTTAGTTCAGTGATTCTCATGAAGTATGCATTGATAGATTCTCCTTTGTTTATTTGAACATTGTTAAGTTGCCTTTTTAATGCAAGGGTCCTACTGGTGTTGTTTATTTCAAAGGTGCTCTCAAGGGATTTAAACATTAGATATGCAGTCTCATGTTTTGACAAAATAGGTACTATATGGTCCCTAACTGCATCTACTAAAATTTTCATGGTTTTCTCATTGTTCTCAATCCATTGAGTTTTCTCTAGATCATCCTTTGGTTCTCTCTTGTTTTCTTTCACAAATGAGTCTAACTTATTTTCTTTTAGAATCATCATGATTCTGAATTTCCATGATGTGAAGTTGTTTGCACCTTCAAGACGGTCTTCAAATCTGATCACACTTGACATTATGAAGAATGTGATGTGTATTTGATTTCTTAAAAATACGATTTTTCTAAATAATCTGATATCTAGATTTGATTCAGATTTTCTCAACCTGGCTCTGATACCATGTGAATGTAACCAAATCTAATCAGATTATATTCTATGTGGAGAATAAGCAAATCCTAAATCTAAAAATTTTGTGTATGTATTCTAAAAGTCAGAATTCTAATGTTTTGTTTATGATCTTCTTATTGCAGAATATTAATGTATTTCGATATACTACAATAGAAGATCGAATTATGTCTTTATATCTTGAAGGGGAGACATGCCTCAAGGAGAGACGCGTCTCATGAGAGGACGTGTCTCCACAAAGTGGAGACACGTCCGCTCATGGGACATGTCCTTTGAGTACGCGGACTCCTCTTAGCCAACCAATAATTATCGGTGGCTAATCTCCAAACACCCGCATGTATTTAGCAAACAGCGATTAGTGTATGTTAAGTTTGATCAGTGTTTGATTTCGAATTTACTCATGATCAGAATTTCGAATAACTTACTTGCAGATATTATAGTAGATTTCGATTATATATAAATGATGATAATGCATAAATGCAATCATCATTTATATCTGACCGAAGCTACCTTAAATCAACAGCCCAACACATTTTAAAATGAGTTTTTTTTTTAACACATTTTTAAATTAAAGAAAAGGGATGGGTGGGCCCACAAGGACCCCTCCACCCCATTAAACAACTAAACCTAATTTACCTATCAAAACGTCAAATAAGAAAAAAAACTCTCATTTTAACATTTGCCAACTTGTGTTGAAGAGCAGAAAGAGAAGAGCAATAGTTCAAAGAGGAGAGAAAACTAGTTGAAAGAGATGACTAGGGCATCAAATTCACTATATTAGAGGTAAGATCCAATAGTTCTTCTATTGCGAAGAGGAATTAGTCCACATATAGCTTCATCCAATCAATCAAGAGGAACAACCTTAGCTCTAGGCAATTGGAAAAGTTGGTGGCTATACATAGTGCCTTTGCAGCTATAGGATCGACCAACCCCCGAGTATCATCAGACTCCAGCTTTACGTTTGGATGTTGATCCCAAAAATGCCATATAGATTGATGAGGAGACACAAGAGGGATTGGTTGGGGTTCCATTTCCTAAGGCAGCCCCTTATATTGGAAATGACTCAAGCTCGAACTTTGATTTTGATACAAACCTACCAGTTGCATCTACTAATTAGGGACAGCCATATATTATCTATGTTTTTGTCATTTCATAATTGAAACTTGCAACCTTTGGGCATTTCGTTAAAATTCTTATATAATATGTATGCACATTGACAATGAAAGCATTTAAATTTTGTTAATTTGTTTGTCAATTCTCATGTGAAATCTCAATTCAAGTCTAATGTTATGTATTAAACTTCTATAATGTCTGTGATGAATGCTTTTTCAATGTTATGATATGAATATTTGAAATTTCTCTATATTTTTTTAAAAAATCGTTATTTTTTAATAGATGTCCCTTGATGTCCCCTAAAAAATGGCCAAAAAGTACCCCCATACCAAAAACACATCTGTCGTCCCCTATCGTCCCCGTCCTCAAAACTTGGGGGAGCATAGATTATTTTTACTTACAACCAAACTTTCAAAGGTAGAAGAAATATAAAATGTATCCAATGCCATAAGATACAAATTTGAAGTCGCTTATATCATACCCATTGTTTACTACTCTATCTGATAAAATGAATACATGAATTAATAATAGAGATGACAATACATACCAAATACATGAGTAAAGTATATCTTTATTCGCACATGAAATTATTACAAACCAGTGATGGTCAACCAAGGATCAAAGTCGATCCAACTAGATCAAATCCTTTCCTTGACAATACACAATCTATTTAAAAGACCCAATTGTTCCCAAGAAGAGCACAACCCTCATCCAACTGATGCTTACAACTACCTAAAGCCAACAAACAACTAATACATAGTCGGATAACCAATATTATCAAAAGATAATAATAGACATTGTACATTGACTACATCATACCACCTAAAAGAAAAATTTCTCTTTTAGACTACAAGTAAACATCAAGTATTATTAGAGAAGACTTTCCAAACTGATGACAATATTGTAGACAAGGACATGTAAACAAACATGGAAGTGTACTTTGCAAACTCGAACTTGGAGTGTATTTGGCAAATCAAATGAGTGCAATGGGGGTCTAAGGGCAACACACCCATAAGGGTCAAGGGGTGACACCCCTTGCCGGGATCTAGGGGCAACGAATGCCCCTTGCAGGGGTTTGGGGGCAGCACACCCAACGAGGTCGAGGGGCAACACCCCTTGCAAGGTCTGAGGGTGCACCTCCAGTGAGGTCAAGTGACAACACCCTAGGTGAACTCCCTGTTGCAATAAATAGCAGGGTCAAGGGGCAGAGCCCTCACCACCAACCCCAAATTAAGACCTTCAAAACCACACAGACCTTCATGGCACACATTATTTTCATGATTTTTTATGAGGATAAAAACAATGTTGACAGCCAAAAGAAAAGAGATTTTGGAGTGTTTAAGCAACGTATGATGTCGACTAGGGAAGGAAGTTTCCATATGATGGTTGGTCATATGATATCAACCACCAAAACCTCGTGATTCTAAATTTTTGACCATACAATCCAAATGTAGAGCAATTTCCATATAGAAGAGGGTGTACGGTTGTTGGTAGGAGATATTTGTACAATATTGCAAGGAAAACAATGTACTATGTGCTATATGGTGAAGGAGGGCAATAGTTGTACAATGCACAATGATGGTAAGGGTCGTATGATGTAGGATGATTGTAAGGGTCGTACGGTGTAGACAAGGAATTTTCTAAGGGTTGTACGATGCAAAATGATGTTAGGAGCCGTATGATGCAAACAAGGGAATTCTCTTTAAGTCGTACAACAACGAAAGCATGCAAGGGTCATGCAATGTGAAAAGAATGGGATTGTCGTATGATTTGAAAGTCACTCCCTTCTCCTTATCATACGGTGTACTTTACTCTCAGTTGTACATGATGAGCACATGGTTATACTAAGAGGGGGGGTGAATCAGTATAACAACAATCTTTACTTTTTCAAACTTAATACCATGTTCATAACTTGATCAATAACAATAACATCATTTACTCAACATCAATAATCATGCACATGAGAAGAACACAATAACGCACGATATTTACATGGAAACCCTTGAAGGAGAAAACCATGACACAATAATGCTTTTATATGAATTCTTCTTTTTACAAATTTTGTAGTCACCAACCCCTCATTCAATTTGTGAGCACCAACCCACTGGAAGCACCAACTCCCACAACTGAATTCGTAGGCACCAACCTACTGGAGAGACAACAATATCTCCTTTAGGAAGCACCAACTTCCACAGCAAAGCAAGATTCCACCTTTAATATGTTGCTTCTTCAACAGATGATGTATATTATGCTGAAATAATTTATTTCCTTCACCAAATCTGCATTCTATTCTTCTTCTCAAAACTTCATATATTCTCACCAATCTGCTCTCAATCCTTTTATAAATCTGCTATAAATCTCTTTACAATATATTTATAAATCTACTCAATAACCTGCTCATGTGTTCACTCAAATATGCTATGTAAGTTTGGTCAAATATGCCATGTAAATCTGCTTAAATCCACCATATAAGTCTGCTCAAAAACTATCTATAAATCTGCTTATAGATCTCCTTTAAGTCTGCTCAAAAGCTATCTATAAATCTGTTTATAGATCTCCTTGAAGTCTGCTCATATATCTCTTTTGAATCTGCAATTAATCTTCACAACTTGCTTTTTATAAGTCAGCAAGTAATCTTCTTCTGAACCTGGTGTATATGATGTATTTGTCTTTCTTTTACTCCACACACACACATTCTCCTCAATTCACGATCATCTTTTATATCTTTATAAACTAGTGAAAGGATATATCTCTTTGAAAAGAGATAGCCCTCTAAGGAGTCATCACCTTTCATAACAAATCTTTTATATTTTTATTTATTTTCAAAGATAATCGTTTCCTTTTCAACTAACCTTAATCATTGTCTTCACAAATATAAACTTTAATTGCTGCTCTTGGATAATTTAATTGCTGCCCATAATAACTATTGTTTATATGCGAATCACTTCTACATAGGAAATTATGAATCGCTGCCTCTTTCCATCTTATATTTTTTGTCTTATTTAAATTGTCTTATATGACTTTGTTGACTTTAGTCATTATCTTCATAAATTTAATCGCTCCATTTATTTATCTTCAAATGATAAGTGCTGCCTTTATTAAATATGTTCGCTGCTTTGTTAGTTATCATTTCTTTTGGAAAGTTTGCCTATTAATAATAGTAGTTGCTTCTTGCTTCTCCTTATTAAAATGAATTGCTGCACCTTTTTTTGACTTATATTAATTGCTGTTTGTATTAATCACTTCTATTCCTATCACTGTTTGTGGATATTATGGACATTACCTTCAAAGCATACTATGGATATAGTTGGCCAGCATATGAAACACCAATATGAGGTTTATATGTCTTTGACAACAAACTCAGCACTCTCAATTGCTTACACAAATCGCTGCCTTTTAAATTATACTAATCATGGCTTTTGAATTGCTACATCTTTTGTCTTGTGTGCATTTTTGTCTTATGAGGCATTTGTCTTTTGTATTTTTGTCTTCCATGCTTTTGTTTTTGGCTTTCTTGCTTCTTTTCGTATATAATTAAATTAACTTGGGAAATCAATGCAGATTTATATACGCTTTAATCTCGGGCAATCATAATTTAAATATGGACATTACTTTATGTATTATTTCATAATATATAATGCCTTTGTCTTTGTCTTTTATGATCTTCTATTCTAGATCATAATGTAGATATGATCATTAATTCATTAATTCATACTTATAATCTGGTTTTACTTGGTCTTGTATATTGCCAACCTATCCATCAATAAGTAGCCTATGGCTTTTTACGAGTACTTTGAAATAGATCTCATTTGACAACATTGGCAATCAATCCAACAATCTCACTCATACACTTTGACATCAGTAACAACTTCCAATTGTCTATATACCCTTGACATCAATGACAACATTTCCAACAGTACACCCTTCGCCAATTGATGTTGTATGCCATTCACTAACTTATGTTGTACCAAATGATGTCGTCCACTATGATGTTGTCGTACTAGGTGAGAGAATGGTGGTTGTACTATGCAAGAGAATGGTGGTTGTATGATGCACACTAAGTAATAAGGTTGTCATACAATGTACTTTTCTTGTCGTATGATATAGTTGAGCCTTTTATTATTTTCTCCTTCAATTGCCAAATTTAAATTTTTCATATAATACTTTTTCCTTTTTCGTTCCAATCTTTCCTTATTTTATAATTTTCTTTTTCTTTTTTTGTAAATTTTTTGTGAAGTTGATTTGCCTTAACAAGTGTTTGTACACTTCAAATTAAATATTTTGCTCTAAGTACTCTAAGATGTACCATTAGTAATTTTGCATTCTTTTGCAAAGTCAGATACCTCTACTGCAACTGTTGTCTTTTGCCAACCATGGACTACGTCCCACACACATAAACTATCCAACTTTTCAAATTCATTTTTCATTGATTGCTCTTCACTAAGAGTCATAGCTTCGAGAAAATTACAAGTCAATGAAAATACCTCATAGTCCTCCATTTGCTAGTGAAATATGTTGTGGAGAGAATTTGTTTCATACTTCGAACATGACTATAATTCCAAAATCCCTTCATCGTTCGGCTCTATCAAACCCAGATCATGCTTCTCTATTTGTTTTTCTTTGAAGTTTGAATCTAAAAGATCAAAGGACATTGCTTCCTCACTTATGGATTGGTTCTTTAAATCAATTACATACTTCTGACCATAGTTGGAAAACTCTCTGAGTAATCGGCAAGTTTTAAAAAACCCCTAGGTTTTTTTTTATGGTGAGTTTTTCCAGCATTTACTCTCCAAAATTGCTCGCCGAATAAAGGAGAAAAACTCGTCGAGTTTTCACCAAAAACTCAACGAGTCTACACAAAAAACTCGCTCGTCCAAAAAAAAGGTCTCCTGCAGCTGCTAAAAAGACATTTTCATTTCATTTCATTTTCTAGGTACTCTCCAAGTCCAAGTTTCCAAGTTTGCCTACAAGTTTTCATCTATAATATTGTCTAGTTCTACCTCCCCCTAGTTTTCACTAGACATGGGAAGAGGAAGATGTAAATTTGTAAAATATATTAATGTAGTATTTACTATCAATTTTACAAAAACAATTTGCTATTTTCATTTTGTTTCAAACTATCAGTATTAGCGCATTCCACATGAGGATGCCATTTTGTACCCAATTTGCTTTAAAATCAATCAAATACAACTAGACTCAACTTGTTTCTTTTATGTACTCATTTATTGACTCATTGGATGCATCCTATCATTGAATTTTCCAAAAAAAATGTGTTTTTAATGAAATTTAAGCAATTTTTTAAGTTGTCGAGTTTTTGCCAAGTCGTGTTTTTTGGGCTTGGCGAGTTTTTCAACTATGCTTCTAACCTTTGTTTTCAATGGAGATTGTATTCCTTTTCTAATTTTGATTGGCCTTGGCTGCTACTAGCAAACCCCGATCTAACAATACATTGTATGATTTCTTCCTTAATGAAATGACCACAAAGTTCAACAAAAATGCTTGGGTTCCAATAAGTACCTTTTGTCCCATTAAAACTCCAAGTATCTTAATACCTTGTTGATTTGCACCCACCAATTGAAAAGTTGGGGGCCAAATGGTCGACATGTTGAGACTTCTCCAAGTGTCTTTTGAAAGTACGTTCACATCAGACCTACCATCAACAATTGTGTTGGTGAGATTCCTTCCAAGGATCTCCATATTCACCACCATTGGTTTCTTTGTCGTGTTAACTATCAGTAACATTGGATCAATCACTTAGTCACCCAATAGCTAAGGTTCAGTTATCGAATCTTCATTCTCACCAAATTCTAATTGGGTCGCAGTATGCACCATCTCATTCTCCCCCGATACAATAGCATTTCAAATTTCAAGAATACTTAGAATAAATCTACTACTTTAATTGGTATGGTAGCTTGAAGTACTTGTCATGCAATATTTTTCTTGGATTGTAATTGAATTGTTATCACACTTACGTTTGCATTTGAGTGGCATCGTTTATTAGCCACAATATTCTCCACTTCTACCCTTGCTTCACAAAGCCTTTTTTCTATACATGGGTCCGAGTGCATAGCCTTCTTTGCTTGGGAATGAGTAACGACTAATACTTTATTATGCCTTATATCAATCATGTTGACAAAATCCTTTTGCTTCGAACATCCAGTGTCTTCATGGTCTCCAAGTCCACGCCATTTGCACAATAATTGCACTTTTTCTTACTTGTTCTAGTAATCTCTTGCAAAGTGTCCCCATTCACTACATTATCAACATTGTATGATAGGGCATCCTTTGAGTCATATTGTATTTGGGTTCATCCTCCTCTTTGATTTCAATAACTACCAAGAGATGCATTATGTGGCTTTGATGGAGTGGAGACCTCTCCCTTTGTAAAGAGTACTTTTGTACTTTTAGTCTACAAATTGTAAGGCACTCCTTTATTGAAGGACCCATAACCTAGCAAATCTCACAAAAAATCTTTCTGGGACAATTACCTTTTATGTGCCCCTCAATTTTGCACTCAATACACCATAGTTTGCTAGTTTCTTTGTTGGTTTCTTTCTATGCCTTCAATTCTTTCATCATTTGGAGCATGTCCCTCTAAAGCACTTGTACCGTTCTCAATTCATTGTTGCTATTGTCATGCGAACTTCTATCTTCCTCTATTCTTCTTTTACTATGCAAGGACATTTTATCTTAACTTTCTATGTCAATTGTCCAATTGTAGGCTTCTGAATAGGAAGAGGGTGGTACTACCTTCATTTTTTTTCTTAATGATGAAAGTAGACCTTCGATGAACCATCTTTTCTTGAGACCATAAGCTGGTTCTTTTTCTAACTTTACAAGCAAATCTTTAAGTCTACAATTATAAGCTCGTACTTTTTCATGCTTACCTTGTTTTGTATTGTAAATATTTTCTACTATTTCATTATCATCACGAAGCAATTTAAACTCTTCTTCGGAGGCCTTCTTTAATCTCTCCCATATATTTCGAAAGCCTTGATCAAATTTTGTTTACCAATCAATCACTACATCTAGCAAGGTGGCTGGAAAATATTGTAGCCAAATTACTTTATCATCTTACACATTTGTCATCCTGATTGTTTCACAAGTCTTACAGTGTCGTACAAGATCCTCCAATCCATTGCATGTGAACTTGGGCAGCTTTTACTTCTCTCCACTACGGCTTAACATGACTTTATTCTGATGCAAGCCTAGCGCTTGAAATCTGCTTGCCATGGAGTTTTTTATTCGTACATTCCAATGCTTCTCTCCCACTCTCAGTCACGTAGGAATCCTCAACTCTTCCCTAAGCTTCAACCATTCGCACACTTGTTTCGCCTTCAAATTTTCTTTTATACACCCTTGCCTCAGCTTCTTCTCCTTCAATTGACAACCTTTCAATGCCCCAAAGGCTACTCTCATACAATTCTATGAAGGAGAGTGACTTCATCTCCCAACTTCCCTCATCTAGAGAAGGTTGTCTTGACTTTTCAACTTGACTATGTTCTCGAGAATGGCTCCAACTTGGAATCATACAGTTGTATTTTTCTCAAGTGTTTCTTGTAATCTTCTCCTTGATCCCTTTGCTTGATGATCCTTAAAGATCGTCTAATCTCATGGTCTTGACCACCTTGTAAACTCTTCTCGCCTTTATTGGGATCTAAGGGCATAAATCACTCAAATCTGACCCAATTTCTTTAAAAGCAACTGTACCAAATGTTTCTTGTTCTATCTGATAAAATGAAAACATTAATTAATTAGAGATGACAATGCATACCATATACAAGAATATAGTATATCTTTATTTGCACATGAAATTATAACAAAAGAAGACCAGAAATGGTTAGCCAAGCATTGAAGTCGATCCAACTCGATCATATCATTTCCTTGACAATACACAATCTATTTAAAAGAGCCAACAGTTGCCAAGAAGAACACAATTGTCATCCAACCAATGCTTATAACTACCTGAAGCCAACAAACAATTAATACAGAGTGAGATAACCAATATTATCGAAACATAATAATAGACATTGTACACTGACTACACCGACCTCACTGATGTTTCCACTTGTCAATATTTTTCACTCATTCACTAACTTAAAATCTATTTCAGCATCTGATAAAATATTTCATATAAAAAGCATGAAAATTAAGACTCGGACTAGCAATGTGTAAAGTCCAAATGCCAAAAATATTTACTATCACAAGAGTACTAGAGGGGCAAACCATGTAAAAATGTTGGATTAGTTTCAGCATGGTTCCATGTGCACGATTGTTAATTTACAAAAAAAACAGCAAGTTCAACGGTCCAGCTATCAAGTTATTATTTGGAAAACAAGTGGCAAAGTGGAGAAAGGCATGAAATGAAGCAATTTTATCCAAAAAAACAGCATACAGCAAAACAAACCAGAAAAAACAGAGCAATAATTGTTAAAATCTTCAGTGCATGGAACAATCACTGTAATGGTGTGTTTATTGCATCCTTCAGCAAATGTTTTTGGAATTGGGATTTCACACCCAATATGTTAGCAAGGATGTGTTGGTCATTAGATATAAACACTTTTGTCAATTGATAACTTAGTCTACTTTGAATCAAAATTTTATTCCCTAATAATTAGTTTTAAATCTTTCATGCTTGATTTTATTTTTCTATTTGCATCCAACTTTTTGACTGTATGCTGCTGATACACAACCAGATTGCAACAATATATAAATAATAATAAACACAATAGGTGATTCAATGGAATTCGCAGTGTGAGGAGAATCGAAAGAGGACAAGTCGGAGCGCATGTGCAGAGGATGCCTCAAGATGGCTGTATAGCCATCAAGGTTTTGATTTCTTTACCCATGTATGCCTTCCTTTCGCCTTGCTTTTTCATCATTTTGGTTTTCCTGTTAACATTATTGCTTGGTATGCATTAGTGTGCGTTCTGGTTTCCTTCCTTTTGTTATGTGTTGGTTTTTCTGCCCTTCTGGGTGCCCTTCCTCCCTCTCTTGTGCCCTAGTGGCACAATGAATTCATTGGAGGTTATGGAGAATAATGCCAACGACCCCCCTAGAGTTGGGGTGGCAAATCCTTGATTAAAGGATAGCATCAACCCTAACAATGGCCCCGATCATTCAAGGATATTCTTGTGGAAGGAGAGAAGGTAGTTGTTCCGGATTCAGCAAACTTCATTGTTATGGATGATGGAACCAACTTCGAGGATTTGCAAGCAAGAGGGGACAATGGTACGTGCCTCTCCAAAAACCCTAAAAAATCTATCTTTATTCTGAATGGTGATATGGCTAGTGCCCTTGACAGAGAGGACAATTGATTAAGGAATTTAGCAATATTCTATACTGCCCTTGATTGCAATAAAACCCCTACAAAAAGTTACTTTAACCAATGGATGGTAAATGTCTGGAATAAAAAGTTAGGAATCCACCATTCTTTCTATCGTATGATTCAGAAAGGTCTTTTTTTAATTCTATTCAAAAGCAAGGATATGCAAACTAAAGTTATCAATAAAGAATTCAGGTTGGTGGGTAGCTCTGTTTTCAAAGCAATCTCTTGGTCTTCCAATTTATTAAATGAGGAGGTGATAGCCCTCTCATACCCAAGATGGATTACTTTAAAAGGACTCCCGCTTATTTTGTGGACATTCATACCACAAATTGTCTCACAATTTGGGAGGATGCTCAAAGTAGAAGATACAAAAAATGCTCTGCCACATTTGGATGCTAGAGTTTTAGTCTCAATTGCCCCCGAGGTTGATATCCTAGATGAGATTGAAATTGAAACCGAAAGTGCTATTCTGACCTTTAAAGTCAAACTTCTGGGAGGTATTAACACGTGTTTCCTCTGTAAAAGGGACATGTAAGGAGAAATTGCCCAATCCTTGCTAACTAAGAGAATGTTCAGCAAAAAAGGAGGGGCCAATCAAACCCTAAACCTAATTCTCACTCCTCTGTAGTGGTAGTCGTGGTCGTTAAAGATCCCGAGGGAGGTGATGGCCCTACCAGGGATACTATTGTTAACCCCCCTACGCCTGCTGAGGATGTTAACACCATCCCAATGGTGCGTAACAACTTTGTTGTTGATATTGCAAATGGTTCACAAGACGCCTTGCTCACTCTATCGCCAGAAGAGGAGGACATTATCTCGAGCAAGGGCAACTTGTTTAGTGCTAATAACCCCCCAAGTGTGACAATGAGACTCCTTCCTCGTTTTCTCCCTTGGCTGAGGAGGAGATTGGTCAAGATTGTGGTGGTGGTCCGAGTAAGGCAGCGAGTGATTGTGGTGATGAATCAAATAGTAGGGTTAAAGTCCACCCTTGGACCCTATCTAACCACCATCCTATCAAGGTCTTATTGGTGTTGGATAATGCTGGTTTGGGGAGGGAAAGGAAGGATAAGAAGTTCTTCCTAAACTCTAGCCTCCTAAAGTAAGAGGACTGCAATGATGCTATCTTCACCTAAAGAGAAACTAATAAATGGGCTCAAAAAAATAAAACTACTTTGGAAAGATGGAATATTAATGTCCAAAGTTGGTGAAAAATATTTCAGTCCATTGGTGAGCAAAGAGCTAAATATCTCAAGAGGTCTGAAAACCATCTCCAAAAAAAGTTGTTAGAGGTGGAAACTAGAATTCAAGAAGACCCAAGTAATATCCTCTTGAACAAGGAGCTAATTAGCACCAAAGGCTTCCTTAGAAAGATTCAAAACTACAAAGACCAAGGTCTTCAAAAAAGAACAAAAATGAACTGGGTTGCACAAGGGGATAGAGGATCCAAATTCTTTTTTAGAATCTTAAAAAGTAAAAAGGCTAAACAGGCAATAACTTCTAAATGGTAGAATACAAATATGATAATTAATCAGGTTGAGATAAGGAGAAGGTTCTTCCAGTTCTATAAAGATCTTTTTACCTCAGAGGGGGCCAATCTCAATGGGCAAGAGTTCAGGGAAAAATGCAAAGGACTAATTCCAAAGAAGATTTCACAAGAACAAGCTCGGACTCTAAGCAACGAGCTAACCAAGGATGAAATTAACAATGCTATCCTCTCCCTCAATAATGACAAATCTACTGGGGCTGATGGCTTACCTGTGGAATTCTACAAGAAAAACATAGATTGGATAAGTGAGAACCTCCTACAAGTATATACAGATGCTATAAGGGTGGGCTCCCTTAGTAGGAGCATCAACCATGGGATCATCAACTTATCCTAAAGGATGGTGACAAAACTCTTTTGAAGAATTGGAGACCAATAACTCTCCTAAATGTTTCCTAACAAATCTTGGCAAAGGCAATAGCCCACAGCTTAGCTGGTATCCTCCCCAAAATTGTCAATAACACCCAAACTAGATTTATAAAAGGTAGATACATCCTGGAAAACATAATCACTAGCTGGGAAGCATTGGAGTGGGCTAAGTGCTCAAACCAAAACATTGGTACGTTGCTTCTAGACTTTGAAAAGGCTTACAACGGAATTGAGTGGCCTATTATCATAATGGCACTTGAAAGCCTTTGGCTTTCCAGATAGCCTGTGCCAAATTGTCAAAACTCTATTTAAGGATGCTACAGCCCAAGTTGAAGTTAATGGGGTACTAACAGAGACTTTTCAGTTGCAAAGGTCCATAAGACAAGGCTATCCCCTTGCCTCTACACTTTTTGTCATTCCAGCAGATGTTCTACATTATATCTTAAGGGACTCTCTCTTAAGCCCTGGAGTGAAGGGGCTCGCTCTTCCAAATAATGAAAGAACTGCTCAACATCCAATTTGTTGATGATACAGCAATTTCTGTGTTTCTAGAGGAAGTGAACTTTGACTATTTAATGAAGAAATCAGATATCTTTTGCAAGGCAATAGGTGCCAAAATCTCAAAAGCAAAGTCTATATCACTAAGTTGTTGGGGCACCCATCCGGATTGGTTCCAAAAACATGAAAATCAATGGGGAGGGCCAACAAAATTGTAAGATATTTGGGTATCCCCTTTGCTATGTGTTGGTGTTTTCCATTGCACCTAAGACATCTCTAAGGAATGGCCAATTCCTATACTCAAGACTCTTGAAATGAATGGCCAACTAACAAGATCTAGCCGATGACTGAGATCTTCTGCACTTTAGGCTCTGTGGGACCAAGGAGGGTATTCCTAGCGTGTTCAAGTAAGATTTAGCTATGTTGAACACTTCATAACACAGATCATGTTTGGATGAAGGATAATTATGCAACAATCACCTAGAAATTGGCTTGTCTCAAGTAATTTGCTACCCGTTCATCAAAATGAAAACATCCTAAATGTGAGTTGACATACATGAATATTTGAATCAATGAATTTTTAAATGAATTTAAACCTTGGCTGCAGGTTGGTCATTGAATGATTATTTGATTTGATTGACCCCTTAGGTAAATCATTAAGGAATAGATCAGTGTCGTATTTATTGGGCAAAAATGGAGTCACATATGCAAGAATCAGTAAAACAGAAATGACCCAATAATAAAATAGACTACTCTCACAATACTTTGCATCATGGAGCTCGAATTTTCTAATATATCAATACTTACCAAATCCTTTGCAAAAAAACATAAATCCATGACCCCATCTAAGTATCTAATTGATTACTTGAATCAACACAAAGACCAGAGACATGCATTTGAACAAATATTCAAAGTAGAATAAAATATCATTAATATTTCATTCAAAATTCACCCAAACTTGCAAGAGGAGAGAAATATATCAGAATTATATATATTTACTTGTACTTGAACCATGTTTGAGAAACAATTTAAGGTAATTGCATATGTTCATTCATAAAACCCAAAGTTGAAAAACTACTCTATTCCTATCTACTAGTATACGTTCGACCAAAAACCCTAGCCAGAGTCTATTTTCTTCTATCTCTCTTTCACAATGAGCCTTGGTTTCCCTCTTATAACACAAGGGAAGCAACAAGTTTAGGGCTCAGATGCAGTTTCGATATAGAGTTTTCATTTCATCTAAATTTTGACTGCATTTTCTTTTGCATTCCAAAATCCACAACAAAATATAACCGTCGGCCGAGAAGAGAAATGCAAATTGCCGCCAAAGCTCTCCCTTGTCATCATCTGCACCACCACAAACCAGGTACCCAAAACTGCCACGCAGGCACACAACCGACGTTGAATACCAAAAAGTGCCACATACGCCAAAACCAAGACCACTAGAGCACAATGCATCAACACAAAAACTACCAACCCCACACACAACCAATGCTCAATTTCTCATCACCCCACCACCACCAACGTCACGCCCACAATACACATGACCGCTTCTTGTCATCACTAGAGGAAGGGAGGACACCTCAGCTTCCTTCTTTTTTCTTTCTTCATTCACCATGGTTCCAATTTGCCCACTAGGGGTCTTAATCGCCAGTGGCAAGATAGAGATCACCTCCTCATCAGAGGGAAAACCATCATTTAACAAGGCCAAATACCGACCATAAACAAAATCGGTCTCGGGGCCACTGTCAGAGGAGTTGCTCGTAAGGTTGATGGGAGAATGCTGGTGTCCATAGGAGCCACGTTCGTACCTTACTTTTCATTTTGATCCAATAAGAGACTGCACTGGACCTTTTCCTCTGTCATTTCTTCTTTCTGCAGCATCATTCTGAAATTGCAGTCTTCGAATTCATCTACTAGGTGCTAGTCCAGGCTTTTCAGAAGGAGTACTTGCTTTCATGGTGGGAGCAGCTTCCTGTGCGTCTGACCCAGACTTTAGTGAACTCAAGCGAACAGATCTTCTCACCGGTTTGGTCATCCTCTCCTCTGATAACTACTCACACCAGAAAATGCTTAACTGCTAAATGATAATGATGCAAATAGCAACTACCTCTGTTGTATTTATTGAGTGAAGCAATGACGTCCACACTGAATGTTTATCGTACATGCATAACCTTGGCAACTCGTTGGCAAATGTACTGGCACCGTTCATTTTCCAATTGCATGGAATCCGTAGAATATCCTTCATGATTACCAGCATTTGGGTCGCCACACGAATTGAGATCGACTCAATCGCTCTACAAGTTACTAGCCATTAATGCAAGTTGGTTGCTCAAAATAAAAATGGTCGTCACATGCTATTTCGCCAACTTTGAATACTATTCGTCGATCCTTTGCTTTGATGGATGATCGAACAGCCAGCCTTTGTTTGATCGCCTTTGATTTCCAACGATGCTTCACTGAAGTATTCACAACCAATCATTCTCATCCATGTCGAATGACACCGTCACTATGTGTGGGCTCCACGGTCCGAGCAAGTGGGGGACAAGTGTCAAGATCTCGCTAATCTTGTTGGTTTTAACCACCGTTCACATTCATTCAGCGAGCCAGCGGGGAATGGTAAAGATCGTTTCACCCGATTGATCTCAGCCGCTCATTGAACATGCGGTGCCACGGGATCGGTAGTGGGGACTGGGTCCCACACTTTGCTTGGACACGCGTTGGCATCTTGCCAACCTCGCCGTATTTTGTTAGTTTTATGATCAGATGTAATGCACAGAAAATTAATTCAAAATTAGACACAATAACACAGCAGATACCCTGGGAAAACCCTCCTCTTAAGGGAGAAAAAACCCAGCAACAATATATCACTTATATATTGAATCAACACAATAATGATCTCCTTACAAGAGGCCGATATGAAGGCCTGAATACAAGCATCAAAGAATGATGCAACACAGAAATACAAAGAGACAAATTGCTAATGAAATCTCAACCACCAATAATGCCAAACTTGATCTTGTATAACTTCGATCTGCCTTGAAGATAAATTCACACTTGAGATGAATGGAATGAATCGATACCAAATGAGATACAATGAAGGTGTATATATACAAGATGGCAAGAGAGGATGCGTCTCTTCAAGATCACAAGTCGGCCTTCTTTGAAAAGACGTGATACCAATATGCAAGAAGTCGGCCCTCTTAGAAATTCATGTCTCTTCATAATTCGAACCTCTTCAATAATTAATCACCATTTATTATTAATGACGTGTCTCTTGAATTTATCCAATCACTATATATAAATTAAATAGCCTTAGCTATTATTCAATTTATTATCTTGTCATCAAGGAGATCGCCGGAAGTGGAGACCAACGCTGCAAACATCAACATATTTAACTTGTTGTCACTTAACTCCCACGAGCTGGCAAGGTACGCTTGAGATCTTCTCCTCGATCTTCAAATCTTGCAACCTACGCATCACGTAACATTAGCATTAAATGGACAGACTGACGATGATGTGACCCCCCGGGGTTAATGGCTTAACGCTCAAGTCTCCGAATTAAATTTAAAACCCGACTTTAGGAAAAACTTGACATGGTGGGAAAATTTGATGACCGGTTCTTTGGGCTAATGAGACTGATAGACCAACGTGCCGGAGGGCTTCAAAAATGACTTAAGGGGTTGATGACCGATCGAGCAGGTCAACCAAAATTTATAACGTTTACATGCTTTAGGATAAAACCCTACTCACCTATGAGGACAAGGGTTTATCAAAGGCTAACTAGACCCATGGAGATGAAAATCCATCAGGATTTTAGAAGCTCTAACACTATGTACCCCAATCACAAAGATATGTGGGATTGGCTAAGAAACAAAATTCAAACCAAGTTAGGCTCTTGGAATAAGCAATTCTTATCCATTGCGATAAGAGCTCAGATATGTTAGAAAATTCTTTCATCCTATAATATCTATTATGCTTTTGTGTGGTTATTTAATAGTTATCAAGTGGAGGAGATCCAGAAGAAAATAAGGCAGTTTTTATGGTCTAATAGTAAGGGTAAGAAGAGGAAACACACAGTCAAATGGGATTGGTGTTGCATTCAAAAGCAGAAAGGTGGTTTGGGCCTAAAAGACCTTAAGACTCAGGGCATAGCTCTAGCAGCTAAATGGATATGAAAGAGTCTAATAGGCAATGAGCCTTGGAAAGTCTTAATTAGAAATAACATCCAAAATGTTCTGCCTAAGAAGGCCAAATCCTGGAAGTGCTTGCCTCTCTATGATCTAGTTTTTGGTAACTTTTCAGTATCCCCTGCTGGCTCTAATGTTTTTAGGAGCTTGTGGAAAGCCTGAGAGTTAAGCAAGAGTGCTATCCTAGCTAAGTATCCTATAGATGTGGACTTAGGAAAAACTCATCAACTAAGGTCTATCTGGTGGAATATTCAGCATAATAATAAGCATCTTGCCCTCCTTCAGGGGTGCTCTGCGAGAGTGTGGAACAATAAAGGCATCTCTATTTTCAAGAAACTAATTAGAGACGAGAACCTAAAGAGTTGGGAAACTCTCAGCCAAGAGTTTAGTATTCCCCTAATCCAAAAGAGAACCTATGCTAGAATTAAAGAGCAAAGGGAGGTAATTTTAAAGTTCCAAACCTATAATTTTAATAACCCACAATCCCTTGATTTGTTGCAAAGTGATAGCAGAACTAAAATAAAGGCAAAAGAAACCTACCGCGTGATTGCTGCTCCCGTTAACCTCCAGGAGTACCTGAATAAAAGTTGGAATCTTAACTTAAGCCAAGGTGAATGGAACAAGATCTTTTCTAATCTATGGAATAATGTTCTGGAACCTAAGAAAGCAGGTTTTAAATGGATGTTGCTGCTCCAAAAGCTCCCAAATTTTGATGCAAAAGGCAAAGTAAGTACCTGTGAAATTTGTAAGAAATCTGAATCTATTTCTCATTTATTCTTCGACTGTTATTTTGCTAAGGAAATCAGGAATATTTTCTTAATTGACCTGGAAGGTAGGGGAGATCAATTGAATAAAAGAAAACATGAGATTTTGGTTGGAAAAATTAATGGAATAGGAAAAGGAAATAATTTATATTGGCTGGTCTTAACTATAGAAGTTTTATGGTTTATTTGGAAAGCTAGAAATGATGAAAAATATCAAGGGGTGAGAAGAGCTCTTACTGAGTCTAATAGAAGACTCACTTCTTACTATGTTTCTATGCAGGTACCGATTACTTTGGAAGTGGCAAAAGATAAGTTCCAAAAGCTCATGAGGATTGGGAAGACTGAAGTAACAAGAGAAGAACTAATTTCTGCAAATCAGTTGCTGTTCTTCAAAACAGAGGTGGGGAATTTTATGATGAGGGACGCAAACAAGATCCAGAATAAAGCTGAGGGGCAGGCCAAAGGAAAAAGTGATTAAATCTATATATGGTGCTGTGACTGCTCTATGTAGAATATATATGTATTTACAAGAATGCGGAAAATAGTTGTTGTATAAAAGACACTTTTTGAGACACTCCTGAAGTGATACATATAATGCCTTGCTGAATAACTAGATGAAACTCTATTGATCCATACAGATCAGTTTTGTAATCTGATATATCTATGTATTTGATCCTTCTGGATCCCCCCTGTAAGTTATTATGAATATTAAAAAAAAAAACTTCCATGCTTATATTTGTTACTTGCTCTATATAAGTTATAGGTAAAAATTGTCAAGAACAATTTCCATACCTGAATATAATTTTCATAGCACCACTGTGTTGAAAAGTTTGTTTCCTTCCATGAATCATATACCTGAAAACAATAAAGTCATGGTCAGAGGAGAACAATTCAACAACTATTTTATTAATGATGCAATGATTTCAATGTTTCCCTGTGCATGTGCTATTCATATTGGAGATGAATTAGAATTCAATAATCGAACAATTTTTCAGAAGCATTATTACTTTGAATGTCTTAAGAAATTTGTATTTGTGGAAAGAAGACAAGAAGATGTATCTTCAACAATTATTCAAGAACAGTGCAGATTACACAACACACCACTTTATTCATATCGAGAATAACAAAAGAATTGATTTTTGAATTTCCATTAATATAGAAAAATAGCTGAATGAAAATCTATGCTAACGAAAAAATCCAAAAGATCTAGCCTTTGGATCATAGTCACTAGGAGACATTGAAGAGAGACCTTTCTGTGAGGCACCAAAAAAAGGCCTTCCCATCAGACGTGCAACTAAGTAGAACTAAAAGGAGACCTTATCATTGAGAAAATAAAGTGAACAAATGTGGACCCTGAGATATATATTGTGCATATTATGCATACAATATATTCGCAGAACTAAAGGTAGCATTCAGTAATCTATAGAATCTATACTGGTGAGCTTTAGTGTTTATATTATTTTCATTTAACATCAATCAGATTTCCAAATCTTCCTCCCACAACAATTGAAATCAGACAATAAGAAAGTCATTTAACTCATATTTTAGGAAATCCTATGCATAAAATATACATGAGGAATGGAAATTTATAAATTTAGCATACCTTTAGCAACGCAATATGATCTCCTACATTTCCAGTGTGAAAGTTCATCCTAGCATTGTCTGCATGCACTTGCTTATCCTTTGGACGGTAAAATATTGAGTTTCCCACTGATAGCATGGCAGCAATTGTGATGATCTCTTCTGAACATTTGTATTTATCTGACGAAACTATCATTTTGGATAGCATTGGATCTAGGGGAAACTCTGCCATCCGCCGTCCTAATTTTGTTAACTCACCCTTGTCATTCAGGGCACCAAGAGCATAAAGCTGCTCTAGTGCTCTTATTAATGTTTCTGCTGGGGGTGGATCCATGAAATCAAAATTTATAAGATCATGAATACCTAAACTTTTGAGCATAAGCACAACATTGGATAGATTTGTCCGCTGTATTTCTGGAATTGTATTTTCCTCCATTTCATTTTGATACGACCAAGCAGTGTACAAACGAAAGCATTTACCTGGCCCTGTTCTTCCTGCTCTGCCTGATCTCTGCAGGGCAGATGCCTTCGAAATTGGAGTCACAATCAATGATTCCATTCCTGAACGAGGATTATACGATTTCTGTTTGCAAAATCCAGGATCAATAACATACTTTATTCCATCTATGGTCAAAGAAGTTTCTGCTATATTTGTTGCCAGTATAACTTTGCGTGCTCCTTCTGGTGTTGGTTCAAAAATTTTTGCTTGCATATCTGATGGGAGATTGGCATATATGGGACATATGATCATCTCAGATATTTTTGTGCCCAGACCTCTAGTCCTATGTTTTAAGATTTCTTCTGCTGCTTCAATCTCTTCTTGCCCTGTAAAAAATACAAGAACATCCCCTCCCTGCTGTGTCACATGTATTTGTAACACAGTCACAATTGCAGCTTCCAAATAGTCTGCTTCAGGTGATTTTGTAAAATGGATTTCAACAGGAAATCTCCTCCCTGGTATTTTGAAAATTGGGGCTAGATCAAAGTATTCACTAAACTTTTCTGCATCTAATGTTGCACTTGATATAAGAAGTTTTATATCTGGACGAAAACGAGCAATATCCTACAAAAAATAATCAAATTTATTTAGAATCAATTGTTAAAGAAAAGAATATCTGATCAGTAAGCATTTAAATTACTAAATAACAAGCCCAGATTTCCTCCATTTAATAAATTCTACAATATTTCATATTTCTAGATTTCATCATTTATATCAATAAATTCATACATAATCAGCATACCAAAGGTCACAGAAACACACAATGTCCAATCTGACTTCCATTTATAATTTAATATCTCACAATGGTTACGAAGCTGAATAATAGGAATTAATATAACTAGATGCATCAGGCTGATGCGAGAGAGAGAGAGAGAGAGAGAGAGAGAGAGTTTAGAATGTAAGACAATTGCATGTGAAATATTGATCTTGAATGAGTGCAAAAAGAGAATAAAGGCTTCCATAAATCACAGAAAAGTGAATACCTTGACTAATCCAAATAGAACATCTGTAGAAACAGTTCTCTCATGGGCCTCATCAACCATCATAACACTGTAAAATGGAGCATGCGGTTAGAAATATGTTACTTCTGTAAATATTTGGACAGCCAAATATGTAACCTACTGAGGAAAGTACGTGAAAGATAGCATTCCTAGGCATACTAAACAAACCTGTAGCTTGCTAGATCAGGTTCACCCAAGAATTCCCGGAGTAGCATCCCATCAGTCATGTATTTAAGAATTGTTTTCTCAGATGTGCAGTCTTCAAACCGAATTGAATAACCAACCTGAAGTTTCGAAATATATAATTAACCCATTGAAGTAGGTTATGCACCGAGGACCTTAAAAGACATTATCCTCATTCTGTCAGTAAGCATATCAAGCTGTCATAAAAGGTGAAGGAATCACCTCATGACCCAGTTTAACCCCCATTTCTTCTGCAACTCGAGCAGCTACACTCATTGCTGCAACTCGCCGTGGCTGTGTACATCCAATCTGTAGAGGAATATTTTTTATAAATGAAATCTGTGAAGTCAAGGAATATATCAAATATTCTAAGGAATTATAATCACAGGGGGCGAGAGAGAGAGAGAGAGAGATTAGGTCCCAATAACACTAAAACTCTCCGAGAATTCTACAAATGCTCTTTATGTTTTTCTTGTAACTTATTAATCTCCTGATGACTTCCCTTTAAATAAAGAATTATTTTATATGCATCTACTAATTCCTGATCATTGGTAATATCTATCCATCTTAGATATTTCTATTCTTGTATGTTTTCAGAATTTAGTGATTTTGAATGCATGATAATATAAATAAACATATATAATCCTTAGACTATTCTAAATTTCTTATTATATCCTAAGATATTAATGGGATTATATATGAAATATTCTAAGGAAGTGTCTGCTTCTTCCTTGTAATTGATAATATCTATCCATCTTAGACAATTCTGTTCTTCTATGTTTTCCAGAATTCAGATACAATTTTGCAGAAGGGGCTTTGAATGCAATGCTCCCCTATATTGCTTATCAGAACCTCAATGCTTCCATCAATTGATGAAGTGCCGTGATGAATGAAAAGTCCATTATAGCATATTTGAATTCTTTAGAAATGATACTGGCACCCTGCAAACCAGAGAGATGCCAGCAAGCTGATTAGTAATAGGAACGCCGATATTCCATTGGACTAGGTTTGCCTTAGCACAATGCTATCTGAGTCCACATTTGAACTGAAGAACTACTGGAATAATTGATGGATGCCAGAGGCAACTTGTAGCACTATGTAGATGATGATCAACAAAATGGATTAAAGTTGCCTGAGTACTCTAATAACCTCAAAAAAATGCATAAAACAAGTGTTACAGCCCTTGAATTAATGGGACAATCATACATAAGCATTCAGACACTATGAAAAAAGCATAAGCAAATATGAAACAACAGCAAGGACAACTTGAAATTGACAGAAACATGGAGTTTTGTTCTAGACAAACCCTAGAAGGGAGAAAACTCCAATTTTGAAGAGTAAAACATCCTCCAACACCACTATAAATCAGTCAAGGACAATCACAGATGACACATGTAAGTCTGAAAAAGACCAATACAGCTCGTCAAGAGGTTATAAGATCTAAACCACACACCACAGCACTGTTGTGTGCAAAAACCCTGCTTAAACATGACCAAGAATACCTGTGTGTAGGCATTAAAACATGTTTAGTGCCCATACATTCCCCAAGGCTGGAGCCATGCAAAACAATGCATAGAAATAGAAATGAACAGTTGCAACCCTTTGAATTCTAAGGTTTACACACACAGGAGTGAATATGCAGATTCTCAGAAATGAGTCCACTACAGCAGATGTCCTATTTGCTGAGATAAATCTGTGTTTTTCGCAGAGAATTCACTAAAATTGGCAAAAATAACCATTTCTATCACTTGCATGCAAACTTATATTATTCCCTAGGATGCTCCAAATTATCCCAAGTGTCCAACAACTTTGCACACAAATCCATTATGCTTCAAAAGCATTGAAAAACAAAATTCAATGAACTCCTTGAATAGCTTTACCTTGACTGAAATGGTGACATCACTGATCAAACGATCATGACCAAATCCCAATTTTCAGATCAACCCTCCCAATTAGAAGAGTACTCATAAGATGTCGAAATTTCTTTCCAAATTCCTCTTTAAGGAACCATTTTTTCTTGTCTGGGAATTGCCCTTCCAACCAAATGAACCATGTTTCATGTAAAGCTGAACCCACGTGTTTGCCTTTCTTTCTTCTGTAGGACCACCTCTTATTCAAGTTCTTCCAACAGAACTAGACTAAGACCTTCCATGGATGGAAATACCAATTACTCTTCTTTGTCCAACATTGATGGCTCACACAACTGCAAATTCTCTACATTGGCCACCATATACACTTTCATGTATTTTGGCAAATCAAAGCCAAAATGCATTTTTACCAACTTGTTCCAGAACTGAAAAAAGGCCATACCTTTGTGGTTTCATCTTACGAGGTGCTCCTTGAGGCCTATCCTTACTCATGTACAACCAAACATCTTGAACTTGTGCTCAGTACAGTATTGGTTATGCCTTTGCTTATACTTATCTTGGCTGTCCAAAAGCTTTTCTTGCACTTGGAGTTGCACTTGCCTAGTAAGTTCAATAAACTTTTCAGCCTTACAACCCTCTGAGCCAACATTTTTTCCCTTCTCTTGTGGCTGTCCCGCATCTATGTCAAGCAAGTTAGGAGGTAGAAACACATAGCATGTTTCAAATGGCGAAAGCTTTGTTAAAGAATAAAAGTTGTAAGCATGCAAGATTTTCATCCCCTGTCTTCGGATGCTTTGTATTATACCCACTGAGCAGCTACACCAATGCTCTGTTAACTACTTCAGTTTATTCATCTGTTTGTGGATGGAAAGCTGTGCTTCTCTTCAACATGGTATCCATTTTTTCCCCATAAAGTACACCAAAACTTACCAAGAAACCAGGAAATCCCAATCTGAAATAATGCTTTGAGGTAAAGCAAAGTGAATCTATAGAGTGGAAAATAAAAGAAAAGTTGCATCCCTACCCATCAAGGTCTTCTTGCATGGGATTAAGTTGCACATCCTGCTACTCTATTGACCACTACAAAGAAGTACTTGTGCCCTTTTCTTGCAATGGGCAAACCACCTAAAAAATCCATTGAAATACTCTCCTAAGGGTGTGATGGAAATGGAAATGGCTGATACAATCCTAGTTTCTAATTATTAGGCTTGCTTACACTTCATAGTTTGCAACTTTGAACAAATTTCGCATCACTTTGCATATAGGGCCAATGACATGCTGCTGCAAGTTTCAAACTATTTTTGTAAAACCAAAATGACCATTTACCTATAAAGTATGTGCTTCTCTCAAAAACACTGTTCTCTTCTCTTTCGAAACACACAAAAAATTGTACTTGAAGTCCATCTTTCAAACAAAATTTAGTTGAAAGAAAATCATCATGCCTACCTTCCTTAAGCTGCTGAAACATCTCTTCAAAAATCTTTGTCATGCTCATAATCTTCTGCACAAAACTCTTTTCCAAAAGGCTCAAGAAGAACAATAGTGAAAATAGTTGAAACTTGATAATAATGGAGGCCTTGACAATAAATCAACAAACTTAGCAATAACTCTTTTTTTATAGAGAATAACCACATGGAACTGTTGTAAGAAGCCCATCCACTTGTAATGGCGCACTTGTTGAAACTTCATTTGAGCTTGAATATATTGGAGAGGTTGACAGTCTGTATGAGCTATGGTCTCTCTATGCAACAAATAATGTTTCTACTTTTTAATTGCTTTCAACAATGCACAGAGCTCCTTGTCATACGTGTGATACCAAAGGACAAACCCACAAACATTTCACAATGATTAAATATAGGCTTACTACCTTAATTAGAACAGCCCCCATTGCTTGCATCCATTTCCACTTCAAATGACAATTGCAAATTAGGAAGAGCCAACACAGGTGCATTGCTGATTTGCTGCTTTAATTTGTCAAAAACCTTTTTTACATATTGCACCATTCAAAATTCTTACCATGACCTATTACTGTATTCAATGGAGCTGCTATGGAAGAAACTTAGAAAATGCTTTTCCAAATTTCTGTAAGTGTTGGACTGCCCCAACAAAGCTCTTTGTTTCAGTTATACTTGTGGGTTTTAACCAATTCACAATAGCTTCTACTTTTTCCAAGTCAGTTAGAACTACACCATCACCTACCACATGTACAAGGTAAACCAAACTCTATTTCACAAAATCATTTTTTTACTGTTTAAACAACACTTGTTCTCCTTAAAAATCTGTTAAACACTTTTTCCAAATGTACAACATGTTCTTCATATGTCTGGCTGAAAACAAGAATATTGTCCAGGTAGTATCACACTCATCAGTGAGACGGCATAGCACTTCATTCATCAATCTCATAAAGGTTAGAGGTGCATTGCACACCCAAACAGAATCAATAGCCATTCAAATAACCCTTCCCTAGTCTTGAATGTAGTTTTCCAAACAACTTCTTGTTTTAGTCTATCTTAATAGCAACTAGAACTCAAATCCAATTTAATAAAATATTCGCCATGCTGTAGTTGGTCAATTAAATCATCTATGTGTGGCAAAGGGTAGCTATTCATTACCGTAAACTTGTTCAAAGCCCTGTAATCAATGCATGTGTGCCAAAATCCATCCTTTTTTGGCACTACCACTATAGGAGAACCACATTAACCTTTAATATGCTTTGCTGATAGAGAACTATATTGGAAGCAGGCAATTGTGCAATAATTGGATTTCACATGAGGAGACAGCCTCTTGGTCTCAAAAATCTTATCAAATTGGCATATCAGCTGGTTGTCTCCTCAAAAAGCTCATCAAATTGGCATATAAATTGGTCCACATCCTTCTTTTCAATACAAAAATGCAGCCCACACATAGATTTAATATCTGCCACAAGCCTATCTTCTTTATTTTCCCTCAACACTAACAATATGAATTTTCTACTTGTATTAATGAGATACCTTGCTTGGGCAGCACTCACCATCATCTCTTTTTCTTTCTTAATCAACCAATAGTTGTTCAATATCCTATAGAAGATTGTGTCATGTTCATAAAGATGGGGGCTACCAAGCACTATACCAAAAACATACAATGGAATGACATCTATGGTTACCTCATCCTTAGTCTATTAAGTATACAAATCTGATTGTACATTGCATTTTGACAGAACTTTCATTTGTTTACTTTATTAGGTAGTTGTATACAGGATGTCTGTGTGGTTGTTGCCAACCGACACAAGAGTTGTGGCCACACCTATATGTTCATCTTATGAAATCAATCTTGTATCTACCCATATCATTTTGTTCCTGTATATTGTAGGATTACAACATTACAGATAATTATAATGAGAGTAGTTCTGTTCCCACACATTATGTCTAATCTATGACCTTGGTGACATCTAAGAGCATTTTCATCAACTCATATCTTTCCAAATAAAGGAAACTGTGATTAATAATTTATTGTCTGATATCGTGTATAGGTAAAATAAATTCCAGTTGAAAACTTGAATATTATCATGAGAAAAAATCCACACCTTCCCTCGTTTTGTATACCCAGCTTCATGAAGGTACTGAGGTATCTGTGTTGTCTTCCCTGATCCAGTCTCCCCGACAATGACAAGAACCTGAAAAAAAGCAAAAATAAATCACACTTTGTTATATATCAATTCTTCTATTTTAAATAGCAGTTTCTTTTTTAAAATCTCAGAACAAGGTCTGTTTAGAATCTTTAGATTGACAAATAGTATTTTGTTACACGACATGGGATTGGAGTCCTTGATGAGGAAAAGAAAAGTTGGATTCCTTGATGGGGAAAAGAACAGTTCCTGGATGCTAGATTATGAGAGGATGGGAAAAAAAATGATAATAAAGTCAAACACATGCACACACAATATGAATTGCACTTAAATTTTTCACTGACTACCAATACTCAGAAATGCCTTGTCACAGAGAACTCGTCAACTAACTTTATAAGACAGCCTTTTGTGTGGTGGAGAAGATGCCTTAAGATTTTGGTCCTAGTCATGAAAAACTTTGCATATACAGTCATCTAACAAAGGATGTCAATACTTTGAAACCTCAAACGCAAACAACCAGTGATTAGTCCCACATTTAAAAAACCTGTTTTTCAAATTATTATTAGTGGTTCATTGAGCATTCCCTGCCCAAGGTTGCAAGTTAATCAAAACCTTGTTTTTGTCAACTTGTTTAACCATTCTGTAAATCCATGATGTCAAATTATAACATGCAAAATTATTACATTCCATGTTCTGAAGCAACTTCACACTGCACACAAATTTGAACTCTCCTTCAAATAGTATAAACTCCAGTACATCAATTTACACAACTGAAAACAAATTCCATAATATAGTTCACATTTGATAAGCGTGTCACTTTATTCTTTGAGGGAGCAAGCACCTCACTAGTGCTGAGGGAAAGAATATCAGAAACATGTTAAACTAGCCAAAGGAATACTTTCCCCAAGATCTTTTACAAGATGCAATCACCTAAATCCAAGAGAACATTTCTAAAAGAATGAGATTAACAAATTTTCATCTATGATCAGAAATAATTGCCAGGACACAGAATTAGAGCAAGTCTCCTAGATTAATTTAATACATAAATCATCTTAAACTGAATGCAGGAGGAATCTGTTGAAATGTTTCGCCTTTGAATGGGGGATATTTTAAGAATTGAAAAGAACAAAGAGAATTATATTTTTCTTTATTCCCCATTACACCAGGAGACTCTTTTTATTTCATGTATTTTCTTTTCATAGAGATATCAATATCTTTTTATTCAAAAAACCCCCAGCCAAACTATGTCCTGATTCCTCTATTGCAAAGTTGCTCTTATCAAAATATTTCAAAACTGGAATTATAGAGGAATAGAAAATGGCATGCACAAGAGTTTCTATTTCAAGATGGTTATAATAAACCCTAGAATATTAACTCCATTTATAGAGTGGTTTTGACTTTTTCCTACTGCAAAATTTACTATATTTAATTTATATGGCACTTGATGTCCTTCTAAACTCCCTTAGGCTGACACTTCATGAACTATACATGTGATTAAACAGCTATTCCTCTCTTCTGCCATTTATCTTGCCAAGCACTCATATTGTTCATCCTCAACCATTAAAAACCTTGATACACTTGAAGTTTATACCTTGCCATTTTTTTCAAGAATATTATTTTACCCTCCTTTAAAGAAAAAATCTCCACTTGATATGCATTATACCCTTTTACTTCAAAAATACACTTCTCTCCAATTACAAAGAAATTAGCATTCCCCTTATATCATCTACTCATGCATAGTAACTATTCGATTATACAAGATAAACGGCAAGTGATTTTGACAAAGTAAACAGACTTTAACTGCCTTACCCATTTGTGTAAAATCACCTAATTTGTCTCAACTTTCTTGTCACACATTTTGTCTGGAATGGTTGAAAAGTGGAAGTCATTCCAACTATGGCAGAATGGGAATTTCTTTTCTCACTGTTTGGATCTCCACTGATTCAATGAAACCAATGCCCACACTCATAGTCTAAGTTTTGTATTTTTAGAAGAGTGAAGTGATATCCATGAGTTTTCTATTACCGATAATGACTTTCATTGTCTCATAAATGATTTCTTTTGCATGGAGTATGCCTTCTAGTCAGGCTTATTTTCCAGAAAACACTTCTCCTCTACCACAAACTGGCTTCTTACTGTGGCCAACAATGAGCTTGAATAAACCAGGGCTTCATGTCATTTTGCACCAACAGATCAAAAAAGCATCGCTTTGTGTCTGTAAATGTCACATATGACAGCGTTGTTTGATTGCACTAGTCATTTGCAATGATCTCCACATGATCATAGTACTTTCACTAACTATAAAGATCTCAAAAAAAAACAGCCATTCAACATATTTCATAAGCCATAACAGATATTAGAAACATTACAATGTTGTTTGACATTAATTGATCTCAGCTCTTCTCAAGAAATGTATCAATACTTATAGATAATTCCTTGCAATTATAAAGCATGTGGCCTTCACAAAATCTTGATTAATATTAAGAAACACAAAAACTTGGAATACATATGCATTCAACCATCATGCTACACTATGCAGTTATTTTAACTGTTTGGATGCCATAGAAATGTAATTGATGTATAGGACATAGTTAGCACAAACTTCACACTATATCAAATGCAATTACTCCATGCTAAATCTATCTATATATTCAATTGGAATCCTCAATAATGCTTGTAGATCCTAATGCTCAATGCAACATTGAAATATGCCCCTTAATTTTTTCTTGGATATTTCACAACACAAACCAGCACTACACCAATGATTAGCATGAGCTCCAAAATTGAAAACCAATTTAAAATGATCTCAACGCCAAGAATGCACACTCAATCCCAAAGAAGGAGAGGTGTTGTCATATGGCGGAGAAAACTAAACAATAACTGAAATGAAATTACAATTGAATGGAGCTAGGCGGTGAACCAGCCGTGAAAGATTTCCGCACTTCCACTGATTCAGTGGGGGGAAGAAATTACAAAACAAACTAATTCATTCACTGCAGCGGGCATCCACTTGTGAGTGGAAATTCACCACTTTTCAATGGGTACAAAAAAAAGATTAACTAGTTCTTTTTCCACACTGGCGGTAAACCATCCAAGGGTTACAAATGTTTGAGTTAAATCACAAAGTAGTTGCAGAAATATAAATGACTAAACTGTACTACTGTTTCAGTCTTACAATGCTAAGTATCTACAAGTACAAAATGTTTGTTACAATGAATCTACAATAGCAAATCTACTCCAAACTTCTGCAATGTTTATACTACATTCCCAATTACAAATTTGAGTAGAAATTCCAAGGAAACATAGCAAGAGACGGGAATTACCAGGTCTGATTTATAGAACCAGCAAACTAAATGTTCAGACCAACAAGTAATCTCCACTCATTTGTTCAAATCTCCACCCAAAGAGCTCCTATCTCCTCCAAATCGAATGCACATAGCACTAGAAGCATAATCACCCAAGAAATAGTACATAACATGGAAAAGTTGAGTCTGATATATGTAAAACCAGCAACCAATATGCAAACCAGCAAACTTAAGCATCATCAAAACACAAATAAACCCTCTAGGATATGGCGCCCTTCACCCAAGAGTACATTAATGCTAAAACATTGATTAATGGATGGCACAAGACACCAAAACCAGCACAAGAAGTTGGTACGGCCCTAGGAGACGGCGACCTCTCTAAGAAATTAGAGACTCCAAAATAAAATATGCAAATGCACAAGGATGATTGCCAATAGCATAGGAAATGATTGAGCAAATACCCATATACAAATTAAAATCACTTCAAAAGCTGTAAATGAAAACTCGTTTCAGCCATGGTTGAACCAGTAAGTACAAAACTGGAAATTATTACCAAAATCTTCAACTTGATGCACAATATGCACTTTTGAATGAAGCACACTCTCAATCCACCATCTAGCGAACCATAGTTTCAGGCCCGAAGAATGGAGTAGAATTGCTAAGCTTCCCCTTAGCCGGGTTCTGAATTCAATCCAACAGCATTTCAATATAATTTTCCAAAGATAAGAAATGAATGACAA
The DNA here is from genome assembly GCA_007258455.2 of Sequoia sempervirens. Lineage (NCBI taxonomy): Eukaryota > Viridiplantae > Streptophyta > Pinopsida > Cupressales > Cupressaceae > Sequoia > Sequoia sempervirens. The sequence goes on along the minus strand of VDFB02271358.1, from coordinate 1,103,572,466 downwards.
TGGCCTGCTTTTATAGAATTGAAGATGACTGTTGGCTCTTCAGCTTCCATCTTTTTTCCCTCCAAAAGGGACGCCCATTTCACTTTTTGAAATTATTTAATTTTGAAAAACACTTTATTTCTCCTCAATATGGCATCCCACTTCAAGGCATTAAATAACTTTAAAAAATATTAAATATTTACTTCATGAAGCATCCCCCCTTCAAGTCCACCTTTTTAAAACAACTTTAAGTTAATGCACTAGGCCAAGGGGTCAACTTGAAATTAAAACATTAATGCCTTGAAATATACTATTTCTCCAAAAATTATTCTTCTAAAGCCAAAACCAGAATAACTCAATTGCTCCAACAAAAGAACTCACTAAAGTGCTATTAACTAAACCACTGCCAAAATTAGAATTTACTAAAAATAGTAAATTCAGATAAATGCCAAAAAAACCTCCAATCAAAGGAAACCCTAATTTCACCTCTAATAAGCCTACGGATTTCCGGAAATAGGCTATCAATCACCGAAGAGCGTATGGCTAAAAAGGGGACATTACAAACAGGTTTATACATCTACGAGTCATTCAAATGTCTCTCATCAACCTTTAACTCCCAGCATATTTAATGATCCAAGGTAAGCAAAAAGAATAGAAATACAAACCCTTTACTTTTTGCAATACCAAAAAAAATTTGCAACTGAAATGCAGATCAAAATGGATCAAATATGGGGCAATGTCTCTAAAATTTGTCTCCATACATGTCCAACTGGCAGTGAATATTATCAAGCCACACCATATTTCTATGTTTTCTGATTTTTGGTATGAAAAACAATGAACAAAATGGACTAAAAACGACAAAGAGAGTGAACAAGATGGAGAGAGGGGAAAATGCAAAAGGATGGTCAATGTCACAAATTTGCATGTTGTTTGCACCAGTGTTACAAGACACACCTAGACTCGGCAAGTTCCAAGGCGAGTCATCCTTGGCGAGTCTAGAAGACTCGGCAAGTCCCAAGGCAAGCCACCCTTGGCGAGTCTGGAAGACTCGGCAGCCCAATACTCACTAGACTCACCGAGTCTGAACCCGCTGAGTCTAAGCAAGCCTCGACCCAAAGACTTGGTCATTTTAATTAATTTTAAAAGAAAAACTTACAACCTTTCAATGCTTGTTTGGTTTATGACATGCCCATCTAGGATTTACAAAAAAAAATATGAAAATGGTGTGTGCCATCAAGGTCGGTGTGGTTATGAAGGTCTTCATTTGGGCTTGGAGTGTTGCCCCAAAACCCCCATCAAACTATAAGTCTAAGCAAGTAATAGGCCAATGGTGAACCATGATCAGAAAACCTACAAAATAAATATCCCCTGTTGCAAATATCTACATCTTCACAATGTAAGAACCCTAGGGTTTTCACCAACTTCTAAGTCATCCAACTAGGGTTACTGATTTCGCAATAACTCAGATTTGCAACACAACAGTAATACCCAGCGAGCTAACAGTGAGCAGAATTAAACATAGACCATAATCAATCATGATAATAATAAACAGCAAACAGATTTGATTATAAATATACTAATATAGATATCAGATTTAATTTCCAAGTTGACTGCCCAGCAAAAAAAAAATGCAATAGAAAAAGGTTTGGCTTATATTTGTTTGGAGTAATTACAAGCTCACAGACCTTACATTGGCACTGTTATAAGAGATCTTGAATAGAGATCTGCCAATGGTGGTCCAATTATTAGGAGGTAACGTCTAGGGTCTGAAGTTGACTCGTTACTCTTGCATGGCGCCCTATCTCTCCCACGATCTGGCCTTCCTTGATAGTTTTGGTGTCTTTGTCACCTTGGATCTGCAATATAACTCGGCCAGACCTCCCTGTGGTTCTCTTCAAAACAGCATCCTCATGTCAAACCCTAAACATGGCATGCAACTGTTCACAATGGCCAAAGTTTGCTGATATAAGTGCCTAGCAAGCAACCTAGTGTCCAGCCGCCAAGCAAAATTGCCAAATACCCCCTCTCCAATAATGGCACTCAACCTATAACACAAACCAAGTTAAAATTACAATTTTCTAATCATGAGACAGCAAGAATGAAGGGATAAAGCATGCTATCCAAATCAGGGTTTCCGTCCTAACCTGGTAGGGTAACTGGGGGTTGCATCCCAGCTGACCTGCTTGAGTTTTACCTCAAAAATAATGCCAAAATCTCCACACCCAAAATATGCAAATACACTTCTCTTTATACCAATGGCACCAAAAATTAGTTGTCTTTACAAACAGGTTGGCCCCAAAATAGAAATAAATAAATTTTACAATCCCCTTGCATAGGTCGGCCACCAACAGCAAAAATAGTTTATTATTATTAATTAAATAATTAATACTATCATTATTAATAAAAACTAATATTATTATTAATATATTTGTGTTGAAAAACACTTTTACTATTTAATTCATGCTTTCATAGAGCTAGTGCGCTGGGACATGACACATAGTCAAAGCCACAATGTAATGTCCCCTTTTCCTAGGTAATGGTCAGATGCAATGGTTAGTCTACCAACTGGTCCCCGTAGGCTAACAGGTTGTTTAGAGGACCCCTTTGAGGGTGATCTATGGCTCTTCAACAGACCCTTTGGTGCTTATTTCAGTACTCTTTAGCTCAATGTCCCAGTTTATTTGTGGTGTGCCTTCCAAAGGCCATTCTAGACACTTTGACCCACACTATTTTTAATAAGTCACTCGGATGTGTTGCTCATACTTACTATTTATAGTAAGTCACTGGTATGGTCAGCTGGCAGAGTTTCTATTTTTGGCATGATGGTGCAATTATATCCTAGAGTTATATTGGTTAATATTGGACTTATGCATTAAATATTAATAACGTCAAATAATAAAGTTAAATTAAATAATTTAATTTTATGCGTTATTAATAAATTAAAAGGATTTAATATTGAAAGGGGATATAAGTGATTTTTAAAGTATACTTTACAATATAAGTTAAAGTGTCATTTTTTGAAAGGGAGATATAAGTGACTTTTAAAGTATAATTTATATTATTAAGTTGTGCACCAAAATTAAAAGTAAATTGAATGAAATGAAATTTAAAAGTGAATTTGAGGTGAAGTATAAAAGGGCATTTTGGAGTTCATTTCATTCATTCATTCATTGTTCAGAAGATTATTTGTAAAAGGTTTTTGTTGAAGACTAGAGAGTCTGAAAATCTCAAGTTTTTTGAGGATGAAATCCCTCAAGAAGAATAACTCGGTACAAGAGTGAGAGGTCTCCCAAGCTAAGCTTGCAAACAACTTCACTTAGAGGTTGTGCTTGTGCTTCAACGAATCTGCAAGAGAGTTTCATATTCAAGGGTTTGAATGAAATATCAGAATAATGCAAATATTTTAATCATTATTCCAGTACAGAGGTATTCACAGGAATTTTGAAAGGATTCGCTCATTACGTTGGTCTCTATACTTCATTTTCTGAGTTGTTCATTATATGTCTATGGTTGGGTGAGTTTGGAAGGAAGATCATGGGTCTTCATAAACCCTGGACGTCAAGTGTTAGCAGGTCTGAGACAAAAAACGTGGAGTTATCTGTTTGTGAGCTTCTTGGAAGGAGTCGCAGGAGGAATTAGAGGCTGGACATGAGCTTGTCTTTGAGTTTCCAGTTAACTGTACACTGTTGTGCATCATTTTCAGACCCCACAGGTATCCCCAAGCATGGTACATGGCTGAAGTTGTCTCAGGAATTTGCTGCTACCTCAGAATCACAGTTGCAGATCATAAACTGGTATTTACCTTTTGTTATCATGCCGATTATTGACTAAAATAAGTCCAGAATCACTGTTGTGTAAAAACAGTCCATTGTATATGTATATATCAGTCTGTGTAATGCTCAGAATTGTATGTAATTACCTCTATAGTCTGAAAATCACTACCAGGGCAATGTATGAGCTGTAGCTAATATTCACTGGAAGTCTCATACTGGTGTTGGAAATATTGACATTGATATCAAAGGTACAAAGACGAAGTTTGCTATCATTAATGTCAAAGGTAGAATGAGGAGATTGTTAGATGTTGTCATTGATGTCAAAGCATGACTAGGAACAAGCATGACTAGAGATAGTATATTTGAAGGAAAAATGAACTTACTTCCATAAGAGGAGCTCACCTACCTGACACTAAGAATTGTACTTTGATTGATGATGGTTGAGCAAAGAACATTTAGAATTGAAGTGTTGGATTAAATGATAAGAAGCTTGAAGATGGAACAATGGATATGTTGACATGTTTTCCAAGGATACAATGCTATACAAAGCATTAAAATAAGAAGTTACAATCAGGATGACCAATTGGAAGATATTTTTGAGAAACATGGAATAATGAAGCAAAGGTTATGATATGTGGAATAATGACAGTAACAGGTTATTAGAACAGCATAATTCACATCAGTGGTCTGTTTAAAGAATGGCAAGAACTTTGTTTACTAAGAGCAGCAATTAACAGTGAATAAAGAAGACAGCAAGTATGATATGTAGTGCTTGATATAACTGCAGCCATCATAATCAATTTATTAAAAGGAGCAGCAAGTAATGATTAAGAGCAGAGTTTACATAAGCAGCGATTAACATTTAAAAAGGCAGCAATTAATATTCAAAAGGTTGCGGTTCAGAAATTAAAGACTAAGGCAGCGCTGAGTATGAATAAGACAAAAGTTAAAAAGCAAACAGAATAAGACAAAAATTAAAAAAAAAAAACAAAACAAAACTATCTTTGTCTTACTTAAGGAAGTATGCAGCGATTAAAAGTCTCAAAAAGCAGCAATCAGGATTAATATTTAAACTAAAACACAAGGTGGCGGTTTATCTTATGATCCATAAAAGACAATTTATTTTGTCCTATTCAAAGAAAACTTTACTTAGTCTTATTCAAAGACAAAGCAACGATTGGTAATTAGTAAAGCTGCGATTTATTAAAGAAGTGACTTTTTCCAAAGTGGTGCGATTCATTAAAAAGATGTTTTATTACATGCTAGAAAGACATTACAAAAGGTGTGATTTAACTTAAGAGATATTTTCATTAAAATAAAATATTCTTCAAAGGATGCGATTATTTAAAAAGCTTAATATGAACAAACAATGTTTTGTGTGAAGAGGTGTGACTTTGCTTTAAGGTTGTGACTATTTATTAAGGGAGATGTCTCTAAGAGGAATTGTCCCTCTTGAGAAGGTATAAAACAAACATTGTATGAGAGTTGGATATGTGTGTGGTGTTGCAAAGGCAATCAAGCATATACGTCAAGGGATATTAATGAAAAGATAAATAGCAGATTTTATAAGAAGAGCATGAGAAGATAAGATTGCAGTTTTGATGTGCAGAGATAAAGGAGAAGATCTATCCAGATTTAGGAGGAGAATTAATTGAATATCTTTCTTATTTTCAAGAGCAGATCTAGACATATTTGAGAGAAAAAATTATTAGTAAAACTCTGATATATTTGGAACAGACAGTGTGCAGATTTTTTGTGAAGATATATTTCAGATTTATAAAAGATCATGGTGTAGATCTGAGTGAAGATATATTGCAGATTCATAGCAAAGTTTTAGGACAGACTTGTAATAAGCTTTATAAGGAGATCATTTGAATAAGTGAGTGAAAGGAGGAATTAGTTTGAGGAGAAAGTGCAGATCAGTTGTGAAGAAGTCCATTCATACAGATATTATTTTCAGTTCATCATACAGGTTGGTGCCTCGAGTTAGTCAAGGTTGGTGCCTTGCAAAGGGAGTTGGTGCTTCTTATACGTTGGTGCCTACAAAGATCTGTGGGGGTTGGTGCCTACTGTTAAATTAATGATCAGATTGTAATGCACAGAAAATTAATTCAAATCAGACACAATAACACAGCAGATACCCTGGGAAAACCCTCCTCTTGAGGGAGAAAAACCCAGCAACAAATATATCTCTTTTATATATAAACAAAGGCAACAATTACTTTACAATGAGGCCAATCACAAGGCCAATATTCTGCACCAATAATGGCGACAATAACAATCTGCCCTTTATGAGACTCAGATCTGCACTATGAGTAATTCACAATCTGCTTCTTGAATAATTCGCACTTTTCTCTTGAACACTTTGCACTTGTCTCTTGAACAGTTCGCACATGAGTGAAGGAAGGAGATGAACTTACTTGATGATCAGGAGATGAAGGTGACCTTGTATATATACAAGTGTGAGAGAGGTCGCACCTCTTCATATTACAAGGTCGGCCAGAATACAACAATAATATAATTACAAATAATAAATACAATCATAAGGAAGGTCGGCCCAAGAGACATTATATTGTTGCCAAGAGAAGCGCATATTCTCATTAAATGATACATATAAATAAATAGCTAATGGGCTACATTTATTTATGTCTTCACTCGTGGCTGGAAGGATGAACCCGAAGCTGCTCAATAACATTAACACCTAAAACCTAAGGGGTTGGTGCCTCTTGTAGGTTGGTGCCTACATATTCAAAGGTGAGAGTTGGTGCTCACAAATTGAATGAGGGGTTGGTGCCTCTTGAATTTGTAAAAAGAAGTTTAATAAAAGCAATATTTTGCCATGGTTTTCTCCCATAAGGGTTTCGAAGTAAATATTATGTGTTATTGTGTTCTTCTCATATGCATGATTATTTGTGTTGAGTAAATAATGTTATTATTGATAAAGTTTTAACTTGGTAAACATTGTGTTATACTAATTCACCCCCCACGCGCTCCCCCCCCTCCCGCTCTCAGTATAACTGTTTGCTCATCAACTGGCTGCTGTACATTTTAAGTCTAGTTCTTGTAATTGTATCTGCTCTTATTTAAAGCTCGATCTGCACCTGTGTTAGCCTGGAGTACATTTATGTAATTTATTGATATGTTCAGTCAAAAGTAAGAATCATGAAATGAAGAATCTGTTTGTCAAAATTGTATGAGCATTTCCTTTGAGTTCTATTATTATTAATGCAATGCCAATGTTCTGAGTATGATAAAATGGAACATCAAACATACTAGAAATATCAAGCAAAATCAGAAAATTAAATATCCTATCAAGGGTGGGATATTACAGTGGTATCAGAGCACAATTTTTCTGCCATCCTATTGGGTGAATCAAAAATATTTAGAGTATGACAATGGATTACCACAGGGGTGAAGAACAAATCCGGGAAGGTTATGAACAAGAAGCCATCCAACTCTTTGAGGACTACCAAACCATGCCAAACGGTTTTGAAACACAGGTATCTTTTAATGAATTTTTGAACTTAATTGTTATCTTGAGACCTAGAAAGATTGGTTTGGTAAAGTACATTTTAGGAGAATGTTTGAGGAAAAAAATTCATTTGAAAGTGGAAAATTCAGTCATGGGGAAAATGAAAATCAGTCCATATGCATTGAAGATGGAACTCTAAGTTCTGAAGAAAACAAAGCAACAAGTACACTTCAGCCCCATGAGGACAAGGATGTAGAAGAGTCACCTTCTGGATCTATAGGTGAAGAGCACATGCAGATTGTACGAAATATCATCATGGAGATTGACAAGTCAGCCATGTGGGATCAGCCACAAGTGAAATGGTAAAAAACTTCTTATATTAACATGAAAAAAGATTACATTATATAGAAGATGAAAACTACTGTAGATAATAAATATATCTACCTAACTATGTTACTGTAGCAACAGTAACGACCAAACTAAACAAAATAAAACATTGACCATTAAATAATATGAGAATAATAAATTATTCTATCACCCTCCCTTAATGGTCAATCTATCAACAACACCACGTTGCCCCCTGAATTTTACAAATTTATTCGGGCTCAGAGACTTGGTGAGAATGTCTGCAGGCTGATCCGCTGTCAGAACATATTGCAGCTGAACTGATCCGTCTTCTACCAGCTTGCGGATGTAATGACAATGAAGCTCGACATGCTTGGTACATTCATGGAAGACTGGATTTTTGGCCAGTTTGAGCACCCCTTGGTTATCAGTGTACAAGGGAGAAGGTCCTGCTTGTGACATGTGCATGTCAGAAAGCATCCTACGAAGCCAAACTACCTCACATGTTGCTTTAACAATTCCTCGATATTCAGCTTCTGTCGAGGAAAGAGCCACTGCCTGTTGCTTCTTGCTGGTCCATGTTACAGCACCTGTACCCAAACTGAATACATACCCAGAAGTAGATTTTCTATCATCCACTGAACTTGCCCAATCTGAGTCAATGTAACCAATCAACTTTGGATCCTTGCATCTGCCATATAGAATGCCATAGTCTGAAGTGCCCTTAACATATCTCAGCACCCGCTTCGCTGCAATCCAATGATCAGCTTTAGGAGCTGTCATGAAGCAAGAGATGTAGCTCACTGCAAAACTGATGTCAGGTCTAGTGGCAGCAAGGTAGATGAGACTGCCCACTAGTTGCCTGAAGGTCGTTTCATCGACCGGAGGTGAATCAGAGTTGGCTGACAACTTCAGCCCCTTCTCCATGGGTGTGGAGGCAGGTTTGCAATCCTGCATCCGGAATTTGTCAAGCAGACTGCGAGCATACTTAGACTGAGAGATAAAAATACTATCAGTTGTCTGCCAAACCTCAATACCCAAACAGTAATGGAGAAGCCCCAAATCTGTCATATCAAAAGTCTGACACAAATCCTGTTTGATTGTTGCAATCAAATGTGCTGAACTGCCAGTAATGATCAAATCATCAACATAGACAACAAGAAAGAGAATATCATCACCAAAGTGTTTGACATACAGATTACTGTCAGAAGGGCTGCGCTGAAAACCATGATCAACCAAGTACTGATCAATCTTGAAATATCATGCACGGGGAGCCTGTTTCAGTCCATAGAGCGCTTTCACGAGCCTACACACTTGATGTTCTTTGTCGGCAACCTTGAAACCAGGAGGTTGTGTCATGTAGACTTCTTCCTGCAAATCACCATTGAGGAAGGCACTCTTGACGTCCATCTGATGAACTTTCCAACCAAATTAGGCTGCAATAGCGAGAAGAAGACGAATGGTGCTCATCTTGGCAGTAGGAGCGAAGGTCTCCTCGTAGTCAATGCCCTCCCGCTGTGTGAATCCCCGAGCAACCAATCTGGCCTTGTACTTATCCAAAGTACCATCTGGATGATACTTGACCTTGTAAACCCATTTGCAGCTAATAGGTTTCTTCCCAGGAGGAAGATCAGAAAGGACCCAGGTGTGATTCTTCAGAAGACTATGATATTCAGTCTGCATAGCCTGTTCCCACTCTGGAATTCCTTTAGCCTCTGAATATGTATGAGGCTCGTAGATGCTGTGGATGTTGGCCATAAGAGCGAAGTTGACTGTGGACTGCTGCTTGCTCTTGCTACGAGTTGATCTACCCTCAATGAGTTCATCATCATGAAGATCACCGATTGTCTTGGCCCACCACTTAGGCCGACGAGTAGAAGTGCCAACATCTGAAATAGGAGTAACATCACTTGGGATTTCTGGAACAAGGTCATCTGGATGCGAATCCTGAGGAAAGTTAGGTGGTGCGAGATCATGATCAGTAGACTCCTCATCTTCAGAGTCAGAATGCTCTGAAGCCCTCCCATCATGGGAACCAAGAGGAAGACGAACACCCTCATCAGGAACCTTCATAGGCTGATCCGTAGGACTGGTGGTAGGAACAAATGGACCAGTAGTCTCATCAATCACAACATTACGGCTGAATATGAGACGACCTGTCTCCACGTCAACCAACCAGTAGGCTTTGTGATTGTCGCTGTAGCCAATAAACATAAGTGTCTAGCTCTTGGAGTCCAACTTGGCACGTTTGGCGTTTGGAATCCATACATGAGCAGTAGAACCAAAGACTTTCAGATGACCCACCTTAGGCTTGCGTCCTGACCAGGCTTCTTCAGGAGTCATCTTCTTAACGGCCTATGTAGGTGATCGATTCAGGAGGTAGACTGCAGTGTAGACTGCTTCAGCTCAGTATTTCTTAGGTACATTTCTGTACTCGAGCATAGAACGAGCCATTTCGGTAATGGTGCGATTCCTGCGTTCGACGACACCATTCTGCTGAGGGGTGTAGGGTGTGATAAGTTGGTGCTTAATGCCGTGTGCAGCACAAAAAGAAGAGAAGTCAGCTGAACAAACTCCCCCCCATTATCTGACCTTAGAGTAACAATGTGAGAACCGAATTCCTTCTCAACTAAGGCTTTAAACTGTTGAAAGGTGTTGAACACATCTGACTTTTGTTTCAGAAAATACACCCACATTTTGCGACTGAAATCATCAACAAACAATAAAAAGTACCCGGACCCAATAACAGAAGGAGTGTTCATCGGTCCACATACATCAGCGTGAACCAGTTGAAGTACCTTGGAGGCTCGCCAAGAATCACCATCCGAGAACGGGGTCCGATGCTGCTTGCCAGCTTGACAGGCTCCACAAACTCTATGATTTTGGATCTCAGGTAGACCAGCAGCAAGACCCTCCCGAGATAACTGAGAGAGGTAGTGGACATTCAAGTGCCCATAACGCTGATGCCAAAGTTTGCTGATGGTTGTACTTCGGGCTGCTAGAGCGTGCTCTTGAGAATCACCAGAATCAGCAAGTCTGTACAGACCATGATCCTCAAGTCCCATAGCAATTGTAGTACGAGTCTCCCGATCAACAATGCTGCAAGTGGACGAGCTGAAAACAACATCCAACTGGGGAGAATGCTGCATGATCTGACTAACGGAGAGGAGATTATGTTCCATGCCTGGAACATAGTAGACATCGAGAAAGAGTAAATTTCTTCCTCCTGAGTGAATCTGGACAGTGCCCTTACCAACAATTGTGTACTCTTCTCCTCCTCCGAAAATGACAGAATCTGAGAAGTGTTCGAACTTTGTGAACCAATCCCGACGATGCGTAAAATGTCGTGAAGCCCCTGAATCGATATACCAAGCAGAAGAATGTATCGGATCTGCAGTTCGCTTGGCCATAAAAGCATAGAATGCAGACTCTTTTTGCTCAATGTGCTCAGCGACATGTGCCTTTGGTTGAGATCCTCCCTGCTTCTTTTGTTCAGAAGCCATCCGAGTGCGACAATCAGCCTTAATGTGACCGTATTTGTGGCAATAATTGCACTAAACGTTCTTCTTCTTCTTGCTGTCCTGAGAAGAACCAGAGCCTTTCGGCTGAGAAGATTGAGCCTTCCCTTTGTTCTTAGCAAAAGATTTGGCAGAAAATGCCTGTTTTGTGGAGGACGAACTGGCACTGCTTCCAAACTGCTCTCTCCAACGATCCTGTTGTAGAAGCTTGTTACATAAGTCTGGAAACTTCAAGTCAACGTTTGTTGAAGTAATATTGAGCGTCTCAATGAAATGCTCGTAAGATTTTGGCAAACTCTTAAGAGTAATGACGACCATGTCCTCTTCCTCCATCTTTCGTCCAATGGCTTCCAGCTGGTCACGAATCTCCTTGATCTTTGTCAGATGCACTTGAAGAGTGGTGTGCTTCTCGTCCATCATTATTGAAAAAAGCATGTTCATAAGAAAAAACGCACGACTCTTATCTGACGTTTCATGGAGATCCTTCAAGGTTGTCCATACCTCAGCAGCTGTTCTGCCTGACGGCACTTGTGGCAGTTGATCGTCAGTGACGGAAAGCTTGATGAGTATGACGGCTTCCCGATTGCGTTCATCCCATTTATCCTGATCTTTTCCGGCTACAGTGGGTCGAGGTGAGTGCCCCAAGACAACCTGATCGAGACAACGATATTCAAAGATCGTCAACATACGCTGCTTCCAGGTGTTGTAATTCTTCCCGTTGAACTTCTGGCTGCTTTCGAGCATTATGTTCGTGAGAGATGCCATCACGTACCTCGAGGTCAAACTGGTGAAGGCAAGATAATAAAAAGAAAACAGAAATACAGAAATCCGAACACGGATTTTGAGGTTTTACTGAAAACCCAGAAAAGAGAAACAAAAACCCAGAAGAATGGAAGAATACCCAAAAAAATTTGACAACACGAATTTTGAGGCACGGAAAACGAGGTACCCAGAAAAATCTAGTGACAACCCAGTTGAGATCTCACAAAACCCAGAAGGAATCTGCGATCAGAAAAAAATTTCGACTTCAAACTGAGGCACAGAAAACGAGGTACCCAGAAAAAATGGATGACGACCCAGTTGAGATCTCGGAAAACCCAGAAGGAAACTGAAATAAAAATAATTTTTCGACTTGATCTGAGGGTTCAAAACCCTAGTCGAAATTTCTGGAAACCTTAGGCGGCCATGAAAACCAGAAAAAAATTGCAGAAAACAGCTTGAATCTGCACGAAAATTTGGTAAAAGAGATGCCAAACGCTAGGCGACTAAGTTGCAGGAAGGGGCGACCACGATTTTGCTAAAAAAACCACCCAAAATCAAGCAAAAACGCGATTTTCAGACCTGAAATCCCATAAAAATGCAGATTTTTTCGCCCAGAAACACGTGCAAATGCCACAAAAAAATGCAGATCAAAGGGGGCCTGAAGATCAGAAAAAATCGTGAGCTTTAGAGAAGAAAAAACGCGTTTTTAACAAACCCAGAAAACACGAATTTTTAAAACCCTAGAGACACGATTTTGAGGCCCAGAAACCCTAGCACAAGAAAAATTCGAATTATGACTTTTTTTATAAAGCCCACGAATTTTTTAGGGTTTGTTTTTCTGCTCTGATACCATGAAATGGTAAAAAACTTCTTATATTAACATGAAAAAAGATTACATTATATAGAAGATGAAAACTACTGTAGATAATAAATATATCTACCTAACTGTGTTACTGTAGCAACAGTAACGACCAAACTAAACAAAATAAAACATTGACCATTAAATAATATGAGAAAAATAAATTATTCTAACAACAAGAAGGTAAAAACCCATTTGATACTCCTCTATTTGAGACTAGCATTGGTTCATCACCTTTACCTCAGATTGGCAAGGAGTCAAATTGCAGATTGGGTGTTGTTGAGGGGGATGTTTCTCGTACCAATGTAGGAAAATCAGAAAAATTCAATATGTAGTGAGCAAATGGGTTTGGATAAGACCTGTTCGACATCACAAGATCCCATTTTGGGATGACTACACTTTCGACCATGGTGTTGCCCAAACTTTGTATACTCAATCATGCATGAGGCATGGCATTTTTGGCACTAATGGTACCACTATCAACCTTGAAAACAAATCTGATTTAGTGTTGCATGAAGCTGATCATGAATCAGAAAATTTATATGAGGTTGATGGGTCTCAAGAGTCCAATCAGTTGGTAGGAGAGCTAAAGGTGAGTGAAGACCAGATTAGTGCAGCCATCAAACATTTTGATGGCACCTTCATGATGATGGCCAAATGTTGTTGGAGGTCTTCAGGAGAACATATGGACCCTTATGGAGAATTTCCCCTTTCAGATTCACAGGTGCTTAGAGAAGCGATAGTAGAGATGAAGACCAATTACATGCAGCTACTCTCAGATAGAGATCGCCTACTCCAGCTTGGTGAAATCTACTACGATGCACTTAAGGGGAAAGAAAGGGAAGTGGATAAGCTTACTAATGAGCTTATTGTCATGGAGGATTCCTTGAACAGCACTCAAAAGGCCCTTCAAGAATCAAAGATTCAGATTGACAAGCTCTATGAGAAGTTGAGTTTGATTCAATCTTCATCATCCGTAGCAGATATCCAGTCTTCTACAGCTATTATGACATCTACAGATGGTAGTGGCACTCATGGTTTGAGGGGAGAACCCCTAACGGTGGTCAAGCACGAAGAGGTTTCAGGGTTGCATGAGCCTGAGGATAGGAATGATTCCGACATTCTTGAGTTTTCACATAGCTTGTTCCATAAGGACCATGAGTCACCTTTGAGGGAGGGCCAATTGTTGGCTCAGGATACATATCATCCATTTTGGGATGGAGTGCATCCATTTTGGGATGGATTGTTTCCATCTTTGAAAGATGGAACTAGGATTTGCAGGTCTCTGACTCTGTCACTTCATATGGTTGTATACAAGGACAAGGATTAGAGTTTCATCATGCAGACATCTCCTTGGCAAAGAGTGCAACTTTCGTGCTTCAGGGATTTCCAATGGAAGCACATACCCATGTGTGGTATACACTTGGGAAGATGAGGACACCGGGGAATAATGTTTCCAATGTGCATGATTGTAGCATGATGGTATCATTGGACCAACCTGCAATGTTAGAGTTCTACTCGATAAGTTGGCAGGGGACAGCTATCCCATTTCTTGGGACAAGGTTTTTTTTCGTAATCCTTGGAGGACAGCCGTTGTTCAGGAGTTTCGAGGAGAGTTGCATCCTCTCCTCAACATTGAAGAGTGGCATAGGGTTGGTACTCTGGCACCCTATGACCTTGATAGTTTTGTGTGCATCCCCATAGGTTGGATTTCTAGTCGGGAAGCTGCTGATCTGTTTTATATCAGCAACCTAAGGGGAGTTGTTACACCATTTTCGGCACCTATGAGGGATACTCATCACATCCACAAGAGATTTGCAAAGTTTGGAGTGGGGTGTTGTGATGCTAGCACTTCGAGTTACTTCCATCTTCTCATGTTTGACGGATGTGAGGTTCAATTGTGTGGGGATCTAGGTGGTGACAAGTTTGGCACGTCAGTTTGGTTGGATCCTGATGTGTTCCTTCACCACTCTCAGCATGGTGAAGATTATATCAAAGTAGCGCAATGGAAGTCAACAGGTGATGTGTATGGCGGACTTACATTCTAGTTATGGGATCCAAGGATTTCTATGTTTGGTAGATTGTTATACATTGGGTTAGTTGTTTACAGTGATGTTGAGCATGGTTTTATCTTTACACAACGGATGCAGAGGATATGTTGTTGGGCATTCTGCAGACTGATTTGGGATCCTGGCATTCAAGTGATAGGCCTGGGTATTCAGGTGAGGATTGCTTGGGGACAAGCAATCTTGGGGAGGGCGGACTGTAATGTCCCCTTTTCCTAAGCAATGGTCAAATGCAGTGGTTAGTCTACCAACTAGTCCCCGTAGGCTAACAGGTTGTTTAGAGGACCCCTTTGAGGGTGATTTATGGCTCTTCAGCAAACCCTTAAGAGATGTACGTGTTTAGGGGGAGCTAACCAATGCATTATCTTTTAGTTCTATGAAGAAGACAAATTCAAGATAAGATCAACTAAGGTTAAAGACATAAACACTCAAGCATAGTATAGTTCAAAGCATGTATAACAAGATGGTTGACAATTGATACATGGCAGCATTTTGAAAGACAAGGCACAATGAGAATGATGATAACTTAGGTATCAAAGGCAAGAAAAGTATGACACATTGAAAATAATGATTGTCTTCAAGTCAAAGATAGCAACCTACAATGATAATGAAGGTAATGAACTTTTCATAGAAGAGAAAGGTTATAACATGACAATGCTTTAATGTGGAAGAGTGGAAATCAAATAAGAAAGATGACGTATAGAATGTTACAAAGCATCTGATGACAATGTGAAGAATGGCAAGAGGTTATAGAAAGATGGAAAACACACTTCCATAAAACACTTGAGACAACTAGAGAAGAAAGATGGATAAAAGAGGGAGAACTATAGAAAAGAGGAGAGCTACAGCAAGAAAGAGTTAAAAAGTTAGAGAAAGAAGAATATTAGAGCAAGGGGGAGCATTAGAAAATATCCGTGTAAGGGGGAGCCTTACAAACAAGGGGAGCATCACAAAAAAGAGGAAGAATCATATCATGAAGAAAAGAAGTATACTAAGTGTCCCTTTGCCATTGATGTCAAAGGGGGAGAGGTAGAGTAAGGGGGAGCAAACCAAAAGGAGAGGATTATAAGTGTGTTGCCATCAATGACAAAGGGGGGGATTGTTGGAAATGTTGTCATTGATGTCAAAGGGAGAACATAGGAAATGGTTGTCATTAATGTCAAAGTAGCAATATCATTGTATGCAAAATATAAACATGCCATAAATGTCAAAATATGTCACTTATGTCAAAGACAAAGAGAGAGATTGTTAAAAATAACAGAGAGTGCAAGGAGTCAAAGATGTTGGAGAAAGACGTTGGAAGAAGATTGTTAATGTTAAATTAAAGATTTAACATTATATGCTAGCCAACTACAATAAGGGAAATATTTATTGTAAATATTGAATAAAATGTTGGCCGACTTCTTTGAAAACAAGAATAAATTAAAGATAATTAATAAAAGGACATGATGCCCATAAAAATTTCAAAGCCTAAAACATTAAGGTATAAACAAAATACCTGTCATGCAAAGACGATTTACTTTTGAGTTTTTATTTTAAAATTGTTCTCTTTTACATCATATAAGGATTTGAGACATCCGATGCAAATATAGGTGAGTACGATGCCACATTATCTACTAAAGATAAATGATCTAATAATGTATTCATCATAAATTGGTCTTGTAAAATAATACATTAGCTGAAAATTTTAGACTACTCACTTTTACCACAATCTATTATGGATCAGATTTAATATTGGTATCTATGCCAATGTTCATAAACCAGAATAAAAGCTCAAGCCAATCTACCTGGTGGTCATTTACAGCCTGAATCAACTCCTCTCTGTAGGCATAGATTGGCAGAAGCTTCCTTTCATCCTATACAACCATTGCAAGAAAAGTTAAGCTAGCATCAAATAACCAACAATTTTGAAAATAACATGAAAACTTTTAGTTGCTGCTATGTCGAGAATAAAACAAAAGGAAACAATGTTCCTTCCAGTAGCTTGATGATTGCAAATGAGGATTCATTTAATTTCAGTGGAGTAAAATGAAAATTAAAAGTAGTTGATTCATATAATATATGTACATTAAACAGTTTATGGTGCAAAATTCTTTCTGATGCCTTCTATAGCTAAATGCAACACTCATTTCAGGCATCAAGAAAATAAATCCCACCTGGAGTTTGTGTGACTGTGCTTTTGCCCTAGAATCCTTTTCAAAATCATCACCCTCAGCCTGATTTAGGATAAAACATCAATAATGAGCAAATTAACAAAAAATCAAAAGTGAATAACACATAATCTATGTTGTAAAATTAAAAAGTCTTACAAAAATACATATAAAACTCCAAAACATTTTCCATTTGTTCTCTAAAGTTTAGTCCAATCAACCAAAGCAAGAACATCTTATTACTATTTAAATCAGAAGAAGATATCTGATATACAATTCAAAACATCAGCATATGAGCTAATTTGTTAAAGTACCTGTTCTCCTTCAAGTACTGATTCCTTGATAAACTCAATTTGGTCCTCAAATACATACCTGACACAAGTTTCAAAGGAATCTGTCATGAGAATCTGACCATGACTACATGTAACAATCTAAAACATTCATAATCAGAGACAAGTGTTTTACAAATTCTACTACACATTGATGTATTCTTCATGCTGAAATGAGTGTTTAGAGCTATGATAACCACATTCATGTCTTGAGGGAATCTCACTGTCTAAGGAATAAGTCAAAGTGACCTTGGAGCAGCAATAGCATTCAGCATCAACCATATGGTGTCTACATTTAAATAATTCAGAATAGTCAAGTTCACTGAAATGCACCCTGTGATTGGAAAGAAACAGACTATAACTCCCTATAAAATAGGAAATTGGCAAAGAAAGAGCAAACAATCCCTTGCAAACTAATTACAAATTAGTAGCCTGAGAAGCTTCTTAAAGGCTTATACAAGAGACAAATCAAGAAGCTCGGAAGACATGCATAACTTTGATCATAAAAGTGAAATGACTCTTTTTGGATGTGTTTGGATATAGCAAGGAAAATACTAATAGCAATCCTACCAAATGTTTGTTGGCTGAATTTATGGTGAAAGCTGGTTGAAGTTTATGAAATAAAACCTGAACAAATTTACACTTCAACTGACATGGTACTATCATATATTTTTAACAAACAATTACCCATTATTGTAGTACTAAAGCCTAGAACAGCTAACGCACAGACACAGTTGAAAAGCATGTAAAGATAGTCAATGAGCGAGCAGGAATAAGCCAACTGCAGAGAAGAAAGATATTAATAGAGGAGATCTGGCCAGAGAGAATCAAATATAAACAAGGATAGCCCATGCACAATGTAAACATAGACCAAATGAAGACAGTAAAATAGAAATATTTAATCAACAATGTACAGCTACACTACCAGTAGGCAGCAAAATAGAGACAGGGAAGCACTGAGCAACAGAAATTCAATCAGGTAGTAAAGATATTCAACTGATAAGCACATGTTCTACAAGCACCAGCTAAAAGGGACCACAAGCCATCAGGTGTCTATTTTTTGCCCAAATTTGCTTTTCTGGGCCACAGAAACCTGTTTGAGTTATTTCTAGGCCTTATCATATGAATAGTTGAAATTTCAATATTTTTAAATTTTCCATATCTTTTTAGTTGTCGTCCACTAAAGAATGGCCTCCCAGAAAAGCCATTCTAGAAATATGTCCCTCCATCCCCTGCCATCCCCACCCCAGAAACTTGGTGGAATATAGAAAAACAGTGACACCCTTTCACAAACTGTTCCATTCATTTATTTATTTTATGCAAAGCTGACCAGGAAATTTGCATTAGGCAGCTGCATTTGTCACCAAAACAGCACAACAGAGGATAAAGATGAAAGTATACTGAATTGTGAAATGCCAATATGGTCTCAATATTGAATGCTAATGATGATACATTCTCTTGGATGTAGAAGTCACAAGTAGATACACTGATATAGCTTCATACTTTATTATTAGTAATTTCCATGAAAATGGGCATTCATTGTTGATGCCTAATAATATTTACTGTTCAATTAATCTCAGTAACTCCAAGACAACTTTTTCAGTTTTTAAACCAGTTACATCAGAATTAGTAGTGGACACATATAAATTACCTACAATTATATTTGCTTCTACTTCTAGCAAAGAATAATACACAGATGCAGGTTAGTAACTTACTCATAGTCCTCTTGAGGTTTTGTCTTATCCAATGCTCCAAATTTTAGTGTTGCCTTGCCTATAGAAGACATTACAGAAGCATCAAACCAAATGCAAACAATGGTATGGATATAAACAAGCTTAACAGGTACATATCCAACCAAAGAACTAGACATTTATAGAAAAGATTCAGTAACAAGCAACAACAGATCTCCAATCTTCTAAAATATAGGCATAAGTTCAAATATATATTTATATCCAAAGGCATGGGGTTATCTTCCTTGCCCAAACACATGCACTAAAGAAGGAAAAAGAAGAATGGTCAAAGTGCAAATTCCTATAGCATACTTACTATGCCTAATCAATGAAGCAAACATTTTCATAAAGAATTTCTTAGATTATCATACCAATCTGATGTTGTTCCCAAGCTTCTTGCTCTGCAAATGGATTTACTTTGTCTTCAGAGCCTGTATCTCTGATGAAATAGGAAGATTTATGTGAAAAATATGATAAGGAAAAACCCAACCTTCTACTTTCACACCATTCTAATGAAGCAGAAATTTTAAAAAAAGATTCACACCATATTAGGAGATTGCTAGAGAGAGATTATTAGACATGCACAGCAGGAAGCTGGTATAAGCAGCTAGCAATGTTTCTACACTCTATCAATGACTATTAATTTTAGATGTCAAAACTCCAAAACAATAAGCTTCACATCTGTATGGTAGCACTTTTCAAAGTAAAGAATAACCTGTATCGTTGGATAGCTACAGCAAATCTTTTCTCCTGCTTGACCTTGCCTTCTTCATCATACGCTTCTGGCATGCGGTACTGCAGCCAAATATTGAAATAAGTTACACATGGAATGCATTATGACATGTCAATTTTGTTTGAGATAAACAAAATACATTTGAAAATTTTATCCTCTAATATACAACACAAAGACTGACTTATATATGCATAGACTGGGATTCTCATTAAAACACGGGATTCCTCAAAAGCCATTTAACAAGAAAAGTATACAAAAGTTTGTCTTCTGTGTACTGTCTTTCTGCTCTTTACTGTGAGTATGAACAAAAAATATTTTTACCAAAACATTCTCTTCAAAATAAGAAATACAATGTGTATCAAAAACAATGTAAAGAGTAAAGCTTGTGTAACCAACCTACCACACATATAAGAAGGCATTCACAGCGACTTCTACAAGTTCTCTAAAATTGCTGCTAACCAAAAAAAAACTTAATTCATTTCAACATAGTTAATATTTCTCTAATGACTCAACAAATGTAAGATATAACCATGGTGAAACCCATGCCCATGGGTAACATATTTCTCCATCTACAATTATTTATTATTCACAATGTCAATTATTATCAATCATGAAAGAGAAAGAGGAGTCATACTGAGGAATTCAGAGGCAGCAGGTCAAAAATTAGAAGGCTAAAAATCCTCAGTTGTTCTTTGTGAACTAAAGAACACTAAAAGTTAGAAGTGTATATTTTGTTTTTCAATAAAAGCAACAATATATTGATATTAGAGAATTTACATGTTAACATAAATGCTGTGAAGAAGAAAAATCTGCACTTTAACAGGGTGAAAGCTATAAAGGTGAAAACAGAGTCTCAGACTGAACCATTTCAAATGAAAATTAGGAACTCTAGATAACTATCTTGGGCTGCATATCAGTTGATAAAAACAGCATATCAAACAGTCCAGCAATATGCTATTTGGATCATTTGAGGGTTCACAGAAAGCTACTAGATGTTGTGGCACCCAGGCATGTTCAAGGTTGATTTTTGCTCTCACACATCATCTTTTGGTTGGCATATGCAATACGATTAAGTGAGAAACCCAAGAGGTATATTTTTATGAGAATACAGAGGGCACTCCTTGCTGAGTTAAAATGCTTCTTTCTGGCATTGAAACGGGTTGACCATTTGTCTCTCATAGTTTCCTTGCTAGACAATTTGCTAAATAACTTCAGCGAACCATGTTTGACTTTTTCATTGGAAAGGAGCTGTTCAATTGCCGTGGTTCTCTTATAAAGCTGCATTGAGTGTTTTGGTTTGTGGTTTTATCGTTTAGGGTTGGGAACTCAAGAAATCCATTGTGGTCACATAAAGACCAGAGATTGATACAGTGTCACGATATATTCAAACAAAGCTGAAGCAGGCTCTTTCCTTTCTGACACAGAGTGTGAATCCCTATGGAACTGCACTGTGTAGACCATGTTCACTTGGGTGTCACATGTTGCCACATAAACTTGGAGAGGCCACACAGGATCTGGTTCATACTTGAAAGAAGATTAAGTGAAGCAAACTTTTGGAGACAACAGGTGGCTAACAACAGACACATTTTTCCAGTTATGTCAAATAGTGCAACTAGTCAAATGAATGCAAGTTTCTACATTGTTCAAAAAAGCAGTTTCTACATCCATCTAATGAACTTTCCATCATTTTTGTGCTTCTAAATCCCACAAAACTCAAATGGTGGTCTATTTCCTTGTTGGTACAAAAGTCTCCTCATAGTCTATTCCTTTTTTTTGAGCATATCCTTTTGTGACAAGACTTTGTGTTTGTCAAGTGAGTCATCTACTTTCTATTTGTTTTGAAAGACCCACTTGCAACCAATGGGTTTACAACTGAATGGAGGATCAACGAGCTCTCAAGTGTCATTCTTTACCAAGGCATTACCATAATCAATTTTCATTGTTTTTTCTCCACATGTCAATCTTTTCAGTTTGTTTGAAGGAATTTGGTTCTGAATCAAAAGCAATATTGCTTTTTTGTTTTGAATGCCCTCACAAGGTAAGCTTTGCTAGCTTATCTTGAATCTCTTCTAGGGACTTTTTATTGTTGTCTAGCTTTGTATGCACTTCTAGCGCATGTTTTTCCAACTTCATTAGGTCTGACTTCTTTCAATGTCATCTTCTAGTTATTACTCCAAAAACATATTTTCATTTTTTGATGAAGTTTCATTTTTTTCCTCAAGGGGAGTTTTTGTTTCAATTACTGAAGGCAAAATAGATTCAACAAATTCAAAACTATATGCCCCCCTCCCTTAATGTTTGGAATATCCATATCATTCTCTTTGAAAACATTAAATTTGCAAAAGAATTAAGTCAACTCTCCTCTTCTTGACCATGGCCCATTGAGTGTGATCCGAAATGTTGCTGAAAAACTACATATGATTGAATCTAAATGCATTCCGTATTACTAACCATCAAATTTTGCAAATTTTTCAAGTCAACTTAACTATCAATCATTGTTGGTTGTGTCCTTTTTGGTTTCACAAAAAACATCTCTTGCAATGAGAATTTTTTTATTTTTCCCATCAAATCGTCTTATAGGATTTTGAGAATTTTAAATATCCCAAAACGATGCAATTTTTACTCTTCTGGTCCAACTTATTCCTTTTCTCCTTGTGAATCAATGCATGCATAGTAGGTGAATTTGAAAACCCAAAGATGTTGCATTGACTAAAGATGACCACACCAAATTTCATATGGAGTCTTCATCTTAAGAGTAGCTGAAGTATTTATCACCACCAATTGAAAGAATCGGCGGTGGGCCATGCAAATCAAAGTGGATCAACTACAATTTCCTTTTAACTCTCCAATTTGATTTTTGAAATGGCTCTCTATTATTTAGCCACGATGCATGCTTCACATTTTTCAATTGTTTTGCACAAAGTCAACAAACCTACAATACCATTCTGTTGCATTGTGTAAATGTTCTCATAGTTGGTATCATAGTTTACACACTCGACGAGTCTCCAAGTACTTGCTGTTTTTTCTGCTACACAAGTTTTTGCAAGGTTTGCTCGTCGATTTTTTTGGCAAGTACTAGCCAAAACTCACTAAATCTGGCTGAAAACTCGTTGCCGCTGTTAAAATAGGGAAAGTGCAGATTTGACGCAAAAAATATGGGAAAAAATGTGGGTAAACATGACTAATTGAACCACAAACATCTATGTTGTTGAATCCTCTTCGAAGAGGACATTTCCAAAATACTTGTTGTCAACTACTTAATCAATGCTAGATAATGTACTTCTTGCTATTGCTGCTGGAAATAGAAGACCTATAATTCCAAATCTGCAGTTTGTGTTTTCTGATCCTGACATTCATGAAGATTTGAATCAAATAATCAAGTACTCCTATGATGAGGTATGTACAACCATGGAGCAGCCGGATAAAGTAATGAGGATTGCCTTAATCTCCTATCAACCATTACAAATGACTGTCACAAGAGGTCATTATCATCCATGTGTAGTATCTAGAGCCATGTCCATGGTTGAGGCTATGGTGGCTTTGGTGTTGGCTGATCGAGTTATTTCCTGTTCAAACACCACTGGATGTGCAGAACGTGACACCATTAGATATGGCCATTTAGAATGGAGAAATGACATTGGATGTCACATCTTTATTTTTTGATCTGCTATGTTATATTCTGAGAAACAGAAATTAATGAAGACTGTTTGTTTGGAGTTGATATTAATTAGCCACCAAGTTGAAGTATTTGTATCTATAGAAGACCATATATAAAATTGAGGTGGCAAAAGATAGACCTTCCATGATGGGGCAACTTATATTGAAAATATGATCAGTGGCAAAGAGTTGAGTGACATGCTTAAGAGGCATGCTGAACAGATGAAGAAGATTCAACAATGAGAAAAGAGAATATAAATGTTGAAGGAAATGACATGACTGTTTCCCATGATCTACTTGTGCATGGAAGAACAACGAACATCCCTTTGCCATTGATGTCGAAGGGGGAGAGTTGCAGTAAGGAGATGTATTACAGTCAAAGGGAGAAGTATATTCTCCATCAATGAAAAAGGGGGAGATTGTCGTAGATATTATCACTGATGTCAAAGGAGTCCAAAATATGAGGAGGAAGTCAAGAAGAGTCCGCTTAGCTATGATACCTGGTTTGAGATAGAACTACAACTTAGAAATGGTAATAGATGCAGAAGATTGTATGGAAAATACTTAGAATGGACAACAGCAAATTGTTATGCTTGGATCAAGTATGCAGAATTGGAATGGACAAAAATTCAGATTATGATTCATATCTTTAGAAATAATCAGAATTAAACTAAAGTTAAATTATAATTACAAGCTGGCTGACTAAGAGATATGTATTTTATTTTAATGTGAATCTTCTGATGATGGCCAACCCAAGATTGGCGCCCACATTTGCAAATAGGTAATATTGAGGCTGCACTGGAATTAAATGAGGCCAACCCCTCTTGTAAGAGACGCCACCTCTCTATGAAGTCACCTCCTTTGGAGTGGTATAAAAAGAACATGAAGTGGAGTTAGAAGTGGAAGAAAAAGGAGATATCATTTGATTCAAAAAGTAGAATTACAAGAAGATTTGAGCAGACGTAAAACAGAATATATGTAAAAGAAGTACAAAAAGATTTTACGAAGAAAGTGCAGCGATGATGAAGTGAATAGAATATACAAGAAGATCATTCAAGAAGCTATATCATTCTGACACAATCAGATTTCTGAAAGAAAGTTTTGCAATGATGATCATGTGATTTGAGCAGACTAGAGCAGAATTATTTTGAAGGAAGACATTGATGAAAATCCTATATTATCAATAAGTCAATTTGTGAAAGAAAGCATATATGGTGCATATTCTAAGAGCAGATATGTGAAAAAAAAAATGTTATCATCAGATTTGTGAGCAGAAGTTATAACAGATTTGTGAGCAGATTTATATGATTTTTTTGAAGTAGACTAAGACCTTGTTGTGTTAGAGGTTTGTGCCTCTCAAAATAAGAGATTGGTGTCTCTTGCTGAGTTGGTGCTCAGTTGTGGGGATTGGTGTCTCCAATGGGTTGGTACGTACAAATCATATAAGAGGGAATTGGTTTCTCCAGTGGGTTGATGCCTACAAATCATATAAGAGGAGATTGGTGTCACATGTTGGTTAGTGCCTACAAAGCTTGTAAAGAGAATTTTATATAAGCAATATTTTGCCGTGGTTTTCTCCTATAAAATTTTCCACATAAATTGTGTGTTCTTGTTATAGATATTGTGCAATTGATGTTATTGTGATTGTTAAGTTGAAAACGTAAAAGATTGTATTATACTGATACGACCCCCCCCACCCCCGCAAACCCCCCTCCCCCCTCAATATAAGCGTGTGCTCATCACTTTCACTAGACACAACATGCAAGCCAACCACAAAGGACATGCATCTTCAGCTATAGAATAACTAACACCAAGCTCCCAAGGTTTAAAACTCGCCTCTTTTAAACAACCCCAACATACCTCCCTCTTCTCTTTATGCAATAAAATGAATGGATCGATGGCAAAAACACATTATATCTATTTTATTTAACAAACATAATTGATGAGACAAACCAACCTGCCCTTCACAATGGATAAACACATTATTTCAAATTTAACAATAGTTGTGGGCAAATGGATGTGGAGAGGAGTCAAAAATTGTTGATGTTATTAGCAGCGTCGGGCTACTTCTTCCAGGTCTGCACGATTGAAGACAATTCAAACGCTAGCCTAACGGCTATTTGAATTGTGATTAGTATATTCGATGAAGGGACACTTCATTCTATACCTTGCTCTTGGCCGACTTGAGATGATTTGAAGAGTCACGTCTTTTGAAGACATTTAATATTTGTTATTGTATTTAAGAGGAGGTGTGATCTTCTAAGAAGCCGACCTCTTACTTGTTAAAGACACGCCTCTTGGATGAGGCCGACATGTTGTTATGAAAAGGCGCGTCCTCCTCCTTCACATCATATATATTTCCACCTATTGCATTCCAATTGATCATCCATTTTCATACACTTCATTCATCGATATCAAGTGCGAATCATCTCAAGAGCAAATCAAGATTTATAGAAGGCTGAGATTATGACCTGCAAATCGCATCACTAAGATTCTGTAATTGCATCAGTGTGTGGTGCTTTCTCTTTGGCCTTTATATCGGCCATCATTGTAAAGGAAACATCCTTGAGAATTAATATATAAGAGATATATTGTTGCTGAGTTTTTCTCCCTCAAGAGGAGGGTTTTCCCAGGGTATCTGCTGTGTTATTGTGTCTGATTTTGAATTAATTTTCTGTGCTATTAATCTGATCATAAAACTAACATGGTATCAGAGCGGGTTTGAAGAAGATCGTGATCAGATTTATTATTACAGCAATACTCTTTTCTCTTTCTCATTATTGTCTATCTCTATCTCTTCGTCAAGATGGTGAACGGTCTTAAGATTGAGGATAGACTTGAAGGAGCATCAAACTTCACTTCACGGAAATTCAGAATTATGCTCACTTTGGAGGAAAACGAATCGGTTGAGTTCGTGGAGGCCAAAGTTCCCGAACCTACGGATGAGGAAGAGAAAGTTCAATGGAGGAAGAAAGTTATCAAGGCAAAGAAGATGTCAGTTGATTCCGTGAAGGATCATATTGTTTCTATTGTCTCCAAGTTGAAGACGGCAAGAGACACGTTCAAAACCTTGGAGGAGATGTACAGAATCAACAACACCAGCCGGGCTCTTGCACTGAAGCAACAACGACATCATGTGAAGATGGTGAAAGGAGAAACGGTTATTGCTTACTTCATGAAGATTTCGGAGTTGAGAGATCAGCTATCTACAATTGGTCATGTGATAGATGACAAGGACTTGACCATGCTGGCTCTCAATGGTCTTCCTTCATCATGGGAGTCCTACATTCAAGGAATCAGTGCAAGATCGAAGCTTCCCAAGTTTGATTGATTGAGGGCAGATTGCATTCAAGAGGAGTCTAGATTGGCTGCTAGAGGAATTGGTCAAAGCTCTACCAATGAAGACATTCATGTTCTCGCCTCTCAATCATTGAAGAAGAAAGGAAAGAATGGGAAGAAAGGATACTTCAAAAGGAATAGGGATAATGGAGCTGATGGTGCTCCCGCATTCAAGAAGAAAAGGGACCTCTCCAAAGTCCAATGCTTTAGGTGTGACAAGTATGGTCACTTTGCTAAGCATTGTCCATCCAGGCCTAAGCAGCAGGCCACCATTGCAGATGTTGATGATGTCTCCCTGTAGAAGGATTCATGTGAATACTTATTCTATTCGGCATTGTCAAGCAATGTATCTACCGACACCAACACTTGGATGATTGATAGTGGTGCATCTCGACACATTACTGGATTCAAGGAGCATCTAACAAATTTGGTGGAGAAAGATTCTAGTGAACAAGTCATTATTGGAGATGATGCTAGTTACTCGGTGAAAGGAGTTGGGACCTCCACTCTCCACTTGGATTTTGGCATTACCCTTCAGTTGTGCGATGTTCTATATGTTCCAGGCATCAAGCGAAACCTTGTTTCCATTTCAGCCTTGGAAGACAAGGGTTACCAAGTTGCATTCTCTAAAGGCAAAGTTCTTGTGTGGACGAAGAACTCCAATTTCAAGACTGCTCAAGTGATTGTAATTAGACATGAGAGTCTCTAAGAGCTATGCACTCGTCCACTTCAGGCTCTAGTTCATGATTCTTCAAGCTTGTGTGATCTTTGGCATCGAAGATTGGCTCACCTTCACTTCCGGGCTCTACCTATCATGGAGAAGATGGTCTCGGGTCTTCCAAAGTTCAACCAGGAGCATGAAGGTATTTGCAGAGGCTGCGCTATGGGTAAGAATACTAAAGGTTCATTTCATAGTAGAGAAAATAGATCCAAATGTATTCTAGATCCCATCCATTCTGATTTATGTGGTCCAATGTATGTTGCTTCTTTGAGTGGTTTCTTGTATTACATGCTTTTTATTGATGACTACTCTAGAAAGACTTAGATTTATTTCTTGAAATCTAAAGATTCTGAGGAAGTATTAGAAAGGTTCAAGGAATTCAAAGCTCAGGTGGAGAATCTATATGGGAAGAAGATCAAAGTCCTGAGATCCGATAATGGAGGAGAGTACACTTCCGGCAGCTTTCAGAATTACTACATTGAAGCTGGGATTAAGAGGGAGTTCAGTGTCCCTTATAATCCTCAACAGAACGGTGTTGCTGAAAGGACGAACAAATCGATCGTGGAAGCAGCTAAAGCCATGATTCATGACCAAGATCTGCAAACCTTCCTTTGGGCAGAAGCATCAAGGACAATAGTCTATGTTCAAAATAGAAGTTCTCACCGGATCCTGGAGAACATGACTCCTGAAGAAGCCTTTACTGGGAAGAAGCCAGAAGTGAGTCATTTAAGGATCTTTGGATGTCCAGTGTATATTCATGTACCAAAGGAAAAGAGGACAAAATTGGAGCCTTCTGGCAAGAAGGGGATATTTGTAGGTTACAGTGAAACATCAAAAGCCTACTGGATCTATATCCTAGGACAAAAGTTGATCGAGATCAGTAGAGATGTCACATTTGAGGAAGATGTTGCATTCAAAAGATCCAAGGGCACTCACATGGAGATTGATAATGAGGAGTCTCCTCAGGATATGGAAGTTGACCATGCTCGTAAGATTTAGAGGGAGACTTCAGAACCAAAAGAAGATAATGATCCAATTGAGCCCTTGGAACCTACTGATAGGCCTACCGATATTGTGATTGGGAGAAAAAGACCTCTTTGGGCTAGGCAAACAATGCAAGATGCAGAAAGGTTTGCAGCTCCAAGAGGTACTTTCAGAGAAAGTAAGAGACCGCATAAGTTCTCCAATTGTGTTGCTTTGATGAGTCTGATTATTGAGTTTGAGCCTTCTAGTGTTGAAGAAGCTGCTAGTCAACAGGTTTGGAGAGATGCTATGTCGGAGGAGTATCAATCAATTCTCAAGAATGATGTTTGGGACATTGTTCCTAGACCCGAAGGCAAATCTGTGGTATCTTCAAAATGGCTCTTCAAGATCAAGCATGCGGTTGATGGGAGCATTGAGAAGTACAAGGCAAGATTCGTGGCTAGAGGGTTCTCACAAAAAAAGGGAGTTGACTATGAAGAAACATTTGCTCCAGTTGCTTGCTATACTTCTGTCAGAACAATTATTGCCATTGTTGCATCTAGATGGAAGATTCATTAGATGGATGTGAAGACAGCTTTTCTACATGGTGTGATCGAGGAAGAAGTTTATATCGAGCAACCTGATGGATTCGAGGTACATGGGAAGGAGTCTCATGTTTGCAGGTTGAAGAAGGTCGTGCATGGTCTTAAGCAGGCTCCTCATGCATGGTACGAAAGGATCGATCGTTACTTGTCAAGCTTGGGCTTCTCTAAGCATGATGTTGACTCAAATATGTACTTTAAGGTAATTGATGGTGAAGCATTGATTTTGGTTTTGTATGTTAATGATTTGATTCTTACTGGAGAAGATCACCTCATTCTCAAATGTAAGAAGGAGTTGGCTTCTGAGTTTGAAATGAAGGACCTTGGTCTCATGCATTACTTCCTTGGCTTAGAAGTTTGGCAGAAGCCAGATGAGATGATTCTAAGTCAAGGGAAGTACACCATTGACATACTTAAGAGGTTTGGCATGATGGATTGCAAATCCATGTCTACACCTATGGAGACCAACATACATAAGTTGAAGGAGGCTGCAACTAGTTCAAATCTTGTGGATCCCACGATGT